>JALPVH010000089.1:0-190644 GCA_023242295.1 Diaporthe ilicicola | reverse complement strand
ATTATTATAAGTTAATTAAATTAATTATAAATAAGTAAATAAAATTTAATAATATTAATTAATTTTAATTTTAATTTATTATTTTATTTTAAATAAATATTAAGGCTAATAAAAGTTAATAAAAGTTATAAAAATTTATTATTTACTAATATCCGTTATTTATTAATTAATTATATTATAAGGTTTTTAACTTTATATTTAAGAAGGATTATATAAATTATAATAATAAAGACTTTTTTATATTAAATTTAAGTTA
Organism: Diaporthe ilicicola; assembly: GCA_023242295.1. Taxonomy (NCBI): domain Eukaryota; kingdom Fungi; phylum Ascomycota; class Sordariomycetes; order Diaporthales; family Diaporthaceae; genus Diaporthe; species Diaporthe ilicicola. The sequence goes on along the minus strand of JALPVH010000089.1, from coordinate 190,388 downwards.
TTATTTCTTTATTAATTATATTAATAATTATTAAAAAGGTTATTTTTAACTTATATTGAAATTGATAATACCTTTATTACCTTTATTATTATTTATATAATAGCTAATTAAACTAATAATAATAAAAGGTTTATAACTATATTTATTATAAATATATTAATATATTAAACTTTAATATTAATATTACTTTTACATTCTTTATTATATTTATTATTTAAATTTTTATAGTTTAATTTATAATATTATAGCGCATTAATTAAATATTAAGATACCTTTCTATATTAATAATATAAAGGGTATAAGTTTAAATCTCGCTAATACTTTTTTAATTTACTTTTTTAATAGCGCGCTTTTTTAACGTTAAAGGGTAAAACTATTTATTTTAACTATTTACCCTATAATTAAAAATGCCTCTTATCGATAAAGTTTTATATACTTTATTAAGAAAAATTTCTTTATATTATAATTCTTTTCTTTTAAGCGCTTATAAAACTATTTAAAAGGTATTTAATAATATAGTAAATACTTTTTATTATATAAAGTTATTTATAATAAGCTTAAATATAAATTAAATTTAAAGTTTAAAAAGATAAAGAGCTATAAACGTTTTTAATATAGTTATCTTCTTTTTACTCCACTATATTTTAACTTTTAAATAAATAGAATTTAAATAAAGAATAATTTATAGCTTAAATCCAATTTTAATATTATTATTATATCTTTAATATTAATTTTATTTATTTTACTTTTATTTTAATTATATATTTTAGCTTTATAGATTTTTTAATATAATTATTATTTGCCTTATTAAGCTTTAACTTTAAATTTATTATTATATAAATAATAATAATTTAAATAAATAGTTAAATAATAATAATAAAGATAATAAAGCTATAATATATATTATTAATAATACTTTAATTATTAATAAAGGTTAAGATTTAGCTATTAATAATTATATTATAAATTATTAAGCCTTTATTAAGTGGTTTATTAAGCTTTATTTTTTAATATAATTAATAACTATAGATTTAAATCTTTAAAATACATCTTAAAGCGTAATTTTATAAGAGACTAAATGCTATTCTTACTATATAAAAGAATAGGCCCTAATACCTTCCATTACCTTATAATTTTATATAACTAGTAATACCTATATTTAATTACTTATTAAGGAAAACTTAGCTAAGTTAAAGGCTAAGAAAAACTTAATAAAAAAGCTAAAATTAGCTTTCCTAATACACTTAATTATTTATAAGAAAACTTACTATATTAATAAATATAGTATATTATTAATTAAGAGCGACTAGGCTTTTAAGGGGGTATAACTTCTTTTTTATAAATAAAAGAAAAAGTAGCATTTATAGAAATTAAATTTATAGCCTTTATACTTATTATTATATAAGGCTACCTAGCGTTTTATTAATACGCTATAATGCTAATAATTATATTATAAAAGCTTTTAATTTATATTTAATTCTTTTAATTCCTTTAATAATAAATTTAATATTAATTTATTTAATTAAATAATTACCTTTAAACTTATTTATATTTAATAAACTTTCTTTTTTATATTTAACTAATTTAAATATTATAAAAAATAAGAAAACTTATTAAATATTATATTATTATATTAATTAATAAGCTATTATTATTATATAAGGGCTTATATTAATAATTATTTATATATAATATATTTTAATTATAAAACTATTATTATAATATTATAATTATTAATATATAATATATATTTCTTTTTAAGTATAAGGTTAAAAGACTTATAATTATATATTTCTTTTAAATTAAACTTTATTTAATTATATTATATTTCTATAATTAAGCTTTATTTTTTTAATTTATTTAAATAAACGGTAAACCTTTTTAAAAAAGCGTATTAAATAATTAATATCCCTATTTCCCTTTAACGTATTATAAATCTTTACTTTATAAATAATAAACTTTTTTATTTCTTTTAAATAAATCTTATATATCTTTAAAATATTAATAAATATATCGATTTATTAAGATAAAAAAGGGTTTTTATTTTTATATTTTTTTACTTTAATAAGGAAATCTTTTATTTAAGTAAAGATTTACTTATTATAAATAAAGTTTATTTTTATAGCTATTTATAATCTATATATCTAAAACTATATTTAGTAATAGAATATAGTAGTCTTACTTAATTTAAAGGTCTTAAGTGTATATAAATAATAGTTTAAACTTAATTAATAGTTATCTCGGTTTCGGCTAAATAATTACTTTTAAATAGTTTTATAAAATAAAGTTATAGTAAATAAATATATATTTAAGCAAAGCTAAAACCTATATATATCCTATAAGATAATTAAAGTAATAGCGGCTTTTTAATATCGCTTATTTTAAGTTATTTAAAGGCTTAAATTATATAGTAATAGCACTTTTATATACTAATAATGCTTAATAAGATTAAATTAAGTTATTTATACCCTATAATAGCTTTAACCTTAATAGGTTAATACCTTATTAATAGCACCAGTATAAATAAATATAGCTTAATATTATAGCTATTAATATAAAATAGCGGCTTTTAATTATAAATAAGCTTATAAAAGTAAATTAATAAGTTATTATAAAAAGTTTTATATAATAAAACCTATTATATTAAGCTTAAAAGATATATTATACTTTATTCTTTTTAAATATTTATTACTATTTTAACTTAATAAGGAAACTTAAATAAATAAAATAGTTAATATAATATATATTTAAAGCTTAAGTATTAAGTTTTTCTTTATTATATTTTAATATATAAGATATCTGCTATATTTAAAAAAAGCCGCTTTATATTTATTTTTTATAAATTTAATCTTTTTTAATTTATTTTCTTTATTTTTATAATATATTTTATTAAATAATAGCTATAAATATATACCTTTATTATCGACTATTTTATTTATTTAAGTTCCCTTATTAAGCTGGAATAATAACAAATATCCGAAAACGATAAGGTATAATATATCTTTTAAATTAATATAATAGGTTTTACTATATAAAACTTTTTATAATAACTTATTAATCTACTTTTATAAGCTTATTTATAATTAAAAGCTGCTATTTTACGCTAATAGCTATAGCGTTAAGCCGTGCCTAATTTATTTATACTAATACTTTTAATAAGCTATTAGCCTTAATATAAACGGGTTTATTAAGGTTAAAGCTATTACAGGCTATAGGCTAGTTTAACGCCGTTAAGTATTATATAAAAGTGCTATCGCTATATAACTTAGGCCTTTATAAGTTACTTAAAATAAGCGATATTAAAAAGCCGCTATTGCCTTAACTATCTTATAAGATATATATAAGTTTTAGCTCTACTTAAATATATACCTATTATAACCTTATTTTATAAAACCACTTAAAAGCAATTATTTAGCTAAAATTAAGACAATAGTTAAGCTTAAACTATTATTTATACGCGCCTAAAACCTAGGTAAAGCTATTATATTCCATTATTTAAATATATAGATTTAATAACTTTATTATAAATAGCTATAAAAATAAACTTTAAATATAATAAGTAAATCTTTACTTAAGTAAGAAGTTTTCTTATTAAAGTAAAGGAGTATAAAAATAAGAAACCTTTTTTATTTAAGTAAATAAATATATTTATTATTACTTTAAAGATATATAAGATTTATGTTAAAGAAATAAAGGAATTTATTATTTATAAAGTAATAATAAATAATAAGCCGAAGAAAGGATAAAAGGTTATAAATTTAATATTTTTTTAAAAAAAAGGTTTATCTTTTATTTAAATAGATTAAAAAGATAAAGCCTAATTATAAAAACATAATATAATTAAATAAAATTTAATTTAAAAAATATATAATTATAGGTCTTTTAACTTTATACTTAAAAGGGATATATCTTTAATATATAATTATTTATATAAACCGGGCTATTATTTAAAAAAAGTTATTATTATTATACTATTATAATAATTATAAATTACGCTATAATTATAATTATTAGCTATTTTATTATATCTTTTTTTATTAAGTTAATTATATTACGTTATTATAGCTATATATTATAAAGGCTTTATAACTTAAAGTATTTAATATTTTTTATAATTCTTATTATTAGCTAATATTAGCTGTTAGCTAGCTATCTATTAATCCATTACTTATTAGCTATTATTAGTTATTTATTATTTATTATTAGCTATTATTAGCCTATTATTATTAGCTATTAGTTAGCTATTAATTATAAATTTTATACGGCTATTTATAGCTTCCCTTATAAGGCTATTTATAGCTAAAATTAAAAAAGAAAAAAAGATAAAAAGAAAAAAGAAAAAAGTAATAATATTTAAAATTAAAGTTATAGCCTTTAAAATAAAAAGAAAAAAATATTCCGCTATATTATAGATAACACTTTTTTCTTTTATATAGATAGTAATTAATATATAATATATATAATATATAATATATATTTAAGGCCTAAGTATTAAGCTTTTTTTACTATATTTTAATATATAGAATATTTATTATATTTAAAAAAAGCTATTTTATATTTATTTTTCATAAATTTAATGTTTTTAAATTAATCCCTTTTATTTTTAAAATATATTTTATTAAATAATAACTATAATTATATATTTATATTATATAATTACTTATATAAACCGGGCTATTATTTAAAAAAAGTTATTATTATTATGTTATTATAATAATTATAAATTAAGCTATAATTATAATTATTAGTTATTAGGCTATAATTATAATTATTAGCTATTTTATTATATCTTTCTTTTATTATTAGATTAATTATATTAAATTGCTATAGCTACATATTATAAAAGCTTTATAGCTTAAGGTATTTAATACTTTTTATAGTTTTTATTGCTAGCTATTATTAGCTGCTAGCTAGCTATTAACTATAAATTTTATAGGGCTACCTATAGCTTTTTCTATAGGGCTATCTATAGCTAAAATTAGAAATAAATAAAAGGTAAAAATAAAAAAGAAAAAAGTAATAATATTTAAAATTAAATTTATAGCCTTTAAAATAAAAAGAAAAAAGTATTCCGCTATATTATAAATAGCGCTTTTTTCTTTTATATAGACGATAATTAATATATAATATATACCTAGGGCCTAGGCGCCGGGCTTTCCTTTACCGCGTTTTAGTATATAGGGTACCTGCTATATTTAAAAGGAGCCGCTTTATACCTATTTTCTATAAATCTAATCTCTTTAAATTAATCCCCTTTACTTTTAAAATGTGTTTTATTAATTACTCTTTCAGAAATTTAAATAATATTATTAACTATATTAACTTCTTTTTTAATATATTAAAACCTTTAAAGCTTTAATTTATTATTATGTTCTTATAATATATAAATATTATATAATGTTTTATTAATTATAATTTATTAATAATATATTTAGCTTATTAATTCACCTTCTATATTTAATATTAAATAAGTTTATTTATAATTTATATTATAATAATAATACTTTTTATTTATTTATTATATTTAATATAAATTAATAAGATATAAATTAATAACTTTAGTTAAAAAGAAAAAGATATATTATTATATTAAATAGATATATATATATATATATAAGTTTATATAAGTTAAGTTTAAAGCTTATATTTAAATATTTTAATTTTATTTTATTAATAATATAAAAAGGTTATTTTTTATTTTATAAAAAGTTTAAAAAGATTAATTTTAAATTAAATTAATATTATATATTACCGTTATTATAATATTTTTAATAATAAAATAATTTCTTTATTATTTAATAAGATAACGCTTTAATATATACATTAAAATTAATAAAGATTTATTTAATTAATTAACTTTTTAATATTTATTTTATTAAATATTTTACTTATTTATTAAATTTAAATTTATTTAAAATAATATAAATATATATAAAGCATTATAACGTATTAATAAAGCGCTAAATAGCTTTATATAATAGTAAATATAAAGGCTATAAGTTTAATTTTTATAAGTGCCGTTTTCTTTTATTTATAATAAGGAAATTATACCTCTTTTAAAGCTTAATAGCTTTTAATTAGCAACGTTTATACTTATTAATATAGCAGGTTTTTTTTTATAAATAATTAAGCGTATTAAGGAAGCTAGTTTTAACTTTTTTATTAAATTTTCTTTAGCTTTTAGCTTAGCTAAGATTTTTTTAATAAATAATTATATATAAATATTACTAGTTATATAAAATTATAAGGTAATAAAAGGTATTAAGGCCTAATTTTTTATATAGTAAAAATAATATTTAGTTTCTTATAAAAATACACTTTAAAGTATATTTTAAAGATTTAAACTTATAATTATTAATTATATTAAAAATAAAGCTTAATAAAGTATTTAATAAAGGTTTAATAGTTTATAAATATATATAAAATAATAGATTATTAATTAGCTTAATAAATAGTTTAAAGGTAAAAACTTATTAAATATAATTTTAATAGCTTAAGAAATAATCCTTTTAATTATATTTAAAAAGCTTTATATAAATATATTAAAGCGATTTAAGAGTAATAATTATAGCTTATAAGGGCTAAATTAAAATATAATAATATATAATTAATAGCTAATATAAGCTATTCTTTACTATAAATTGCTATATTATAAGTGTTAACCTATATAAACTGCTAAGCGCCGGAAGCCTACGCTATTTATTAGAATCTGGTGGCACGCGCGCTATTAAGAATATGCCCGAGATAAGGCCTTAGGCAGAAAACAAGTTAGTAAGCTCCTGCACTACCGTAATCAAATGTAGTATAGCAGCTGGGGCCTCGGTCGGGCGGGGAAGGAGCAGGCATAATACGACTGGATAGCTCGGCGCACAGACCGTGGGGCCAATGCAGGCTGGGACCAGAAATGGTGGCCACCTGGCGGCAACGTCTGATTAGACATCGAGTCAGCCACCCGCTCTCCCTCTTCCCAACTCAACACATATTTCACCCCCTCCCCGGACCCAGGACCATCGACGATTCTTGCAATCATGGACTCAACAGCTGTCCTCTATGTTCCTGCCCCCCTTCTTGCAACACTGAACACGCCCCATTGCACAACGGGGTGCTAGCTCCTGGATCGTCGTTTTTTTTTGCCCCCAATAGCCAAGCTACAGGATCATACCGAACCTGGGCATTGGGCGAGAGTCCTTGGGAAGCAGTCTGTTTGCGGCAACTTGGGCTGTGCCTGGGTGGGCCGCACTTATACCTGCAAGCCTACGGGCTTGGAGAATAGGAAGCAGCTTGTCAGAGGACCTCGATCGGCAGCGTTCGACCCTCCAAGGTGGTGTTCAACAGAAACCTATTCCCCATACCCCTCATCGGACCACTTCGAGTCACGGCTGCTCGTCACAAAACGCCGGGGTGGGCGGGATCCTGTGGAGACGTGCCATCGTGTCATCTCCCAGGGGTTTCAGTCTCCTGAAGTCGTTTTGCTTTCACTGATATTCATCTCAGCAGCTTGTCGTCATGGCATCTCCTCTGCCAGCCCAAGATACAACTGGTTCGATCACCATTTCGCCGGTGGTAGTAGAGTGGCCTGGAAACAGTGGCGAGGCCTGCTTCCTTGGCATCAACAACCCGAGAGCCGTCGCTCTAGCCATTAGCACCTTCCAACCGCAAACGACCCTTGACTTACGGATCTCCCTCGAACTCCGCAAGCCTTTCGGGAAGACGAGGCTCCATCTATATATCCCCCTGACAGAATTACTTCTGCATCCATGGACCACACAAGCAGATTGCCGGATTCCGCAGCTATTTCGCATCAGATGGTATGTCTGCGGCTGGACCTTGACTGCCCTGCCGATTTTGTCGCGCCTCATTGGCCACTCCGCCCCACGAACAACACGCACACCACTCTGTTGGATTCGGTGCAGGTCCTCGCCCGCCAGACCACGATCGGCTTGCACTTCCCTACCCATGTATCTGATGGCCGACTGGAGCGTCTCTACCAAATGCTGCTGCGACACGAGCTTACTCCTGCGCCTGTGGACCTCAAAAGTTTGTATACGGGCCATGGTGGCGTCCTTGTCAAGGAAGAACAACTGGCGCCTCAGCACATAATTCACTCTCCCCCGTCCTATGATGAGATTGAAGCTGGGCCATCTGGTAAGGCTGCAGGGCACCTAAAGGCTGCTTGCAGAATCTGATATGATGTGTAGTAGATACCAGACCCGCCGTTACCTCAAAGAAAAGGCGGACTGGGAGTCCTACCAATTCTCTAATTGACCTTGATGTGATAGGGGGTATATGCTCAAAGGTCCTTGCAGAGCAGCTTGGCAAGCTCGAAGAACGTTTCTCCCAGAGTATGAAAGAGCAGGAGGAAAAGTACGAGATGAAGTTGAAGGAGCAGGCAGAGAGATATAAAATCGCAATACAAGAGCAGGAAGAGAAGTACAGAGCTAGCTTGGAAGAGTATGGCAGGAGTTATGATTCCAAACTGGAGGAACTGGAAAACGAGATTGCAGACGCAGGGCAACAATGTGAAGGTCAAATCTCGTTCCAGGTGGACGAACTCCGAACGGATATGCTTGCAGAGCTCGAGGATCTCAAGGCTGAGGCTGCCCAGTCTATACAGGATGACATTACGAGCGCTGTGGATCAGATGAAAAGCTCGTTTCTGGATGGGGAAGTAAATATCGTTGGGGGAAGGTTCGAGTTGTCTTGATGACAATGAGATTTTGCCGCCTGTGTACGACACGTCAAGCTCAACGATCCATGTGATCTCTTGCAATTACTCGCCACCCTGGTAGACCGAGCGTGCTCGGCCGTCGCTGGGTCGCTAGGCCCGGTCACGCGGCTGCTGAGCTGCTCGACGCGTCGTACGTGCCGTACGCGCGCACCCCGGTCGTGTCCCGGTGCTCGACCTCGCCGGTGAACAGCCACGACACCGTCTGTCTGCAGACTTGTGTGCAGACCTGTGTGGGGATGGCCGCGCACCTGCCCGACGCGCTCCGCGACGATGCCGGGGACCTGCCCCCTCCTGTGGTAGAGCCAGCGGCAGCGAGCCCAGCCGCGGGAGCCAGGTGTCGGCTTCAGGCGTCAGCGCGGTCGGGGCCGGCACGATCGGCCAGGGCTGCGCACCGGTGAACATCGCGGACTCCTGCCCAAGCGCCTGGATGAGACTGGTCTTGCGGCCACCTCAACGCGCACCGAGGGGTCGGTGCGGCCGGTCTGGCGCCGATCCTGGGGAAGATCGCCCCGAATCGCGCGCCGCCGCGGCTTCGTGCGCGACGGCGAGCTGTTCGTCCTGAGTCGCTTCGGCGACAGCGTCACGGCGAGGGGCGCCACCGTGTTCGCCGAGGACGTCGAGGCGGCCCTGTGCGATGCGGATCTGCCGTCCTGGAGGACCCGGACCCGGCCCACGCCGAGAAGGCCGCCACGGCCACCGTGGCGCTCGGGCGCGGCGGCGCTGCTTGCCGCTGGGGTTCATCTGTTCCTGGGCAGTAGTCGTCCTCGGCTGTCGACATACGCTCCGACATTTCTCAGCTCACAGCAGTCGCGTCCAAAAGTCTATCTGAGGAAGGTATTATAAGCAACCAAGAATATTTTACAATATGTGTTGTAGAATATAAATTTCGCTAAACCTAGCATAAAAAGTAAGGGGCATAAAGTATAAAGTTATTATATATATATACTAAGTTTTTAGCAAAATAATATATAATTAACTATTTAAATATATTATTAAGGCTAATAAAATAAATAAAAATAATAAGTAGAAAGTAATATATTAAATAATTTAAACTATTATATATTATTTATATTATAGAAAAACTTTTATTAAAACGTTATTATATTTAAAGTTTAAAAACTTAAAGATAAATAATTTAATAAAGGTAGTTAATTTTTAAATATATTTCTTTAAAAAGGTTTACTTTTTATTTAAATAAATAAACGCACTGCACTGCGGGTTTTTCCCTATCAGGCGCCCACAGGACCTCCCAGGAGGTACCTAACGGCGTAGCAAATGCTCCTTACTATGTAAAGTCACTCGCGGAAGCTTAAGTGCAAAGCAAACTAAGGTTTATAGAGGAAGGGGGAGCTGCAGCCACTTTAACTATAGCTTCCCCCCCCCCTCGCTTTACTGTATTCCTAGCTCTAAGAGACGGAATTCAAATAAGATAAATAATCTATAAATAAAGCTTAATTATAAAAATATAATATAGTTAAATGAAATTTAATTTAAAAACATATAATTATAAGTCTTTTACCTTTATATTTAAAAAAGCTATTTATTTCTTATTTCTTTATTTATTTTTATATAATATATAGCTCTTCTTAATTACTTTCTTTTAAATATAACTTTTAAATAAAAAGGTACCTTTATTTTAAAAAGTATAAAGAGTTAAAACATTCTATATAATATAGTTTATATATTTTAAAATAATATTGTTCTAGGAATTATTTTATTAATATTATTTTATTTTTAAGCTAGCAATTCATGTTTATTTAATATTATAAACTATTTATCTTATTTAAATTCCGTCTTTTAAAGCTTGGAATATAGTAAGTAAGAGGAAGGAAGCTAGTTAAGGCTATAGCTCCCCCTTCTTTTATAAACCTTAGTTTACTTTATACTTAAGCTTTTATAAGTAACTTTATATAGTAAGAAGCATTTATAGCGCTATTAAATATCTTCTAAAAGGCCTTATAAGCGCTTAATAAAGAAAAACCTATAATATAAGGAAAAAACCTTATTAGCTAAAGATATAGTAACTAATAGTAATAGGTATATAATTATAAGGAATTAGTTAAAGGTAAATAATTTCGTCTTTTAGCGCTAAAGGGGTATACCGAAGGGAGGGCAGGTTAAAAAGAAGGTATTAACGGGATTTAAACCTATATCCTTTATATTATTAATATAAAAGGGTACTTTAACGCTTAACTAATATACTATAATGCCTTATTTAATATTATATAATAAAAGAGATTTAATATTTTCTTAAAAAAAACTTTAATAATTATCGGTTTTTATTATATTTTAATATTATCTTATAAGTTTTAATTTAATTAAAATATTTAAAAACTTAAGTTTAATTTATTTATTATAATTATTTAATACCCTTTTAAATATAAGTTTAAAAAACTTATAATTATATTTATTAAAAATTACATTTTATTTAACTATATTATATTTTTATAATTAAGCTTTATTATTTTAATTTATTTAAATAAAGGATAAACCTTTTTAAAAAAGTTTATTAAATAATTAATTATTTTTATTTTATTTAACTTATTATTAATTTTTACTTTATAAATAATAAATCTTCTTATTTATTTTAAATAAACCTTATATATATTTAAAATAATAATAAATATATTAATTATTTTAAATAAGAAAAGGCTTTTATTTTTATATTTTTCTTACTTTAATAAAAAAACTTTTTACTTAAATAAATATTTATTTATTATAATTAAAGTTTATTTTTATAGCTTATAAATAAAGCTATTAAATCTATATATTTAAATAATAAAATATAATAGCTTTAATTAATTAATTTAAAGGTTTTAAATATATATAAATATTAATTTAAGCTTAATTATTATTTTAATTTTAATAGCGTAGTAAGCTAAATAATTACTTTTAAATAATTTTAATAAGTTTAATCTCTTAATATTAATAAAAACTTTTATTATTTATTATTTAAAAAAGTAAAATAATAAAATAAGGTTATATTATTTAATTTTATTAAATAAATATATATTTAAATAAAGCTAAAACCTTAAAAGTAATAATAGCTTTTTAATATCGCTTATTTCGAGTAACTTATATTTAAAAGCTTAAGTTATATAGTAATAACACTTTTATATAATATTTAATAGTATTAAACTAGCTTATAGCCTATAATAGCTTTAACTTTAATAAGTTAATAGCTTATTAATAGTATTAATATAAATAAATATAGTTTAATATTATAGCTATTAGCGTAAAATAGCGGCTTTTAATTATAAATAAGCTTATTAAAGTAAATTAATAATTTATAATAAAAAGTTTTATATAATAAAACTTATTATATTAATTTTAAAAAATATATTATATTATATTTTTCTTAAATATTTACTATTATTTTAGCTTAATAAAAAAAATTTAAAAAATTAAAATAATTAATATAATTTAATTTTTATATATAAAATATAGTTTATTAATTTATAAAGTAAATTACTTTATAAAATACGTTTTAATTAATAAATATTTATATTAATTTTATTAGCTTTATTAAATTAAAGTTACTTTAGCTTAAAATTAATATATATCTCTTTTAAAGCTATATTTATTATTTTTTCTTTATTAGCGCTATTTTATTTTAATAGTATATTATACTTTTTTCTTTAATTTCCTATTAATTCTTTATTAATATACTCCTCCGGCCTTAATATATTCTATTAATGTAATATCTTATTATATCTCTATTTTTACCCCTTGTTTAAGTATTAACTCTTGCCGTTATTTCTCGCCGCCGTTTCTTGCCGCCGTTAAATCCCTAATTCTTTAATATATAAGCCGCTATACCTATTAAACGTAGGTATATAAGCGTAAAGCAGGGGTAGGCTATATCTGGGCCAGGAATATTATATATAGGTAGGTATAGGTTTTATCTCTAGTATTATTAATCCTATTTAATATATTTAATAGTGCTAATATTTATAATAAGTTATTTTATAGTTTATTATATATAATTATATAATTTCTTAACATTTTATTTTATTTCCTTTTTTTTTAAAAATCTTTTTTAAAAAAGGGGGGAAAGGGCTTTTCTGCTACTACTGCTACTATTGCTGCTACTATAGCTATTATTAAATTTTAGAACGTTTAGCTAGTTTTAAATATATAGTTAGTATATAGGGTTTACTTATAGCTTTTATTTATAACGGTAGTAGTAGTTATAGTATCTATATTACCGCTGCTGCTATTACTACTAGTATTATCCTTATCTTTATCTTTACCCTTATTCTTACCCTTATTCTTCTTTAATTATTTAAAATATTAGCATTAAGGGGTATCTTTTATATCGATATAACTTAGGGAAATAATAAGCTTTAAAGAGATTTACTTAAAATTTCTTCTTATTTTTACTCTTTTTCTTCTTTTTCTTAAGCTTTTTATTATTATTATTCTCTTTTTTCTCCCGCTTTTATTACTTATTAGCTTAAAATAACTCTTTATTATATAGAAAGATAGCTAACCTTTTTATTATCTAAAATATATAGTAAAGAGGCTAATAGCAGTAAATATACGCTATAAAAGGCGCGGATAAAGGTTTATACCTGCTTTACCGGTAAGCTTACCGGAAGAGTTAATATCCCGCTATCCGGGTAGATAAGGATAATTACTTTAATTAGTAAACCTAATTTAACTAGCTATATATATATATAGTATATACTAGGGATAAGGCCGCCGGGGGGGGCAGGGGCCAATATAGGGACCTAGGGCAGCGCAGGTATAGATATAGGTATAGGCGTAAGCATAGGCGTAGGTATAGGCATAGGTATAGGCATAGGCGCGGGCGTAGGTATAAGCGTAGGCGTAGGTATAGGCATAGGTGTAGGTATAGGCTAGAGCTAGGCCTAAGGCTAAGGCTAGGGCGTAGGGGCGGTAGTACTGCTAATAATAGTAGGCACCGGAAAGGCGGCGGCGCTAGAAGCCGGAAGCCGGGGAAAAGCAATTTATAGGTTATCTCGCCGGAGGCTAAAAAGCCTAGCCTTTCCGGAGAAAAAGAAGAAAAAGATAATAGTAATAATATTATTTTATTCGAAAGATATAGTTAATAAAAGCCTATAAAAAGATATCTTTAAATATAAAATATATAAAATAAAAGATATATCTTTTTTAATAAGGCGAGAGATTTATAATAATTAAAGATAAAGGCTAAATAAATTCCGAATATTATTAAAAAGGTTAAATATAGCTATAAAAAATATAATAAAGCTAGTAAAAATTAATTAATATAAGAAGAGATTAAGTAATATTAAATAAGGTTAAATAAAATAAGTAAATATTATTAAGTAATACCCGAAAAATAATAACTATTAAAATTAAATATAGCTAATAAAGCTTAAAAGATGCTAAAAAAGGTAATATAAGGGATTTAATATAAAATAAAATTAAATAAAGCATTAAAGTATAATAAAGCTAAATATAAAATTAGATTAGGTAATTAGCTTACGGTAATAAGCTTTATAATTTATAAAATATTTATATTAATCGATTAATACCTTTAAATTAAGATAGAGAGGTAATATTTATTAAAGAGAATTTTTTATTTATTAGCTAAAAAAAATTAGAATATTAGTAAACTATAGATATTAGTTATTTAAAATATTAGTTTAGTATAAGGATAGCTATTTAGCTTTAATAAGCTTTATTAAATATTATAAGATATATATAGTTAAACTGCCTATTGCTTATTTCTTTATTTAATATATAAAATAAAATAAAGCTTTAAATTAAAGTTATAAAGATACCGAGATTTAATTATAAGTAATATAAAAGTATATCTAAGGGTTTAGAAATATATATTAAAATTTTATTATTATTAAAGAAAAGCGGAAAAGGGGATTAATATATTATAATATATACCTTAATTTAGGTATACCTTAATTATATCAATATATTAACAGTCGATTATATATATAGAACCTTATTATTAATAAGCCTTTTAAAGGATAAGTTTATATATTATAGATAATATAGATTAATAAGAATTAATCTTATCCCTATATAGCTATATCTATTTCTCCCTATATATAGGCAGCATTACTGCCCTTGCCTTTCCTAAAATACTACCCTTACTATATTATTAAGAATATATTTATCCTAGATAAATCTAAAGCTATATTTCTAACTTTTATAGCTATATAGAGAAAGCTGTCTTATAACTAATATAATTATATTATCCTTTACCGGCCTAGGTATTTAGGATAAAACGGCGGTAAGAATTAAGGGCTAATTAATATTAAGAAGTAATTAACCTAAAGCACTAATAGGCTATATTTTAGAATAAAAAGTCTATATAACTTGCTATATTATAAGAATTAACTGAAGCAGCTTTTTATTAAAGGCTTATTACTTTATTAGCTAATTCTTCTTTTTATTATTAATCCAGTAAAAAAGCTTATATAGCTTATAAATTACTGTTGCTATAATATTTAAGGGAAGAAATAATTACCTCCTATATCTAAAGCGTAATATATTAGTATACCTTTCTAAATTAACCCGGAAGAAATTAGAATAAATATATATACCTGCTTTTATAGAAAATGCTATAAAACCTATTGCTTTTAATCTCCTTTTAAAATATAAGAGAATATAGCGTATAAATTAATAATAGATAAGAGGATTTAATCGGTTAAAAGCTTATATACCTTAATTAATAATCCTTAACTATATCTTTCTCTATTATTTTCGAGTTTAACGGCTTTTAATTCCCTTACTTTATAAAGTCCGAGGTATAGCTAGAGCATATTTATAAAGTAAGCTAGAAATATCTATATTGTCTTTATACTTATATAATTATTATAACTGTTTTTTATTGCTTAAGGATATAATTAGATATATTCCGGCTAGTATTTAAATGCTTAATATTTTATTCTAATTAAATTCTATATTTTAATATTCTTAGCTTTTCTTACTTTACCTTTTATATTAGTTCTTTAATTTTTAATAATTAGGAAGCTAAGTCCTTATTAATATAATCTTATAATAGCTTTTTTTAAAGCTTAGTAAAGAAGAATGATAAGTTGTTAATATATTAGTATTAGGTTTTAAATAGAAGGATTTTCGAGTAATAAAGCCTTTTAAAAGTATAGTTATAGGCTTAAAGCCTAAGCATTTTATTTCGTTAGCTAGTCCGCCCGGAGCTATACTATACTATATCCTATACTTCCTAACCTATAAATCCGGCAATATTAATAATGGCTTAGTTTTTAACCTTATTAATTCTAATATTATATAGATTGCTAGCTTAGGCTTTAATAATAAAAATTATTTCTAGCTTAACCTTTTCTATCGCCGGAGAAATATTATATTTAAAGGTAAGCGCTTTTAGCCTTATAAATATATAGAGGCTGCTTTTTTTTAATACTATTTTAAATGGCTTTATATTTACCTTTTTACCTTAATCTTAAAGGTTCTTATTATTTTCGGAAAGTAAAATAAAGAATATTTTAAAGGAAAATAAGGTAATCGATTTCGGGAGTTAAAATTATTAGGCAATTATAAGGATAACTCTTTTTAAATACTTTATGTTAAAGGAGATAACGATATTCGGATCGAATAGCTTATTTTATTCGCTTTATATCTTAAGTATATCGGTTGCTATAAGTTTAATTCTTAAATATAATTTTAAAATCTTATACTTATTAGTAACCTTTAAGTTTTATAGGGGAGGATATTGCCTTAGGGCAGGTATATAACTAGTTATTAGGCCTTACTATCTAGCTTATAAGTATAGCCCGCTTTAACGAATAAATCTATTTTTAAAAGATATCCTATATTAATCCTAAGTTACTTTAGTATATTATAACTGCTATTTTAACCTATAAGGAGAGGTTAAAAGTCCTTTATTATAGGGAAAAAGTTTATAAAAGGGGGTTAATTAAGGGCGATAAGCCCTTATAAGTTATATATTATTTCTGTAGAATATTAAGGCTTAATATCTTCCTATATTTTTTTATCCCCGATTAGATTAAGGGTATAAAGGTTAAAAGGAATTATATATATATAGGGCCTTACGCTTTATATATAATTTATAGTATTAATAAAATATTTCGGCCGGCTAATATAAATATTAAGTTTAAAAACTTTATAGCTATTTATAAAAAAGGGTATTTATACCGACTTTTAGCGGCTTATAGTTTTCGGAAGGGATATAAAGTTTATATTTCCGTTAGGGTCCGGCATTATAATAGGAAGCTGAAAGAAGAATATATACTTAAGATAATTTGCGGATTAAAGGTATTTACTTACTTTTCGGTATTTAATATAGTTTAAGGGGGCTAGTTTAAATATATTAAAACCTTTTATAAAGGTAAAGGTTTTATAATAATACTTTAATATTTCTCCTTTTAACTTATTTAATCGAAGGATAGTAAATATATTATATTAAAAATATAAATAAGATAATATTTATATATATTTATTTAATAATTAAAGGTATTACCTCGGTATATACTCTTTTTAATAGTTATAAGTATTATCTCTTTTTCTTTATAATTATAGGTATTACTTTTATATATACTTTTTTAAATTAAATAATAAAATAAGAATTATATAAAAGATATATAATAACCTTATAATTAAAGATATTAATATTAAAAGATAACCTTTAGCTTAATTAAATTAGTTAAAGGTATAGGTATTAAAGATCTTTTAACACTTAATATTATATTTTATTATTTAAAGGGTTTTATTTTTCTCCGGGAAATATTAATTTTTATATTAATTATATAAGAGTTATATTTAGCTATATATAAGGGTTTTTATTATTTCTAATACCTATTAATACCTAAAAAAAGCTAATAATAAAATATTAAATATTTTACCTTATTACTAATATATATATATTTTACTTTTTAATACGCTTTTTTTATTAGTTTATTATATTACGCTTTATAACTTAAAATTTATTAACCTTAATTTTCTACCCTTTTATATAACTTATATTGCCTTTATTTTATTTTTTAAAGCTTTTTTAGCCCTTTTTACTTATCTATATTAGCTTAATTAATAATAAAATACTATACTTTACTATTTAAAGTATATTAACCTTAACTATTTATATACTTTTTATTATCGGTAAAGTTAGTATTTTATTATTTAAACTTTAATAATTCCTTTTTTTTAATTAATCGCCTTAGCTAATAATACTATATTTTATTATTTAATATTTATTAGCTAAATATTCTTTTAATATAGCTTATTATTACTTTATATATATATTAGCTAGTATTATCTATTAATAATAGCTAAAAAAAGGTTTAAAATCTTAATAGCTAGCTTTTATAAATATTATATATACTTTTATATTTAATAAGGCTTAAAAAAATATATATTTATTAGTTAATAACGGCTTTAGCTATTTATACTTTATATTAAAAGAAAAGGTATCCGATTAAATTTTAAAGTTAGCTAATTATATTTTATACTTTTACTATATTATTTATTAAATATATAGATACTTAAAGATAATCTATATAAATTTAAAGTTAATATAGTAAGTATATTATATATATTATAAGTTAAAACTTCTTAATTAAAAGAAATTAATAATAAATTAGGCTTAAGTAAAAGGCTAATATTAAATAAGGTAAGCTATTATAGGAATTTAATAATAATTAATTTAGCTAATTATTTACCTTACTTATAAAATAAATAAGAGATAAACTTTATTAGCTTAGCTATAGATATTAATATTATATACCCTATATTTATTTAAATATTATATATAGTTATATAAATATCCTTTTACTTAAGTAATTTAGAAATAAGATATTTAATATATTAAAAAATATAAAATTTTAAATATATTAAAGCCTTTTAAAAATTAAGAAGATATATTATTCCTTTTCCTTATTTTATTATTATTTATATTAACTATTTTAATATAGTATTATTATTAGAAAAATTGCTAATTAGGAAGATTATATCCTAATTAAATATATTAGTAATATTTAATATTTAAGTTATATACCGGCTAATACCTTACTTTACCTATTTAACTTAAGTATTAACGTTTTATATCTATTAGATAAAAGAAATAGCTTTTTATATTTATAAAAGGCAGATTCTTATCTAAAGCGGTTATAACCTTATTAAACTAATAATATTAATATCTTTATAGTAATTTATAAGGTGCCCTTTAATTATTATTTTAAAAATCTAGCTTTTCTTTAAAAGCTTTTCCTATTAATTTTATTATTATCTTTATCTAAAAGATATACCTCCTTTTCTTAAATATAAGCCTAAAATAAAAATTAGCTTAATGCAGAATATTACTACTTTTTAAATGCTAGACTAGAATAAAAACCAGCTTAATATAGCCCTTTTAATTTAAATTAACTATCTTTAAATATAGCTTCTAAGTTTATAGGTTATTTAGATTTAGCCCCCTTTTCTATATTATTAGGTAGGAGAAATAGCCCTTAATATCTATAAGAGGCAAATTCTTACTTAAAGCAGTTATAACTCTATTAAACTAATAATATTAATAATACCTTTATTATAATTTTTCCTTAATAAGATAGCTAGTATTATTTACTTTCTTTTAAAGGTTAAAATAAAGAATATATATAATTACCCGAATAAATAACTATCTTATATTCTATCTAAGTTTAAAGCTTAGCTAAAGCTAGGTTTTAAGGCTTAAATAGGTTTCTACTAAGTATTAGTATTAATAGTATTACCGTATATATTATTACTTTTATATAACCCTATTTTAATATTAACTAAGAAAAGTATTATTAATATTTTAAGGATAATTTATTATTATTAGAGCCGTAATATATTATTGCTTAATAAAAAACCTATAAGTAATATATTTCTTTATAATATAATAATAATTAAATCCGCTTTTATTTATTATAAAAAGAGATTAATTTAACTTTTATTATATAATTCTACCTAATATTATTAATTATTAATAATTATTTAACTTTATATATAGCTAATATTAATTAATATTATTTACTTAAATAACTATTAATATTAAATATTTACTATATTTAAGTTTTAATTAAAGATATTATTATAACTATAACTTTAAATATTATAAAATATTTAATTAGATAAAAGCTGTTAAGTATTTATATAATTATAACTATTATAGTAACTATTATTATAAAGTAAGGTTTTTTAACCTTTATAACTATTAATACTTTCCTTTTTAAAATTATTAAATATCTTTTTTTAATTAACTAATTCCATTATAAAAAGCTTTTTTAAAACCTTTTTTATAAAAGTATTTAATATATTAGCTATTATTAAGCCTTCTCCGCTTAATTTATTTAATAATAATATAATAACCCTTTCTAACCTAATAAATAAGATTTTTATAATAATAATAAAATTATTAATTATAAGATCTAGCTATTTTTAAAAAGTATTATAGCTAGCTATAGTAATATTAAATCTTTAATTTAATTTAGCCTTAAGTATAATAAATAGCTTATTAAAAAGTAAAAATCTATATTTTTATTAATAAAAAGTTAGTTAATAGCTAATAATATAAATTTAAGCCGCTATTATATTAGCTTTTTATAAAAGCTTAAGGTTATTTTTTAATTAGCTATCTTACCTACCTTTTAAATATAATATTATACTTTTATATTCTTTTAATATTAAAGAAAATATAATATAGCTAAAGCTTATAATCTATAATTCTTATTATTTTATTAATAATTATAGAGATTAGTAAAGTAGATTATAAATTAGCTTATATTGCTTATAGCAATTATATTATATTTTATAGCTTAAATTAAGCCCCTTTATAAGCTCCGGATTAATTTTTAAGGCCGCTTTATATAATCGCTTTAAATACTAAAATATTTTTCTTTTATCTTAAAGCTTTTTTTATTATTTTATAGCGCTTTAAACCTAGCTTATATTATCCTTTCTAATATATTTACCTAGCTTAATAATAATAATAACCTTTTTTTTAATACTAATCTTTTAGCTAAATATTTTAAATAGTATATTTAAATTAACTATTCATAAATAGGAATTCTTAATTAATTAATCTATAAATAGATAACTTTTAAATAATTAAACCGATATAAGAACGCTTTATTAGCTATATTCTTTATAAGCTTAATCTATTATATTTACCGCTATAATAAGTATCCGATATTAAAAATACTAATACCCTTATTATTAATATAATAATTCTTAATCTCCCTTAAATATTTTAATAAATATATTTTAATTTATTATAAAAACTTCTAAATTAATTCTTTCTATATATTACTGCCTTTAAAAACTATTTACTTTTTCCTTATTAATCTTTTTCCTTTAAATAACTTTAGTTATAGCTATATCTATAGAATTAAGGGTAAGGAAACTTAATAAATATATTTTATTAGCAGTTTTTTATTAGATTTATTTATAACCTTATTATTTTTAATAAGCTTATTATTATATAATTTAATACTATTATTATCTTCTAAAAATCCATTTTTATTATCCTTATTAGCCTTATCTTTCTTAATAAGCCTATTATTATCCGATTTATTAATATTATCGTTATCCTTTAAAGATCTATCTTTATTATCTTTATTATTCTTATTATTTATAGGTTTAGATATATTAAATGCTATATTATTATATCCTACTTTATTAAATAATTTATTTTAGCTTATTACCTTTAAAAAAAATATTTAGGCTTATCGCTATATTATTAACCCCGAAAATTATCTTAATTTATTTAAGGATTATATTAATTAATATTATTAAATATTTTCTAAAAGGTAAGGTTATTTCGGGAATAAAATAAAAGTTTAATTAAACCCCTTAATATATAAATTCTATATAGATATTTTCTTAAAAATAAGGCTTAGGTTTTAACTATTTATTTTATAAGTTGCTTTCCTTATATAATTTTCTATTAAAAAGCAATATTATTTAATACTTTTAAGGTTATAAGGCTAAAAATAGCTAGCCCCTTTTTTTATAGCTATTAACCTTTATATTTAAAAAAGGATTATCTTTTAAAAATATCCTTAATATTATATACCTATTATATATATAAGGATATAATAAATTAAAAAGAAAAATTATTATTATAGTAATAAAACGTTATAAAAATTTTATTTTATAAATTAGTATTTAATTTATTTTAATCGATTTAGGTATAATAAATGCTTAATATATATTTTATATCTAATAACCTTATTTAATAACTATTATTATTACTAATAAATCTACTAATATTAAGATAGCTAGCTGCTTTATATTAGCTAATAACGCCGAAAATATTTAAGATTTAATATATATAACTTTAACTATATAAAATGCTTATTATTAATATATTTAAATATCTCTTATTACTTTTAAGTAAATACGGTAATAGGATTATAGTATTAAGACTTAAATTATATAAGGCTAAATAATATCGCCCGCCTTTAATTATAATATAATACACCTTTATAGTTATATATACTTTTATCGCTATAAATTTAGCTATCCTACTTTTTAATAATCCCGCCGCTTAAAATTTATAAATATAGTTGCTACTTTTTATAATATTAAGTAAAGCCTTTTTACTATTATAAGGGGGGCTTTTATATTTTCTCTTTAACTAAAAAGGATATAAAAGTAGGATTATATATCCTCCCCTATTAATACCCCTCCGTTTTAGCAGTTTACTACATACCCTTCTTAATATATTTTAACTTAATAAACTATTTAGCATATAAACTTTCTATATATAGAATATCTAAATACCTTTATCTTTATTTCTTATTTTAAAAGTATATTATATTAATTACCTAATCGTAATTATTTATTTATATATATATATAATATAGCTCTTAAATTTAAAGTTTTAAGCGGCCTTTTACTTAACTACCTTTATACTATTTATTTAAGCCGGTTTATTTTAGCACCCGGCTATACTTCTTAAATTACTTTATTTAGTTATTATAGCCCGCTTTAGCTTATAATCTTAATTTTTACTATTTTTATTAAATTAGATTTAAATATTACCCTAGGTTTTTCTATTACCTTTAATCTATATTACTATTTAACTTATATCTATATTAATTAATATTAATATCTATACCTATACTTATTATTATACCTATTATTATACCTATATCCGGCATTATATTTATATCTTTTATGCGGCCTATAGGTATTAAGGCTATAATTAAATGCGGTATAATAAGAAAGCGGTTAAAGAATTAGCTAGCAATCTTAAAAAGCATCGGCTTAAATAACTATATAAGGGTAAGCTAGGGTATAAGGGATACCTAAGCGTAATACTAGGCTATATTTTTTAAATATATTTAGTAATATCTTTATACTACTTTTAAGTCCCTTTAAGATATTAATATTAAGCTTTAGCTTCTTTATATAGATTATTAGCGGTATAGACCCTAAGCGCATCTAGATTAATTTATATAAAAACTAGCCTATAGTAAAGGTAAAGTATTAGCTCTTTTTAAAGCATTATATTAAAAGCAGTATAAAAGTAAATTTAGGCTTTAATTTAAAGAATAATAGCAATAAGTATAGATCTATTAATATAATAAATATTATTAATTTAATTTAAAAAAACCTAATCGGCTATATTAATAATATTATTTTTTTAAAAAAAAGGGTAAAGGATTTAAAGAATATATAGCGGTAAATAGTTAAATATACCGATATAAAATAGGATAAGCTATATAGGCCTATAAGCTAGATTACTAATATATATCTATTAAAAATTCTTATCTCTATATTAAGCCCTAAGCTTATTAGCCTTAATACCCTATTTATTTAATATAGCAAATTAACCTTTAAGGTAATAAATTTTAAAAACCCTTATATTAAAAATAAACCTTATATATTATTAATAATTTATAAAAAGGAAGATAATATCGGATAATATCCTTTTAATCCTTAATATAATATAGAAATATAATTTAAATATTAATATTACGCTATATATATAAGTTACCTTTTATAATATTCTTTTCTTAGCCGTTATAAAAGGCTTTTAAATAAACATAATAGCGGAGGTTATTTACTATTAAGTTAAGCTAGCTTTAATATATATATATAGGATTATTTAACTCGTTATAAATATTATATTATAATAGAATAAAAGGTAAAAATTAATAATTAGAAAAGGCTAAAATAAATTATAAGTATATTATTATATTTACTATTAAATCGGTTAACTAAAAGCTAAATAAAAAACCGCTTAAACCTTTAATATAATACTAAGTATTATATTTATACTTTATAAAATCCTTTACCTTTTAAATATCCTTTTAGCTTAAGCCTTTATCGATAATACTTTTAAAGCTTATTTCTTATCGGTTAATACGCTAATAATTTAATTAAAGCTTAAGGCTAATATCGATTATATATCTTTAAAATAAAAAAAGAATATTTTTAATTAGCCTTTTTTATTAATTTTATATAACTAATATTAAAAAACCTAATATAATATAATTTAGGCTATAG
Source organism: Diaporthe ilicicola (assembly GCA_023242295.1). Classification (NCBI taxonomy): domain Eukaryota; kingdom Fungi; phylum Ascomycota; class Sordariomycetes; order Diaporthales; family Diaporthaceae; genus Diaporthe; species Diaporthe ilicicola. Next base: position 166,186 of record JALPVH010000089.1, on the reverse strand, counting down.
GTATTTATAAAAAGGTATACCTATATATAATATATATTAATATAGAAGATAGGCTAAATAATAACTATTTCCTATTCTATAATAGAAAATATTTAACTAATATTTCTAGGCTAATTAAATTAACTATCTATAGCGGTTTTAAGCCTAATAATCCGGGATTATATTATATCTAATATATAAAAAACCTTTAAGTATAATTATATCTTAAGATAAATCTATATAAACCTAATATAGCTATATTTCGGCAATATAAATACCGGCTTAAATAGCTAAACGCTTTTTTCCCTATTATAATAGGCCTATCTATAATATAATCCTAATATACTATTTATACTTTTATAGTAAAAGGCTAATACCTTAAAGGCTTATAAAGATATATAGGTAATTTATATACTTTTTAATAATATTAAGGTAAAGTATAGCTATAGCTTAGCTATTACCTACCGGCTTTTATTTTAACTCTTTTATCTAAAAAGAAGGTATATTATTAAAGCTATATAAAAGAAAAAATAAGCCTACTTTACTAATATAAATAAATTTAAAGCTTTTAGCCGGCTTATTAAAAAGACGGAAACCGGTATTATATATATATTTAAAGCGTAATACTTTTACTTAAATATAAGCAGGCTAAAGGTAAATCTTATTATTAAGTACTTATATTAAAGCAAGCTAAATAATTATTACTAGGAGGCTTATTTTATTAAGCTTTTTTATAAATTTATTATATATTACTTTATAAATATAGATATCCTTATAAGCAGAATTATAGCTAAGGCTATAAGCTAAGCTTTTATTTTAACTTAATAGCCCTTTACTAGCTTTAATAATTTTTATTATCTATTTAGCTACCCGGTATTAAGTAGCTATATTATTTTAATTAAAAATATTAAAACTTATTATAAGGTTTTCTTTACTATAACCTTTAAATACCTTAAATGTTTATACCTTAAAGCTATATTTATATTAATATATAATATAAAGTATTATTATCTATATATACTTTATATATATAGGAGATTATATTTATTTATTTTTTAATAAAAAAATACCGGGCTATTACTAAAGGGTAAGCCGTTTAAAAAGTATAAGAAAAACCTTTATATATTTTGCTTACTTTATTAGGGTAAGTATTACGCTAATTAATACTATTTATACTATTTCGATAAAAGATATTAAAAGGCTAACTTTAATAAGCTATTTCTATATTTTACTTACTAATATAGCAGGGCCGAGGATATTATAACGATTAATAGTATAGATAAATAATTAAGCTATACCGAGTTTATTTATAATATAAATAGCTAATATAGCTATTATATCGGTTTCGGGATATTATAAAGGCAGGTTATATATAGTAGTTAGCGTAATAAAATAGCTAAAAGATACCGGTATACTTTCTTTTCTATATTTATTTTTATTTTTATAGGGTTTATTATAGTAATATTTTAAGATATCTTTACTTTAACGTAATCGGCAGCCTACCTATACTACCTTACCTTTTAATTTCGAATTTGCTAGCTTATTTACTAGCCCGGCTTTTTATTTATTTATAAGTATTTTTTAACTAATACTGCCCTCTCTTATTTTATTAGATTCTTAACCTAGCTATATAAAAGCTATAACGCTTACTATATATAATATGCCCGTTTATTGCACTAGTAAGGGTAATAAAGCACCCCGTTTAGCCTATATATTAGCAACTTTAATATACCTAAATAGTTGTTATAGTGCGCTATAATATATATAATAAGAACTTATTATTATATAAAGAGAAAAAAATTAAAAGGTTTATAGGTTATAAGTAAACCTATAATATTTATATAGCGGGCTTTAAAAGTAAATATTATAATAATACCCCCTTTTTAAACTATAATTATCCTTAATTATAAGTTAAAACTAAAGCCCGCTAATTTATATACCGGAATATTAGCAGCCTATAGCTAATATATTAAAAATATAATTATATAATATATATAAGCTATTACCTTATACCTTTAAGCTAGCTAATAATAAAATAATAAAATATTAAAGGTTTAATTTTTATATAGCCTTTTTTATTCTTTTTTTAATTATTAAATCTTTATTACCCCTTTATTATTAACTTATTTATCGGTTATTTTTTTTTAATAATTATATAAGATTTTAAATATTTAATTACCTTTATACTTTTCTATTATTAATATTTTAATATTATTATAATATTATATTAATTTTACTTTATTAATATATTTATAGCATTTTAAATTATTAATTAATTTTATAATTAATACTTTTATATTATACTTAAAACATAATAAAAAGGTAATAATAATTAACTAATAATTAATTACTATATTATTAATAATTTAGGTTTTTATTATTAATATAAAAATTAAAAGAATATTTATAAAATAGTAAATTAAAAATATTAAGTTATTATTAATATAGACTATTTAGCTTATTTAAATTCTATCTCTTAAAGCTAGAAATATAGTAAGTAAAGGGAAGGAAGCTATAGTTAGTTAGGCTATAGCTCCCCCTTCCTTTATAAACCTTAGTTTACTTTATACTTAAGCTTTTATAAGTAACTTTATATAATAAGAAGCATTTACTACGCCGTTAAATACCTTTTAAAAGGTTTTATAAGCGCCTAATAAAGAAAAACTTATAATATAGGGAAAAAACCTTATTAGCTAGGGGATATAGTAACTAATAGTAATAGGTATATAATTATAGGGAATTAGTTAGAGGGTAAAATAATCTCGCCTATCGGCGCTAAAGGGGCGTATTAAAGGAAGGGTAGGTTTAGTAGTATTAGCGGGATTTAAGCCTATACCCTTTATGTTGCTAATATAGAAGGGTACCTTAACACTTAACTAATGCGCTATAGTGCCGTTATTATTAATATATTATTAATAGGTTAATTTATAATCTTTTCCGATTATAGCTAATAATATTAAAATTTTTATTAAACTTATAAATATTACTTAATATACCTTTTACCTTTATAAATAAAGTAATTATAATAAGGGCTAAATTATTTTAAAGATATAATAATTAATAAAGCTTTTTTTATATTTCTTATAAAATTATATTTATAATAATTATTATTAATAAGGGCCTTATTAAAGCCTTTATTATTATATTTAATACTTAATATTATAGTATTATAGCGTATTAGTTAAGCGTTAAAGTACCCTTTTACGCTAATAATATAAAGGGTATAGGTTTAAATTCCGCTAATACCTTTTTTAACCTGCCCTCCCTTTAACATACCCCTTTAATGTTAAAGGGTAAGAATATTTACCTTAATTAATTTCCTATAATTATATATTTATTATTATTAGTTATTATATCTTTAGCTAATTAAGTTTTTTCCTTATATTATAAGTTTTTCCTAATTAGGCGCTTATAAAACCTTTTAAAAGGTATTTAATAATATAGCAAATGCTTTTTATTATATAAAGTTACTTATAAAAGCTTAAGTATAAAGTAAACTAAGGTTTATAAAGAAAGGGGAAGCTATAGCCTTAATTAACTTCTTTCCCCCCCCCCTTTACTTATTATATTTTAAGCTTTAAAAGACGGAATTTAAATAAGATAAATAATTTATATTTAATATTATTATTATAACTTAATAACTTTTAAAGAAAAGTATAATATTAATAGAATATTATTACCCTCCTGGGTATAAGGTTAAAAGACCTATAATTATATTTTTTTTAAACTAAATTCTATTTAACTATATTATATTTCTGCAACTAAGCTTTATCTCTCTAGTTTATTTAGATAAAAGGTAAACCTTTTTAAAGAAGTATATTAAATAATTAACCTTCCTTTTTCTATTTAGCTTATTTATCCTTACTTTATAAGCGATAAACTTATCTATTTCTTTAAAATAAACCTTATATATCTCTAAAATGCTAATAAATATATCGATTTATAAGGATAAAAAAGGGTTCTTATCTTTACACTTCTTTACCTTAGTAAGAAAACTTCTTACTTAGATAAAAATTTATTTATTATAAATAAAGTCTATTTTTATAGCTATTTATAGTAAAGCTATTAGATCTACATATTTAGATAATGGAATATAGTAGCCTTACCTATAATCTATTTTAACCGTAGCTATAAACTCGCTTAATAGGCGTATGCAAATAGTGGTTTAAGCTTAATTATTGTCTCGGTTTCGGCTAAATAATTGCTTTCGAGTAGTCTTACGGAAAAGGTTATATCGCTCGGTTTCGCCAGATAGGTATATATTTAAGCAAAGCTAGAACCTTTAGGGCAATAGCAGCTTTTTAATATCGCCCATTTCGAGTAACTTAAAGGCCTAAGTTACACAGCAATAGCACTTTTATATAATGCTTAACGGCATTAAACTAGGTTACTCGCAGCCTACGATAGCTTTAACCTCGACGGGCTAATAGCTTATTAAAAGTACCGGCGTAAATAGACTAGGCGCGGCCTAATGCTACGGCTACTAGTATAGAATAGCGGCTTCTAACTATAAACAGGCTTATAAAAGCAGATTAATAAGTTACTATAAAAAGTCCTATATAGCAAAACCTACTATATTAATTTAAAAGATATATTATGCCTTATCCTTCTTAAACACTTACTATTATTCTAGCTTAATAGGGGAACTTAAATAAATAAAATAGTCGATAGAATATTATTAATTTAATATATATATATTAATTATATTTTAAATTAATATTTTAAACTTTTATATTATATAATATTACTTATTTATATTTAATATAATTAGCCTTTAATTAATTAATAATACTACTATATTTATAGCTATAAGTAATTAAAGGTTAATATAATAAATAAATATTAAATATATCCCGCTATTTTTTATTATTATTAATTTAGCTTAACTATATTTAAATAATAATAACTCTAGCTATTATAAATAAGTTATTATTAAAAAAAGTATTTTAAAAAGATATAAAGCCTTTAATATATAATTTACTTTAATATTAAATATAATAAAGGTAAATATACTAATAGTAAATTAATAATATTTTAATTATTAACCTTTAATAAATAAGGCCGATTAAAATAAGTTTTTTTTATAAAAAGTATAAAGCTTTTAATATTTAAAAAAAGAAGGGCTTAGCTTTTCTAGCTATATTTTACTTATAAAGAAATAGCGTTTTTAAAGCGTTTCTAAAGTATAATATAGCTTATATAAATATTAAATAATTAATAATATTTAATTAATAGATAAGATTATAGGTTTAACTTTTATTATATAAGGTTATTATTATTATAGCGTTTTAATATTATTTTTTTATTTAATTTTAAGTAAATAGTTTTAGCCTTTTATTATAATAAGCTATTATTTTTATTAAGTTAAATAAATAGAAAGAAGGGTTAGCTAGCTTTTATCTTATAAATTAAATCCCTTATAACGCTTTATTATATATATATTACTATCTTATCTCTCTTAAGTATAAGATTAAAAAACCTATAATTATATATTTTTTAAACTAAATTTTATTTAACTATATTATATTTCTATAATTAAGCTTTATTTTTTTAATTTATTTAAATAAAAGGTAAACTTTTCTAAAGAAATATATTAAATTTATAATCTTTTATTATTTTTTTAGCTCATTATTTATTATTACGTTATAGATAATAAATTTCTTTATTTCTTTAAAATAGATTTTATATATTTTTAAGGTAATAATAAATATATTTATTTACTTAAATAGAAAAGGTTTTTTATCTTTATACTTCTTTACCTTAATAAAAAAACTTTTTACTTAAGTAAAGATTTACTTATTATATTTAAAGTTTATGCTTATAGCTATAAAGCTATTAGATTTATATATCTAAATAATAAAATATAATAGCCTTACCTAAGTTTTAAATATATATAAATAATAGTTTAAGCTTAACTAGCAATTATCTCGGTTTTATATAATAGGCTAAATAATTACTTTCGAATAGTTTTATGGAATAAGGTTATATCGCTTAGTTTTACTAAATAAGTGTATATTTAAATAGAGCTAAAACCTATATATATCTTATAATATAGTTAAAGCAATAATAGCTTTTTAATATTACTTATTTTAAGTAACTTATCTAAGTTATATAGTAATAACACTTTTATATAATGCTTAATAGCATTAAATTAGGTTGCTTATAGATTATAATAGCTTTAACCTTAATAGACCGGTTTATATTAAAGCTAATAGCTTATTAAAAGTACCGGCATAAATAGGCGCGGCTTAACGCTATAGCTATTAGCGCAGAATAGCGGCTTTTAATTATAAATAAGCTTATAAAAGATTAATAAGTTACTATAAAAAGTTTTATATAATAAAATCTATTATATTAATTTAAAAGATATATTATACCTTATCCTTTTTAAATATTTATTATTATTCTAGCTTAATAAAGGAACTTAAATAAATAAAATAGTTAATATTACTATCTTATTATTATTTTTAATAAGGTTTTTTTATATTATAAGCCTATAGCCTATTAATAGCTTTTTAGCATTTTATATATTATTATTAAACATTATTAATATATAATAAAACGCTTAAGGCCCTAAGTGCCAGGCTTTTATAGCTATATTTAGCTATATTTTACTATATAAGATATCCGCTATACTTAAAAGAAGCTGCCTTATATCTATTTTCTATAAATCTAATCTCTTTAAATTAATCCCCTTTACTTTTAAAATATTTACTATTAAATAATAGCTATAATTATATACCCCTACTATATAATCGCTTATATAAACTAAGCTATTACCTAAAGAAAGTTATTATTATTATATAACTATAATTATTATAAATTAGGCTATAATTATAGTTATTAGCTATTAGGCTATAACTATAATTATTAGCTATCTTATTATACCTTTCTTTTATTATCGAATTAATTTTATTTAAGTATTATTACTATTATTATAGCTATTAACTATAAAATAGGCTTTATAGCTAAGGGTACCTAATACCCCCTTTATAGTTCTTACCGCTAGCTACTGCTAGCTATCTACTACCTACTACTAACTAGCTACCCGCTAGCCCGTTATTATTAGCCGCTAGCTAGCTGCTAAATTATAAATTTCGTAGGGCTATTTATAGCTTCCTTTATAGGGCTACCTATAGCTAAAATTAGGGAGAAGAAAAGGGTGGAAATAAAAAATAAAAGTAATAGTAATTAAAATTAAACTTATAGCCTTAAAATAAAAGGAAAAAAGTATTCCGCTACGCTATATATATTACAGATAATACTTTTCTTTTATATAAGCGGTAATTAATATATAATAAAACGCTTAAGGCCTTAAGCGCCGGGCTTTTATAGCTATATTTAGCCACATTTTACTATATAGGATATCTGCTATATTTAAAAAAAGCCGCCTTATACCTATTTTCTATAAATTTAATCTTTTTAAATTAATCCCCTTTACTTTTAAAATGTTTGCTATTAATTATTAATCCGGTAATTTTAGCTTATTTAAGTTTTACTTATAAAGCTTAATAATATTTATATTATATCTTTTTAAATTTATAGCCGGTTATTAGCTAAGTTTATATAAATATAGCTATTTAATTTTATATTATAATTAGCCTTAAATTAACCTTAAATTTAAAATCTATTTTAAAAAACTATTTTTAATTATTCTTATTATTTCTTATCTATTATAAAGATACTAGTATTTTATTAATAATATATTTTATTAATAGCTCTTTATTTTAAAAGGCCCTTTATATATTTTTAAATTAATAAAGTATAAAAGATTAAAAAGCCTTAATAATATAATAAAAGCGATATAATAATAGCTTAATAATATACCTTAAAAATTAAAAAAGGCTATTTTATTTAAAAAAAAAATAGCTTTTTATTAAGCCGGCTATAATTTATATATTATATATTAATTTAAATAAGGTTTTTAATTATTAATATATTAATATTAAAATAATATTTATCTGCTTACTTTTATATTCTCTTTTAAATTAAAGTAAAAATAAAGTATATATATTTATAAACCTATATTATTTTATTAGCTATTATATTAATAAGATGGAATTTCTATTATTAAATATATATATATAATATTTTTATAAAATAAGCTAGCTTTATTTCTATAGCGGGATTTTATTTATAATTAATAAAGAAAGAGAAGATTTTAATAGATTTTAAAATTTAATTATTAATAATAAATTTAATTAAAAATAGCTAATTAATCTAATTATTTTAAAAGAATATATAATACCTTTTAAAGCATTATATTATATAAAAGTTAATAATCTTTATTTATCTATTAATTTTAAGGTAATATATTATTAATATATATAGGGTAATATTTAAGCATTAGCTTAACTTTTTTTTAAAGTAAAAGATAAATTATATACCTTAATTAAAAATAATTATATATAGGGTATTATAAAGGCGGAATATAGCTAAAATAAAGGTATTAGCTATTATTTCTGCTATTAAATTTTAAATAAAAATTAAGTATTATATTTTTAATAGCTAGTTTATTATTATTATTAAGGTTTTATAAATAATATTATTATATTTATATAGTAATAAAGGCTTAATAAAGTTTATAAAGATATTATATTAAAGCTAAAAGGAAATTAATAATAATTAAAGTAAGCCCTAGGATATTTATTATATTGTTTTAAAAGATTAATAAAAAAAGTAGCTTTAAATAAAAATAGCGGTATTTTAAAATATATTTAGCTAATAGAATTATTAAAAAAGGTTATAAGTTTTTATTTATTTTAAATAGCCTTTAAATATTAAGCTATAGGTATAATAAATAATTTATAGCTAAAGTTAATATTTTATAGGTATAAAAAGCTAATTCTTTTAATAAATATATCTATAAATTACCTTATAATTAGCTTTAGCTATATTTTAAAGCTGCTTAATTATATAAAAAAACTTTTTATAATTTGGATTTTTTAAATAAGTAATAGCTATAATATAAATATTTAAGGCGGTATATATATATATTTAATTAATATCTTAATATTTTTCGATATATTAAAGGTTTATAAAATTATTAAAGTTTATCTTTTTAAGGGTAAAAAAGTATATTATTAGTTTATTATATAGCTATTTATTAAATTATCTGCTTTTTATAAATAGTTTATAAAAAGGTAGGAAAAGGTATTTAAAATTATAGCTTTAAAGCTAGGCTTATAATAAATTTAAAAATTAAAATTACTTAAAAATTTAAATTATTAAATTTACCTTTAATTTAAAAGCTTTATAATAATAAAATATTATAAGCTTTAATAATTTATTTAAACCTTAATTAAGCTTTTAGCCTTTTATAATTTAAAATATCATTTTTTAAAGGCTTTAATAATAGCTAAAAGCTTTTTATTATAAATTTTATAATTATATTTAGCAGCTAAATATTTAATTAAAAAAAGGTAATTAAATAAAAAATATTATATTTCCTATATTAAAATAAAATATTATTAGCTAATTAATTAAAGGTATTTATTTTTATTACTATATATCGTTATAAATTATAAAAAGCTAAAAGTAAGTTTAAAGAAAAAATATTTTATAAACGCTTAAAGGCTTTTATTATCTTTAATAATAATTGCCCTAGCTATTTTATTAAGCTTATTAGCTTAATTAAGGGATAAGTAATTATTAAAAAGCCTTTAATAAAATAGTAATAAAAGTTTATAAATTTAAAAAAGTATTAAAGGTTTTTAAATATCTTTAATATTAGCTATTTTTTAATTATTGCTATTTTATTAAGGTTTATTTATAGGCCGCTTATAATAATAATTAGGCTAAAGTATTTTCTTTTTATTATTTTTAACTTATATTTATTAATATTAATTATTAATTCGGCCTTTATAAAATATAATATTACTTTTTATATATATTAATAATATTTTATTTAAGATTTATTATAAATATATATATTATTTAAATAGGCTATAATAAATTTATTTAAAATATTAAAAATAGTATAGTTAATATAATACTAAAAAAGCTAAATACTTTTATTATCTTAAAGTTAGCTATTAAATACTTAAAGAAATTAAACTTAATAATAAAAGCTATTTTCTATTTATCTTTAAAGGTAATATATAAGCGGTTAAAGGCTGTTATAATATTAAGCTTAATATAATATTTTATATAAAATAGGGTATTTAATATTTTATAAATTAAAGAAATTAAATAATAATATTTTATTATAATATTATTTAGCTTTTAATAATTAATATAAACTTAAATATTACTATTAAGCTTTTTAATAAAAAGGATTAAAGCTATAGATTAGGATTAATTAAGGTAAATAAATCCTTATATTAAATAGTTATTAAGGTATTTCCGGATAATAAATAGCTTTTTTAATAATATAAGATATAATTAATAATAAGGGGGTATTTTACCGGCTTTTTAATTAATCCGGTAATTAAATATTTAATATAAGGGAAAGGTATTAACCTTTAATAGAAAAAAGGTATTTTTTAAGTTATAAAAAAATAAAGATAAGTGGTAATAAATTTTTTTTTAAGTTAAAGATATTTTATTATTAAGATATTTATTAATATTATTATTTATTATTTATTATAGCTATAAAGCTTTTTTTATTTAATAATAAAAGGCTTTTAAATAAAGGAAAAGCGGTTTATCTTTTAATTTTTTATTATTTATTAAGATTTAATATAATTAATTAAATAAATAATAAATAGCTAGCTTTTTAATAGCCTTATAATTTAAATATATTATTATAATAAAAAGGGTATCGGTTACTTTATAAAGCTTTTTTATAATTATATAATAAAGTTAAATATTATATTATTTTATAAAAAATAAGAAATTAAAGATATTAAAAAGATAAATAATAAGGTTATTAAAATTAATTATAATAAATTAAGATAAGATATTTATTTTATAATTTATAACTAATTATAATAAGGCTTAAAGAGGTAAATAATTTATAAATATTTTATAAAAAACTTAGCCCTTAATTATTATTTTATTAGCTATTTAATTATTATTTAAGTTTTATTATTTAAGCTATAATAAATTAAGAATAATATTTAAACTTATAAGGGGCTATTTATATAAAAATAATTAATTTAGTATATTATTAAAGCTATAGCAGATTAAATAATAATTAATAATTATTTTAATTAAAAAGCTATTAGCTAAGTATAGTAAATAGGGTTTAAGAAAGATATAAAAAGGGATAAAAATCTTTTATATATATATAATATTAATAAAGCTTATAAAAAAGTATTTAAAATTAAAAAAAAAACCGGATTAAAGTAATTCCGCTTTTAATTTATATAATTTTAATATTAAAGGAAAATAAAGTATTTAGCTTTATAATTTTTAAATATAGATTATTTAAAAAGCTAAAATTAATTATTAATAAATTATTTTAATAATAATAATTATTAAAGCTTAATTTTTTTTTATCTTTTTTACTTTTATATTAATTTATATTAAATAGTTTTTAAAAGAGTAGCCTTTTACCTTATAATAATAATAAAGCTTATTCTTCTTATATTATTATCTTTTTAATATATTCCGGCTAGCGCTTATAATAAAAATTAAGTTTAGCTATATTAAATTACCTTTAAAGGGGTAAGTTATAAGCGGGGGGCTAAAGGCTAATATATATATATTATAATAAAAGGCTTTATTAGTAATATTATTAAATAGCTTTTAAAATAAATTTATTTATTTTATAAAGTTAAAGTTTTTTAAATAATTTATAATTAAAATTAAAATATTTTATAAGGTTTTATTAACCTTTTAATATAAGGCCTTTATTTAAAATATAAATAGGTATTTATAAAGGTTTATTAGCTAAATAAATTTATTAATAAAGTTAAAATAATAGATAGCCTTTTAAGTTAAAGTTTTAAATTTTTAATAAAATATTATAATAATATTCTTAATAATATAAATAAGATTTAAAAACCTTAATAAATTTTTAAATCTTTATTATTTATATACTTATAGCTTAATATCTTTAATAAGTTAAGTAAGTAAATTTAAGCTAAATATAGTTTTTAATTAAACTATAACCTTTTTAATAGTAGTATATATATATATAAGTATTATCTTTAAAATAAAAAGTAGTAAAAAAGATTTTATTAATAGGGTTAGGAAATATTATTAAATTAAAAGTAAATTTAATATAAATTAAAAATTATTAATTAATATATTTCTTTTAATAAAAACTAAAATTAATTTAGCTATTAATAAATAAAGAGAAATTTATTATATAAGGCTTATAATATATAAAGGCTAATAAAGCTAATAAAATAATAGAAAAACTATTAAATATTAAGATTAAAAAAGTTATAATATAAAGATATTTAGCTTTAATAATATAAAAGCGTTTTAACTTAATAATATAAAAATATTTTATTTTAATAATATAAAAGTATTTCGCCTTTATAGCATAATAGGCCTTTACCTTTATAGCTTAAAAATATTTTATTATAGCTATATAAAGGTTCTTTAATTTAATAATATATATTTAAAATTAGTTAAGCTTTATAATATTAGCTTAAAAACGGTTATTAATAAAGCTAATAGCTTTTTTAAGATAATAATAAATATTTATTTTTTTAAGTTTATTAAGCTAATAAAAAATAATAAAAAGATTATTAAATAAGGTAATAAGAAGTTTTATTATTATAAGGAATATATAAAGTAATAAAAGTTTAAAGCTTAATTAGCTTTAATTTTTAAAAGTAAATATAGTAAAAAGGTATTAAGTTTAAAAAATTAAGTTAAGATATAGTTTTAATAGATATATAAATAAAATAAAATAGTTTTTTAATTTAAGGTAAAGATAAAGTATTAAGTTTAAGTAATTTAATAAGTAAAAATAAAATAATTTTTAAATTAATTTATTTTTTATAAGTATAATAAATTATTATAATATATTATAGTAAATATAATAAGAACTTATTATTATATAAAGAGAAAGGAATTAAAAGGTTTATAGGTTATAGGCAAATTTATAGTATTTATATAGCGGGCTTTAAAAGTAAGTATTATAATAGTAGCCTTTACGGTTTAAATCTCTAGCCCGAGGCCGATCTGGTAGGCCTCTATAGGACTACGCTACCTATTAAGAGCCTATAATGCCCCTCCCGGGCAAGAAAGGCTGTTAAGCTATTAGTCTCTATTATATAAGGTTATAATGCTAGGATTTATAAGCTTTAGCCCGAGACCGTTCTCGCAGGCCTCTGTGGCATTAGATTACCTAAACTCTTTAGGTTAGGAGAAAGTGTAATATATCGTGCTTTACTATATAATCCAGCATTTCGATTAGTTTCCAACGAAGCCTACTGGTTACCCTGTCATCAAACCCGGGATTTAAGGAAACTTAATTCTCCTGTAGTATAGTGGTCAGTATGCAAGCTTGTCATAGCCTCCAGGAGGCAGCAACGCTTGAGACCCGGGTTCAATTCCCGGCGGGAGAGAAGAATTTTGCATCAATCTTTTTTTAATGGATTTCTTTTTCTTAATCCCCAGTGGTTAGTATGCAAGCTTGTCATAGCCTATCCAGGCAGCAGCAGCGCTTAAGACCCGGGTTCAATTCCCGGCGAGAGAGAAGAATTTATATTAACCTTTTTTTATTCTTTTTGCGTTACTCGCTTTGCTTATGCAAGCTTGTCATAGCCTATCTAGGCAGCAGCAGCGCTTGAGACCCGGGTTCAATTCCCGGCGAGAGAGAAGAATTTATACCAACCTTTTTTTGTTCTTTTTGCGTTACCCGCTTTGCTTATGCAAGCTTGTCATAGCCTATCCAGGCAGCAGCAGCGCTTGAGACCCGGGTTTAATTCCCGGCGAGAGAGAAGAATTTATACCAACCTTTTTTTGTTCTTTTTGCGTTACCCGCTTTGCTTATGCAAGCTTGTTATAGCTTATCCAGGCAGCAGCAGCGCTTAAGACCCGGGTTCAATTCCCGGCGAGAGAGAAGAATTTGCATCACAACTTTTTTGTTCTTTTTGCGTTACCCGCTTTGCTTAACATTACTCATGACTTTTGGGCCATTGTCTCCGCGTCGGTGCGGCCTTATAACGCTGCATTTTTTTCCCCTGGAATTTGTTCTGGAGTTTCAACTGTGAAAATAAGGAACCGGACCTGGATATAGGTAGCCATCAATGATTAGTCTCGTAGTAACGACGGAGGGGGCAAAAATGAACAGCCACGACAAGGCGGGTCGATTCCCTATTGCAAGGTTTCGACACTACTTCCTACGTAACTTTTACCATTGTTATTATTTATCCAACGATAAATACCAGCTTTTCCTTTTATTTCTTTTATGATTTCCGCCTTTTGTACGTCAGGATTATTAAATAACACTAAACCTACCACAGATAAACTATCATAGTTTATAATTAAATTGATTCGAATATTTTTATTATTTTTAAGTCTATTTTTATTAAAGTAAGCATAAAATCTATCAGCAGTCCTGGGCTAGGCCGAAGGGTGATAATACAACTGCCCAATCTAGACGAAATCATGATTGCGCAATCCGCTAGGGAAGGATTGTTCCATCCCCCCCCGTAACACAGTCTGTTCTCGGCCTGACTCACGATCTCCCCATGTTTAAAATTCATTAAGAGAACTGCTGAATATCCACCTCGCCTTACCTATGCAAGTCACAACCTATCTCTTGCCCGGATAGCTGGTGGTTCAACGAGACCGAAGGCTGATGATGACCCTTCACGCACAACCCGACGAGGGCATCTCCACACTCAAGAGCACTCCCCTTCGCTCCGCCTACAGCCCTTCTCAGATTCTCACCTACCTACGGCACATCTCTTTCCCACTGTCATTGTCTTTTCCCCGCAACGCGCAGGCGCTTACCCTTCTCCACCGCCTGCAAATCACCACCGTCCCGTATGAGAATCTCTCCCTACACTACAACCCACGCCATATCAACGACATCGACCCCCAGGCATTATACCAGAAATTTGTCGGCCCGCCGAGCCGGGGCAGAGGAGGCTACTGCTTCGAGACAGCCGTGTTCTGGCTGAACATCCTGCGTGGCCTCGGATTTACAGCTTACCACTCCCAGGCCTCGATCCGACTCCGTGATGGGCCGGTGCCGAAGGGCGACTTTGTCGGTCCGCGGCATGTCGTGACTGTGGTCGAGTTTGGGAGCGAGCGGTGGGTGACGGATGTCGGGTTCGGCGGCGACGGGATGACAGCGCCGTTACCGCTGCTCCACAGCGCCGGAGAAGGGCGCGAGTACCCCACACACAAGAACCTAGGGTCGCAGGAGGTGAGGATCACACGCGGCCCGTACCCCGGCGCCGTGTCCAACGGGGAGGGTAACGCAGTGTGGTTCTACGAATACCGTAATCGTTCAGAGGACGAATGGAACCGGTATTATGCGTTTGGCGACCGAGAGGCTTCGAGTTGGGACCTAGAGTGTGCTAATTATTGGGTCGCGTCGCACCCCGAGAGCTTCCAGCGGAAGCAGATTCTTGTGGTCAAGTTCCTCAGGGACTCCTGTGAAGACACCTGGAAGAAGGGGTTGATAGAAGCTGCAGATAGACATGAATCGGGCCACATTGTTGTTCCAGAGGTAGAAACGGGTGGAAAGATTATGCTTGCAGACGGGACTGTAAAAAGGAACTTAGGAGGTAAGACTGAAGTAGTGAAGATTTGTCGGACGGAGGAGGAACGGGTACAGGCGCTGAGAGAATATTTTGGGATTACTCTTGGGGAAGATGAGAAGCAGGGCATACGGGGATTCGACACGGCTCTGCCGTAAATGGGGTGAGCATGGACCAGCAAGCACTGTAAAACGCCGGGGATATCGCAAGTGTCCCCAGCGGGGGACTATTCCAGGATCAGAGGACGTGCTCCGAACGTCCATTGCACTGGCCGCTCTTACTCTTCCGCCAGCTAAGTGGCCGACACATTCAGGCCGCAGAGTCAGGTCTGCTTGTTAATGGAGGTTGAACACTGCCTCATTAAATCGTACAAACCACAAGTCGCTCTGTCATATTCAAGTTTCGTTTCGGCGAAAACGAAAACAGGCTCGGTAAAACCGCCATAGAATCCAAGGACATCTCTCAAATATGTGCGTGGCACAGAATTTGATGGCGTGATGTGAAAGCCGAAACCACAACGCGCTTTTGGATATCTATCTGCCAGAACAAGAAACATATCACCGGATCCACACCATTATGCAAGATGCCCTCCAATGTCGCAATACGTAACCAACTGCATGTGCCGCTCGAAAAACACATCTCTCCATGCGACCATCTATACACCAAATTCACCACCTGACGTCTATTTTGCTCGAGAAATATAGCTTATGGACTCGTTCACTCTGCTCCAGCCTCCCTTTCTGCCATCGTTCGCCCTCTCTCCCCAGTGACGACCGCCTCCCCGCCATCCTCGACCTCCGTCATCTTGAGAGCCTCCTGCACGTCGTCCACAAACTGGCCCTCCCCGCCGACGAGGTCCACGATGCCGCTGCGCACCATAAGCCGCCACACCTTGCTGTCAGCCTTGCCGCGATTCGGACATCGGCTGAAGAAGACCCGTACCCCGCGCTCACGGTACGATCGCACAATCTCCTCGAGCACCATCGTGCCAGACCCGTCGAGCGAGATCACGCCATGAATGTCGAAGACGATGTTCCTGTTACTGTCCTCGTGGCGCAGGCGGGGCAGGGCGGGGTGCGCCTTGCCCGTGCCGTACATCTCCAAGCGCCTAAGCCTGGTCCTGAGCTCGCCTGTGTTGGCGAATGTCAGCGGCTCCGGAATCTTGACGATCAGGCAGCCCTCGACAAACTCCAGCCGCTCGGGTTGGTCTTCTGCGTTTTCGAATCGCTGGGTGCCCGGAACGCGACCCAGGATCTGTATCCGGGGTCGTGTGGCATGTCGGATGACCTGCAGAAGCGAAACGCCGATGCCGACCGCGATGCCCATGTTGAGGGAATAAAATATGGTGGTCAAAACGATGACAAACATAAGCCCAAGCTCGGGCCAGGCACCGATGCGGATGAAGAATGCGATATCGTGGGGGGCTTCTTCCACCAGGGAGTAGGCGACTACCGTAATGAGAGAGGAAAGTACAGGTTTCTGTTCATGTCAGTTGCAAACCCATGGTATACCCGGGCAGCACGAGATGTTGTGCCAGGGTCACTCACCGGAAGGTAGTAGAAGTAGGGCAAGATGAAGAAGATACAGATGACGGCCAGACAGCTCAAGAATATGGAGCTCATCGGCGTCTTGCCGCCCGTCTGCTTGTTCACCTTGCTCCTGCCATAACCACCAAATGCAGGCATGCTCATAAAGCAAGCACCGATCAGGTTGGCTGTGCCCAGCGCCACAAGCTCCCGGTTGGGACTGAGCTGTATTCCAGGCACGTCTTTGCTGGGGCCTAAGCTCTTGGCGGCGACAGAAGATTCGAAAAACCCAAGCAGAGCGATAAGGAACGACGTGCCCATAGCGTCCCTGATATGCGTCATATGAGACAGCTGGAAGGGCCATCTGAAGGTGAAGACGTGGCCTGACGCGGCCTTGATCTCGCCCATGATGGCAACGCCGTGTTTTTCCCAGTCGAGGAAATAGCACAGCATGGCTGATAAGACGACGACTATCAGGCGGTCGGGGATGTACACTAAATTAGGGTAACGTGGTTGCAGCTTCTTTTTCATTTCCCTGGAAGACGTCAGCATGCTCTGGCGTTAGGCGGCCTGTGCAGACAGGATGTGGACATGCGAGTCTAACCTGCAAGTCATGACTATAATAAAGCTGACGAAGGATATGACGGCAGTGAGGACATGGACGTCGCCGGTATGTGTCAAGATGAAGGTCAGCTTGTCCATGGTGCTCCCGTGGCCGACGTGGTCGGCAGCTAGCTGGGCCAAGCCCAACTCAGGCATCAACTGCTCGACAAAGATCACGAAGCCAATGGCCGAGATGAAACCACGCAGGAACGGTTTTGAGAGCACGCTATCTAGGAAGCCCAAGCGGAACAGTCCTGACAACAAGATGGTGGTGCCAGCGGTCCCGGCGATAACCCCACAGATCTTAGCATGCATGACGGCGTCGTCGTCAGAGCCACGACCAAGATCCACGCTTCCCTTGACGACGCTCCCGACGAGCAAGGACCCGGGGGCCTCGGGGCCGAGGATCATCTGGGGCGCAGTGCCAAGAATGGCGTACAGAAAGGGGTTGAAGACAAAGGAGTACAGGCCGTTTATTGGCGGGACGTGAGCGAGGGTGTCGGCGAGGGAGAGGGCCATTGGCAGATACATGCCGGCGATGGTCAGGGCGGCGATAAAATCACCCTTGAGGAAGGAGAGCTTGTACTGCCGCATCCATATAAGGGCCGGGAAGTAGTAGGAGAGATACCTGTGCATGGTGTCAGTGACAGGGTCTAATTCTTCTGCGGCTGGCTTTAGGTGTGTGTGTAGGTGTGTGTGTGTGTGTGTGTGTGTGTGTGTTTTTTATATAACCCACATGAAGGCGCTGTCCTCGACGCCGTGCCTCTCGGCCAGCTCGCTGGACCTGCCCATGGTCTTTGTCCTCATGCGCTTGGCCCATCGCTTTCTCCAGTCCGGTGCGCCCTTGGCAGCAACATAGGCGACAACACTGTCTATTATAGGGAGCGAGCTCTCGGACGAAGCCCCGGGGGAGGGCGCCCGCGAACCGTTCAGAGACGCGTTGGTGGAGCGGCTGAAGGCGTTGGTAGGACTCGAGGGATGAGGAGAGAAGGTGCCATGGCTGCAGGGCCCCTCATGGGCATGCTCGCGGTCCAGGGCATCTCGGAGCAGGGCGGTTGTTTCCGAGGGTGCTCTTGAATGGCCGGGACGCTTGGGAGGAGGAGGGGACGAGTCTCGGGCAGCAGGGCTGCTTGTGACGTCGGCCGAGGGAGAGGGCGAGCCCGAGGGCAGGGACTCGGGGCTGGCGTTGTAGGCCCTGCGCAGGCCGCTGGGGTTGGAGGGCGCGTGTGGGTTGGTGGTGGCATTGCCCGAGGGCGTTCGAGAGGTGTTGTTGGAGGCCATGTCTGCGGGTGGAGGCGGGGGAGGACGGGGGAGGAGGGGGAGGTGGTGATGACTCTGGAGGTGTATGGCCCTTCTGGTCACATCACCGTCTGTGCCGTCGAATGTATGTTGCGTCGCGTAATCAAGTAGGTTCGGCCACAAGGTCGTCTCTCGACTGTCTGGCCGGGTCTGACCTGGTCTGGTCTGGTAGCAGGGCAAGGGACGGACGGATCGCAAAGAGACGGTGAGGTAGGTAGACTAATCCATGTAGAGTAGGATATACTACCGGTAAGGCATTATTACCCGTGTCGCAGGCCGTTGGCTCGCCGAGTCAGACAGCGATCAGTCGCCAGACACGAGTGATGACAGCCAGCCAGGTGGCCAGTTAGTCAATCAGGAAATCAATCAAGCAGAATATCACTCGCTCAGCCGTCAGCCAAGCACAGGCGCAGGCGACACGAGAAGGGGAAACAGGGCGCGATGCCGTCGTCCAAGGGAAGTTGACTAAAAAGTCGGGTCGACGATGGAGGGGTTCTGGGGCACATTTGTCAACGCCTGGGACTTGGCTGCTGGCAAAACGTTGTGCGGGACAGGGGGGAGGGCCCCCGGCCGCCAAGCGATAAACGGCGCCGGTCTCGCGGCCGCGTTCGCTCCCCGGCAACTCGCGGCCAGGCACACGGGCACATAGCAAACAAGTGTGCCTATGGTGTGCCCAAGCTAGCGGGAAAAGCGTTGCCTGTCATCCAGAATCACA
Source organism: Diaporthe ilicicola (assembly GCA_023242295.1). NCBI lineage: Eukaryota > Fungi > Ascomycota > Sordariomycetes > Diaporthales > Diaporthaceae > Diaporthe > Diaporthe ilicicola. The sequence continues at coordinate 146,447 of JALPVH010000089.1, read as the reverse complement.
CGCCATCAACCCCGGGGGATGGGGGCCCGGGTGGGGGGGGGACAAGATCTACAGTAGATGCAGATCCAGATTCAAAGGGCCCAAGCACACACAGCACGTCCTAGATAGACTACACCCAGGCCACTATAGCACTGCACCGCACCGCACCGCACTGCACTTCATCACTGCTGGGAGCAGCATCATATAGCACCAAATCTACTTAAGTAGGTACACATCCATGTAGTCTCATTAAGTATCTTCTCCCTCCTCTGTAGGCATCTCTGACTGCCAGTGTTCCAGTCATCCCATCACTGGCCACACATCATCAGGAGGATGTACTGCCATCCTGCCCGCCGAAAAGAAGGAAAGAAAAGAAAGGGGAAACTACAATTACATGTCCATCGTGCATGCCCTTCGGTAACAACCCCCATCTTGTCATGATTCGTTGAGAAACAAGAACGAACCTCATCTTAGAGTCCAGAGTCGTACAAGAAGACAGACAGAAAGTATAAGGCTGCCTGCCCCCGGGGCCCCCAAGTTCCATCCATGATGCTGATCCCAACCTTAATCCAGCTCCACAACATAGCCAACCCACGGTTTGGAAGCCAGAATCCAATATGCTGTGTCCGAGAGCTTGTCACTGACAAGTCGCCCATCAGACAGCATCAATATACGAGGCAGGAGCAGCAGCAGTAGCTGCCGCCGCCGCATCTTTAGCCTCTTTATCTGCAGCAAGTAAATCCCAGATTTTCCTCTGCTGCGCGTCTAGCTCCTGCCGTCGGCCGCCTATGTCCATGATCCGCTCGAGCCCCTTCCTAAAGATGTTCCTGTGCTCTATCGCGTTGCTGCCCTCTGTTGTAACCTCACGGTCTTTCTTCCGCGAGACACGGCGTCCGTTAGCACCACGGTTACGGATTAGGAACTGGTTGGCCACAGGCTGGGGTTTAGGGTCCGCGTTGATGCGCCCGAACAGCTCGTCCAGGTTCTCGAATTCCCCTGGTCATCTATCTCATTGGCCGGCTGCTTACCCGAGCCGTGCCTATAGCAGGCGCACATCGAGAGAAAGAACTCGCGGCAGTCGCCCTAATCAAGCCACTTGAGCCGTGGGTTTGACGCGCGGACGCGTGGACGCTTAACCAAGACTCATCGCGCGACTTGCTTCGGACAACCCAACAGGAAACGAGTATGGAGGCGATACTCGACATGCCCCCTTGTTGCACAATTGCATTCAATTTTGCACCTGTAGCAGTACACTAATTATTTGTTATCGGCCCGCCATAACCATTGATCATTGGAGACAGCTGCAAAGAAACGATTCCTGTTGCCATCTTGGCACCTCAACTTGATTTGCTTGTTTACCTAGGTAAATCAAATCGAAAGGAAGGAGGGCGGCGCTGTAAAACCAGCCCTGCCCTGGCAGCAATACCAACTTTGTGCCTTGATGCTGTTGAGGTACTCTTGCGCTTTCGATATTCCTTTATGTTCTGTTGAACTAACCAAGAGGGTGGGTGATCTCACTGCTAAGAGGCACCCCTGGCCCCAACACTCCTGCCCCTGCTATGAGCCGCAACTATATAGCACTGAGGAGCTGCCTTCCTAACCACAGTCTAGCTAAGGCTATGACTATTGAGCCAGCCACAAGAGTTGCTCCTGTAAACATTGAAAGGGCCAAATACCCCCCGTTGGTAACAGGTTGGCCAGCGATGGGCGTGCCAACAAGGACTCTGTTATCCACAAGTCAGCGTAGCACCAAGATGCCAGGCCAGGAGAGACACATAGGTACATACGTTATGGAAATAGATCCAGTCACAAGCCCGATCGTGGTACCTTGAGTCTCTGGGGTAGCAATCTTCCCAGAACACGCAGCTTGCAGACTCATTACACCCTGACAATGTGAGCCAGAAGGAATCAATAGAAAGGTGAGCATCGCATACTCCAGATGTGAAACCGTACATCAAGGACCAAACAACCAGACCGGGCAAGCTTGTCGTTGCCGTCTAACGAAACCCAACAACAGCAGCACTGAGACATTCCCAGCGCCGCGACCATAAGGTTGAAGTGCCCCCACCGATCAGCGAGGATTCCAGGGAGGACTCTGCCGAACAGGGAGGAGGTGTTCAAGATTGTAATCAATTAAAACGACATGGAAGGTGACACTCCCTTGCCCACTGCGTAGGATGAAACGTAGAAGAAGGGGGCGAACAACCCAAGGTAGCCGATGGCCAGGCCGGAGCAAAGGAATAGGAATTCCGGTTGCTTTACGATCGAGAAGTCAGTTCTTTTGCTGCCCGGGGCTTCTCTTGATGTGCCGCATGCGCTGGGCCCTGCTCCTGAGGGCCTGATGTGGACGACTGCAGCTTCCCCTGAGGTGCTTTGACGACGATCAGACACGCAACAGCTAGTAAGGGCATCATAATGAGCCCTACAACCCGCATCGTCCAGCCAAAGCCGAGGCCCGTATGGTAGAGAAGCTGCTGCAGGACGATGGGCCAGACAAGGCCTCCGAGCGACGATCCGCTGATCACCAGCCCTGAAGCCAGACCCCTATGGCGCGGCAGCTGGCGGGACACGACCGCAACAGAGAGCCATGTCACGAAGGACATTGACAATCCGAGAAGAATAGCCTGCGCAATGAAGAATTGATAAAAGTTTGTGCATAAGGAAGTCATAAAAACGGCTATCAGGAGACCGGGACTCCCGCCGCACAGAAGCCCCTGCGTGCCATTCGGTTGTTGTCAGCATAGGTAAATTGCATTCGGGCGACCACAGTGCCATTCAAGCCCGCAGATGACTTTAACATCGATTGGCGGAGGGCCTCAAATCGATAAAAGGAACATTTAAACATACTACCGTACTACTACGGGCCGGAGGAAATGGATGGGAGGAGGTTCAAGATGAATTAGACACTACTTATGTAGCCTGGGGCCAATTCTGTCAACAAGAACACCGGCCAATGGCGCCAATACATAGTTAGAGCATGAATATCGACACTGACCCAAGCCATGAGAATTCTGACTCTTGATTTGTTTTGCAGTTTTTTTGCCCTGTAGTATACTTGAAATACCCCAAAAGAGTTGAGGAATCCGACGCTGGTAAAGAGGGACAGAGCTCCTCCGACAACGACCAGATAGGAGCGCAGGCTAATTCAAAGTCAATTTTGGCTGCCCACGCTTTGCATCAAAAGGATATCTGCTTCTAGGCCTGGCAGTCAGTACTAATCCTCACCTCGGCTTAGCCCCTACCGTCTGCTTTTGCATTTTGGCAGCTTCAAATCTGTTGAGAAAAAGAGGAGGGGAGGGGATCAAAGACGTTGCTCAAACAAAGTGATTTCAATACGCAAGAGAGCTTCTGAAACGCTTTATCAACTATTTAGAACCCGTCATGAACGTCCTGCTCATTCTTGATATTAGGATCGTAGATGCGGAGCTTCCGTGGAGTTGGACGTGGGGTAGTGATGACTGACTGATTGATGCTTTGACACTCTAGACTAGCGTCGTCCTGCTCCTTGTGGTTCGGATCATCCGAGGAGCAAAGCAGCACCCAACCTCAGCTCAACACTGATCTGACTTGACCTGCCATCGCATTCCACGGATCTCCGGCCATGAAGCGACGCATGACGGCAGGCGCGGATCAGGATACTCCCCGTCGCCGCCGACAGCCCCAAACCAGCTGCAATTTCTGCCGCTCCAAGAAGCTCAAGTGCGACCGTGGGCAGCCATGCGCCAATTGCGCCACTCGAGGAATCCCGTGTGAAGGCCAAAGCTCGCCTCCTCCACGGACCCTTGGTCTAGGGTAGGTCTCGGTCCTCTAAGACTCCTCTTCCTATAACACGTCAATTTGCTTGCGAATAACCCTATCTGGCAGGACGAGTGCAGCAAGCCCGGAGACAGTTTTGGAGAGGCTGCACCGGCTCGAGGAAGCCGTCTTTGGCGCCACCTCAACCGCAGCAACAGTGGTCGACGCTGCCGCTTCAACTCAGCCCTTGAGCTCAAGACCTGATGAGTCGCCTGTAACACGTTCTGACAGGTTTCAGCGTGAGCGCTCGACAGAGTTGGACTACAGCCATGCCGCCCCGGTAAGCAGCCCCGGAATATATGTCGTTGATCAAGACCCATCCTAGGACCACGGTTGCTCCACACCGAGAAGGACTCGTGTCACTCAACAACTGACAAGGCTGGTCTCTAGGTGCTCGATGACTGCGATGCGTTCACATTCCGTGTCACTAGCACTGGTGAATCCCTGAATCCCAAACACGCTTCGGTCAGATGCATAGACATTCCCTGCCGGGAGGACGCTCTGGCTCTCTTCAAAGAATACCTTCACAATACAGACTTCCACATTGTGAACTTGTTTCACTATCCAACAGTGCATATAACGATCAACGACCTATACGCACAGCTGCGGCAGGGCGAAAAGGTCAACCTTGGCTCCGCAGCTTTCATCCTCAGCTTCTGTGCTGCCAGCGCTTTCTTCTGGGATCAGCAATTTCCCACGATTTTCAACTTCTCATCTGAGGAGAATGCCGCCGCCCTCTCCCACGTATGGCGAGCAACCGCTTTCGACTTACTTGACCAGTCTCAACGGGCAGCTGTACACTCATTGGATGCCATTAATGCCAGGCTGATCCTCGCAGATCTGATTTATAACATGGAAGGCACCTCGGCGCGCTTTCGCTACATACAAAGTAGCGCTCGTGCGGTGGCTTATGAGATGGGTCTGCATCTGATTGATCTGCCAGGTCATGAGACTTCAGATACCAACTTTTCCCGCGAGATGAAGAGGCGGGTGTGGTGGTATCTTGCCTCGACGGACTGGTGAGATGCCCAGCATCCAGTCGTTATCCCGCAGCATGAAACTGAATCAACCTCGTTAGGCTCTTGGGCTCAATGGGCGGTCCGTCCGGCAGGATCTATACTGTCAATCCAAGACATATGAAGGTCAACTATCCCCAATACATTGCAGAGCTCGATCAGATGATCCCAATGTACGGCGCCTGGTCAGAGATGGCATTATTGCACATGAACATGCGCATCCGCCTCGGCGAGATCTGTCGTCAAGTTGTCGACGCCTTGCCCCTGGGATCCGGGGATATCGACAATCTGCCATATTCCAAGATCGCAGCCTTGGATCGCCTCTATGAGCAACTTCAGCGAGACATACCAACAGTAATCTCCACAGCAGACACCAACTCTGCGGACGCTACAGCGCGGAGGCTAGCTCTTCAGCGATCTATCGGTCTGCTCTCCCTGAATGCGCGATGGGCTAGGCTTTTGAGGCCCCTGTTGCAAGCCAACGGCCTGCCAAAACAACTCGAGGTCTTCCGCAGGAGGTGTCTGAACTCGACAGAGACAGTGATCGACGTAGCCTCAACAGTACTAAGCACAGTGGTAGACTCGACAAGCTCTGCTGACTACCAGGACGGCCGAATGAGCTCGCGCAGGAGCCCCCACCGCAGCGGGCTCGTTGTAAACCACCTCTTTATGGCATGCGCCGTCCTTGCTACAGACCCAGCACTAAGGGATAACACCGGCACGGGAGAAAGTATGCACACAGATGCTGGTACGGAGCGCAGAAGGGCTGCGCTAGCAAATGCATGCCGGCTTCTGGAGAAGGCAGGTGAGAAGAGCGGCATGGCTGCTGCAATGGTGCGGCGGTTGGTCGGTGTTCTACGGAAGCACCGGGTGCATGGCGTGGAGAGTGGCGGCAGAAGCCTGCCCATCGAGGATGAACCATCCGTGACTGGCGCCCTCGCCCAACCTTACCAAAACTCAATGCAGGAGCTGCAGCAGCCTCAGCCTCTACCAATATCAGACCCCTCCGTGGTTCATACAGGGCAACAACAGGGCATCCCACCGGACTGGGGTTTTGATTCAGGCATCATGGACCCAATCGGACTTGGTGAAATCTGGAACGAGTTCCTCGGGACAAATCCCACGGATGACGGATGGCAGCAGCTGTTTGCGGATTTGGATTCTTTCGTTGGAGGGGTGTGATTCAAATTTGCTCGTTCCATGTCGGGGTTAAATGTTTCACGCGTTGCAAAAAAATTCGAACAGCACGTCTCCGGCTAGCTGAGATTTGGCATCTCTATTCCCTTGTCCCTTTGTCCCGCTCAATATTCTGCGCAGCCACCGTTCGCGGGCAAGCGGACTCGCCGGGTATGGGCACAAAGCTGTTCTTTGTCTTAGACTTCCTACACCTTCGGGTCAAAACTTGGATTTCTTTTCGTCTCAAATTTTTGCTAGTTGTTACTGGCTCTTGGGCCTCCTTTCCAAATTGCAGCCGAGCATCCTACCTGCACACCAACTCTTTCAACGCCGAAGACACACATGAAATCAAGAAGCAACCCGTGGAGTTGCTTTGAGACTACTTGCCGCGTAATACTATTTAATCAAAATACTCGGAGGCCCTGGAACGGGTCAAACATTGTCAGCTCATCAACCAAACCCAAATACACGAGGGCCTACCTAGGTATCCACGAATATCGCCTCAGCGCGTGGCCACACAATGTGCTTCACAATGTATTTCCACTTGCGGTGCATCCATTGCAACAGCGTTCATTCCGAAGCGGATATAATGCCCTGCACCAAGGGTTTCCTATCGAGTAAGATCTGTACCGAGAGGAAGGTGATCGGTGCCAGAGACTGGAAGTGCTGCAAACCATGCAGGTCTGGTAGCGGTCGGAACTGCTGGTGCAGGGTCCAGCCTGGGGTTCGCATACGGAAGTGACTCTCGACTATGGCAAGGGAGTCAAACAAGATACTTTTCGAAATGAGTCCAACGACAAGGAAAACAATCGGGGCCGTGTGGATTCGCTTGTTCAGCGCGATAAGATGTGGGTCAATGTCAGGGCTGTCATCCGAGAAGTCGCTATCCAACCTGTAAGGTGGGATGACACAAATTCTGGAAGCGTCTATTGATGTTTGAAGAAGTCTATTTTCTTTTGAAAAGTAAACAGGCGCCTGGTACTTAGTTCAAAGGCCCCCGAGCCACGATTCCGATCATTCGCATGGCTCGCAAAATGAACGGCTGACCATTGACAATCTCGGACATCAATGCCTCCAAAACTGTTCTTTGAAATGAGCGCCATCATCCTGTTCTTCTGCCTCACTGTTCCCTCTCCTGGAACCCTCTCCGCGTCTTTTCAAACTCTGTTCTTGTTGAAGAGGGAGGAAGAGAATACATAGAAAGAGAAGATTAACGAAGGCAAAAGAGTCTCAAACCGCAATTTCGCTCTTCTTGAATAAGGATGCCCTGTTGACCTTCACATACCTGCATTACTTGCTGTCTAGCGCTAAAAGACAGACGACTGGTTGCCCCTGCGTGTGCCCCTAACTGAACGCAAACTTGCCTGAAGAAGATTCTAGGCAAAGGTTTTTGTTCACTGTTTGCAGAGAGCGCATCGAGAGGCAAGGGTTAGCAACGCTTAGCGGAAGTGTTAGTAGCAACAATGTGCTCATCCTACTGTAGACTCTTGCAAACGATCTCGAGGTAGTACGTAGACGTCTATTCACCGGTCAAAAACAGGCCAAATGGTCTTGCAGGCATATCTCTAAACCTTTGGCCTTGAATGGGGATCTTGAAATTCTCTTGATATGGGACAACGCGGTCCTATATTTGTCTACTGGTCATGCATTGCTTTTTCCACACCTCAATTTGGGTAAAGCTACGAATACACTCGTATCTCCGAAGCGGTAGACCGGCGATCCACTGCCGCTCACTCAACCGGGCCAGGATAATTGCCGGATTATAAATGCCCGCTTCTTCGGCCCCTTCGCGTCCGAAATCTTTCTCTTGCTGGCTGGGAGTCGAATACATCATCGCCACACACCAGAACGCATTGAAGAATTACTCATCTCACCTCAACACCTCTACGTCGCAAGATTATACATCCCAATCTTCGAGCACCGGCACATGTGCACCTTTCAGGCGCAAATCACCTAGGAAATAATCGACCAAGACCGGCGGCGGTCCCGGAGCGGCGATTTGTAGAGATCCTGCCGGTTAAAATGGCTAAGCCGGATGAGCCTACACTTTATGATCAAACTAACATTTTACCCACTGGCCGGTTGATCATTGTCTTCAGCGCGCTGGCATCCGCTCTCTTGATCACTTTCATCGACCAGCAATCCATCGGCGTCATCCTGCCCACCATCGGCCGCGACCTGAACAGTTCGTCCACAATAACTTGGGCAGGCACATCATCCCTCATCGCCAACACGGCCTTCCAGGTGCTCTATGGCAGGCTGTCGGATATATTTGGAAGGAAGGTGATGCTCGTAACATGCCTCGCAATACTTGCACTGGGAGACCTCCTTTGCTCGTTCGCTAGAACGGGGCCGCAATTCTATGCCTTCAGGGCCATCAGCGGTGTTGCTTCCGGCGGCATAATGGCGCTGGCGATGATGATCGTCAGCGATATAACAACTTTGAAGCAGCGGGGAAAGTTCATGGGTATTCTGGGGTCGTGTGTAGGGCTGGGTAACGCAGTTGGACCATTTATGTCCTCGGCTTTCACAGAGAGGGTCACCTGGCGGGCTGTTTTCTGGCTGCTGTGCCCACTCGCGGTCTGCTCAGGATTGATTCTTTATTTCCTGCTCCCGCCACAGATCATCCCCTCGGAGCCTCTCAGGGTAAAGCTGGCCAAAATTGACTATCTTGGAATCTTGTTCAGCTCGGCCGGGACGATTCTGCTGCTGATTCCTGTCTCAGGCATTGGTACCCAATTTCCAGCTGCGAGCCCCAAAACCATTACTATGTTGACACTCGGAGCCGTCTTGCTGCTCCTTTTTGGATTGAACGAATGGAAGCTGGCTAAGCTTCCAATGTTTCCTTGTGAGCCCCGCGCACGCCGATCACATTTCTTGCGGTGAAAATCCTACTGACATGCCATACAGTTCGTCTTTTCAAAAAGCCAGCCCTAGCAGCCATGATGGTACAGAATTTCCTCATTGGCCTCGGTTACTACAGCATCTTGTACTACTTGCCCATATTCTATCAGACTGCTCGGCAGATGTCAGTGATTCAATCTGCCTTGCTGATTCTTCCCATTGTACTACCGCAATCACTCGCATCCATCGCGAGCGGGCAGTACATGTCGAGGACAAATAGATATGGCGAGGTCATCGTAAGCACCATTCCTCTGCTTTCACGGTTCCCCGTCTGTCACGTTCTGGAATGTTCTAGACCACATCACTTTGGGATCCGTAGCAGGTGATTAACAGATACTAGTGGGCTGGATTCTCATTATGGGTTGTAGCAACTGCCGTTGAGAGCAACTTCTCCAGAAACTTCCCTTTGGCAGGTATCGTCGTAACTTTGATCATTCAGGGAATGGGTATTGGTTTTACCTTCCAGCCGAGTAAGTGCTTTGCATTGCTTTTCCTCCGCATTCATTCTCAGCACTTGCTTACCTGGTCTCGCACAGCACTCGTAGCTGCGCAAGCTCACTCCGCTAAGCAGGATCGTGCTGTCGTGATCAGTTCGCGTAACTTTTTGCGCGCTCTTGGGGGTGCCACCGGTCTTGCTGTTGCCTCTGCCCTCTATTCCAATACTCTCATCAACCACCTGGATTCTACATCAGCTATCCCTGGCTATATCGTGGATGAGATCAGGTCGTCTATTTTCTCGCTTCCGGATATCTCCGGCTTGACAGACGATCAAAAGGTCCTTATCCTCGACACCTATTCTAAAGCGTCGAGATCTGTCTTTTATTTCTGGGCAGGGTGTATCGGCTTTTGTTTGTTGTTGATGATTTTCATCAAGGACAAGGGGCTCCAGAGGAAGGAGGAGACGCAGGAAAATACGGTACGTGGTGATCGAGGACTGGACGAAGAATCTGGCTCAACCACCGTCTCAGGGGATGATGGGGTCCCAGCACGGGAAGAAAAGAGGGCAAATAATCTGACGGCTGCTCCAAGAGACGACTCTTAGAGCAATAATGCAAAGCGGTACAAACAAAACTCTTCGATCAAGGCATTTGGCAGTGCTCAAGCGAATCTACCCGTTGGGCACAGATGCAATCACCCCTAACCTTCTCGTCCTAGAAAGCCCATTGTTGGTGGTCGACCTAGTGAAGTACGGGAAATTGCCTGTGCTTCCATCGATAAATATTTCGGGTGCACAAATGGAACCTGTCGTACAATGCAATCTTTGACGCGAATTTGGGCCGAGAGCTGGCCATTCTCAACACCACGACGAGCATCGAAAGACGCTAGCAAAGGATTGTCGTACTGTAGGTGGGCCTTGCATTAGACTATTTACTGTACTTCGCTTCCTTCAGCGAACGGCCCACTGAAAAACATTGAAGCCATTTCGCATTCCTTGTTCTTCAGCCGTTGGTCGTTTCTGACCCGCCGGGAAAATGCCGCTCTTCCTGAATGGTTCACTCGGTGTAGACCCTCGTATGACAAATTGCAGGACAGACGCGACTTGAGGTTGTTACTGGAATACACCTGCTGATCTAGGCCGCAGGGACTGCGTCGGTGAGTCCGTCAAGATGCATGTGACAACGGTGTGTCATTGTGAACAATACGAAGCCTATGTCTACAGGCGAGAATCAACAAATGAAAGCAAGTCAAATGGCTGGGATCGGGTCCTCCTACGGCCGGTGAGGGCCAAAACAAGAGGGTAGGGGTGCATACCTAGGTAGGTAAGTTATGCATGCGTTTCGATCACCCTATGTAGCCAAGCTTCGCGTCCGAAATTTTCATGAGCCCAGCCCTGTACGCCGAACTCCGAGCTATCCAATGCATACTGAGCATCGGTGACGGACAATCAAATCCTGGAGGGAGTTCCTTTCGGGGCGGTATCCAATATAACCACATGCCTAAGTACTTCCCACCGCTGCATTCATCGAAGTCTCCTGTCATTTGCGTAGGACTGACGCCAATGAAAGGATCTAGATTCATGTATAGCCTGATCAATGCATCTAGGCTAAAGCAACTGGATCAAATCGGCGCGCATTTGTGGCTACCCAGGTAAGTAGCCACTGAGCCGAATGGGGCTGGCAATGTCTAACGCTATTGTTGAATCGCCTGCGGCCAAGTCGCGCTGGACGATATTTATATCAAGAGGTACGCCCGCCCTCACTGATGAACGAAAATACCATGTTTTACAGATCAAGTGCATTATGAGAAGCTCGCTCGCTCGACTACACATAGGCATTTAATCAATATGCATTTCCCCACGGCCCGATTGTTGGCAATGCCTCTCGCTCTCAGCGGTCTTGCCCTCGCGGAACAATTTCATCTCACCATCGTTCCAGAAGATGGATCGAGCACCTACCCCGTGTCAATAGCCGTCGTTTCGCGGGCAGCTTTGATTCTATCATCGGCGCTTGAGTATAACAGTCTATTCACATTCAACCGGTAAGTCTTTTACCATTCCCGTTACCTTGGCACAAATGCAGCCTATCTGCTGGCCATCTGCTAACCTTGAACGCTTAATCGATCTACGCAGCACCTCTGGCCGTATTTTTGAGGCAGGTTCGACTACAACGGGCAATGGACCCATCACAGCCGGCAATGTCGTGCTGTTCAACTACTACACAACACTTGACGGGTCCGCGATGGAGCAGGTCACGGTAGATGGCGAGGTATATCTCGTCAAGAACGGCACGGCTGCTGATGACATCTATGTATGGTGGAGCATACCTACCGAGACAGGGCTCCCAGTTGGAATCGAATTCCGAGGAGGCAGCTCTGTGGATGCGAATGCGGCGCTTCGAGTAGATTCCCTGTCTTCCTGAACGCGCACACCCGCAATTTTGACGGTTAATGGTTACTGTCATGTAAGGTAGTTCGTGATGAAATCAGAATATCCGGTCTTGTGAGAAAAGAGTGATACCCAGCATTGCCACAGCGGTGGGTTAGATCCACCTAGCTCTACTCTAATATGCCCTATATAATGCAACATTTAAGTTGCTTAAGGCTATGCCATAAATAAAACTTAAAGAATATATTAACGGTTTAATAATAGTTAATTTATAGCTACTTAATAATAATATATAATATTTATAAAATAAAAAAATAATTTTAAAGTTTAAAAATTTAATATAATATAAAGTTAAATATTTAATATATACCTTATATAAGAGATTATATTTAAAAGCAAATGTTTTAGATTAAAAAACAATAAAATAATGGAATAGTTTCACAATATAAGGCGTATATATATTTCAAGGCCAACCGGGTGGGTAACAATGAAATTTAGAACCGGTCGGCTGGCGCAATGGTAGCGTGTATCACTCCTACTAAGCTAGAGAAGCGATGATGAGGTTTTGGGTTCGAGTCCCAAGTCGATCGACTGGTCGCTTTTTGCACGAGTAAATGCTATGTTACATACATAGTCCACCGTGTTGGAGCCTAATTCTTTTTAAAGGATTAGTAAAGTTTTGTAAATTATATTATGCTATATACTTAGTACTTAGGTAGTGCCCTGCAGATTTAGCTGGTTATAAGAGCATTTGTTATAGGATTGCCTTATTGCTTACCTGTGTCTCCATCTTGTGGATCTTGCCGGAATCCTTTGCTGGATTAAGTTTCCTTAATTCTTGATAAAATCTAGCGTGATCACCCAGTGTCTTCCATTACACCTTTCCTGATCCATTCCCACCAGCCACAATGGCTTCAACAAGCAGTCCGGTCCTTGTGACCGGCGGCAGCGGATATGTCGCCATCGAGATCATCTCAACAGCTGTTGGTACAGGGGTAGACTGTTCACACGACCGTGCAAAGCCTACAGAACACTGCCAAGATTTCCTGCCTGCAGGATCTGAAGGGAAAACATGCAGAGGGGAAGCTGCTGCTCTTTGAGGCTAATCTCCTGCAGCCCGGCTCCTTCAATCCGGCTATGAAGGACTGCGAGGTGGTCTTTCACCTTGCATCTCCATTCAAGGTGCCTGAAGAAATCAAGGAGGGCCATTCGGAGATGGTCGTACCTGCACTGCAGGGGACAAAGAACGTGCTCAAGGCAGTCGAGAACACACCAAGCGTGCAGAGGGTAGTATTTACATCTACGAGTGAGTCTGCCCCTGCCTCATTACGCTTGTTTGAAACGACAGCATTGCTGATGTGCCCAACAGCTGGCGCGATCTCGGGTGACTACCTAGGTACGTAGATGTCATCAACAAGATGCGAGTAATGAGCCATTATTACTTCAACGAGACCAGCACCGTAAAGCACAACCCGTACCTCTACTCCAATGTCCTCGCAGAGAAGGAGGCCTAGAAGATGTTTGAGGAGCATCAGCAGTCAGAGAAGAGACGCTGGGACCTGTTCGTCATCTGCCCCGTTTTTGTGCTCGGCCCATCCCTCACGCTATCGTCGGAATCAGGCAGTCTCTTCCTTATGGACGAGCTTCTCTCAGGTTTAATGTTCTATGGCGTGCCGGACTTGTCGTTTTTGCCGATAGACGTGCGGACGTCGCCGCGGCACATATCATGGCAGCTGAGCGGAAGGAGGCGTATGGTCGATACATGTTTGGTCGATACATGTTTGGTCGATACATGTTTGGTCCACCAGACAACAACATTCTTAGAGATCTCGAGGCACTTCAAAAAGCTTAGGAGCGGCACGCCATGGCTGCCTAGCTTTCAGCTCCCAACGCCTCTGATCAGAATCGTCGGGCCGTTCTTTGGGCTTTCACAGAAGTGGATGACTGGCAACCTCGGGGTCAAATTCGCTGTCGACAACACCAGGAGTATCAGCCAGCTTGGTCTGAACTATCGAAGCCTAGAGGAGACTCTAAACGATCACTATGCATCGTAGGAGAAGCACAAGAGACGAAGCAAATCAAAGACGGCGTGATCCGCGAAAGATGCCATTCCCCATGCTACAGATGCCCTGCGGAGACTCCGCCACGAACGCCAGTGCTCAGTGTGTCAAAGTAGGAAAGAAGAGTGATACCGGTAAAGAGAACCACAAAGGAACATGCGGACAGCCGCAAATAGGGCGGCATCTGTCAGTCTAAGATCTCCTGTGTCCGCTTTTCTCCCTGTCATTCGCCAACTCCGCTTCATCGGCCAGCTTCCAGGGCTGGGCATATCTATCATAGACACCCCAGCCGACATCGTTGTTCACAACCTCTTTTCCTCGAAGGATTACCCGGTACTCAACGTGCGGCGCCTTAGTGCCCTTCAATTCCCTCAGCATCCGAGTCCACCTCTTGTTGCGCTGCACGCCAGTTCCTGCATCAGTCATCTCACCTCCAGGAACCTCCAGGAGCACGACCAGTTTGTATTCCCTCCGTCGGAACGCGTTACTGGCGTTCTCAGTGCGGTCTCGCACCAGCTTATAAAGCTCGTCCTGGACCGTCCAGTCGAGTTTTCTCAGACGGGCCTCAACATCTTCGTCATAATTGCCCGAGCCAAACAACCTTGGCTTGTGCTGGTTTCGCACGCAACAGACCACTTCGGCGAGTTCTTTCTGGTCGAATTGAGTCTTTGCCGCGACGGAGACGACTTGGCCGGGTAGAGTCGAGAAGCTCTTCAGAAAAACGGGAAATATGCACCAACACTTGTAGTGAGACTTGACGGGCCGATGGTATGTCAAAGTCCAGGCCTCGTTTATAGTCTTTGTGGTAGCGGGCAGTTGACTGCGTCCGTACCTAGGTAGAGTTAGTGACACTGGAGTACCACTACGGTAAAAGGTCAACCTTGGAAGGTCCAAATCTTACAGTCCCCGGCTCTGGCAGGATATGCTGCCGCAATCGCAGTGCTCGAGCATGCCGCACCACGCCATTTGCATCTCATTTACATTCTGCCTCATATTGTCATAGACAGTCTTGTCATCGTCTGTGATCGTCATCGAGCGTGTGTGAATCAGACCGACTGTACTACCGTTTTCGTGAAGAGAATTCATGGGCAAGGCCGCGGGCGCATGCAATAACATCAGCAATGCGCTTGCGTGTAATGGGAGGATTCGATTCAATCGCGCAGATTCGGCGTTCATACCAGGTATTGCATCGGAGAAGGGTCAAGCCAGGCGGACACGAATGTATTCAAATGTTTCCAACGAATGTTTCCAAGCCCTACAGCTCCTTGCACACAACTGCACCAACTTAACCATTGGTTGCTATTCTTCGATATCCGGCCCCAGATGACCGTGTTGGGTCGAGGTTTGCAATCAATTCCATGGAGGCCGTGGTTGAAACGGGCCCCGACCGTCACTAAAGTGCGGCACAGCGTTGCGGTCGGCCAGGTGTGGGCCAAAATCCTGCGACAACGAGCCAAAAATAAGCAGCAGAAATTTCATCCTCAGCTATGAAGGGAAGGGAAATAATACATGCTACGCTTAACGCCTCCTGCGCGTAGATCTTTGGCTCTCCTACCGACCTCACTGCTGACAGGCCTGTGAAGTCAGCGTGTCATAACATTTTTAGGCTTTAAGCCGTCATCAAATTTCCTTAGGGATCGATCCATTTGGACTGTTATTCTGTCCTTTCTGCACGCTGGATCGGTATACTCAGGTAGCTTGTCGCATACTAGTATGTGCTGATTACATCACTGATGCTTGAGCAGAAGTTTCTCCGGATTCAGTTAAACCAGAGGTCTACTTGCTTTGTTTAAATCGTTTTATTGATAACATGATACATACGGTTCGAAAATTTGTTGATTTTGCATCCTACGAAGATGATGCATATGGACACGGCATATACAAATAATGCGATCACTGATGTCGCTGGATGCTTACGACAGTCTGCCAGAATGATTGCCCAAATACCCGTGAGTACAGAATCTAATCAGTTGGCTCTACAAATATTTTGGACAGACAAGATATGCTGAATCGATCATTAACTATGTTGCCTTCGCGAGTGGAGCAGCGAGCGAGTAAAATTATTTACGCTCACTACGCCACGTCTTGCAGTAAACAATAACTGCCAAACCCTACTATAATTTTAGACTGCCCAAGGAAATGACGGAATTGGTGAAATATAAATAGTGAACCGTTTGAGGGAACCCCGGGCCGTAGCCCTTACTCCCTTGGGGGAAAACCTGGTTGATCAAAGACCGATTCAAACTCTTTGGATATTTAGAGATGATAATCGATTTGCCCAGTCGAACTAGCATTCGTTTCTGGGGAGCTTAGATTTGTGTAAGTCTACTGGGTAAAGTATTATGTAACTTAAAGGTCACTTGCTGGTTCCAAGGCAATTGAGAATGGCTGTAGTTGGATACGGTCCGCCAGGACCAGAACGGATATCTACACGGCGTAAAAAAGTTGGAAAAAATGAGGAGAAGAGCCGCTACCCCGTCTGCAAGGAGCTCTTTTCCAGTGAGACTGGTGCTACCAGTCTTCGCCCGAGCCACATGGCCAGGCGCTTTAGTATGCTGCCTCGCCAATCATGTTGCCCGGCTCTTGATAACGAGCAACGACATAGAACCCGCCAGCTCCGTCTGAGACGGCAGCGATTCCCACCTTAGAGGTATCCTTCCAAACAACTTGGGCTGTTTCACGATGATCGTTATTAGCGAGCTGGGTCTTCTGTGTATGGAGCTTTTCGTGGAATTGTGGATGTACTTACTATAGTGACCAAAGTTCATGTAGTTGCTCTCCGTGATTGTCTCTCCGTTGTACTCTGACTTCTCTCCAATCCACATGTTCGCCGCATTGGTCATGGGAATGTCATCGCCGCTGCTGCCCTGCCAGTATAGGTTCTCGCCCTCGTCCGAAACACTGGAGTGCTCGAGTGTGCCCGCACTACCATACTGGGAGACCAGCGTCTCGCCGTACTCCTGGGCATGGGTAGCCAGCGTGGTGTCCCAGACAAGTGCTGCCGTGCCAACATCGCTGCGTGCCGCGTTATGCGCATCAAGCGCCTTCTGCGCGTCGGAAGACAGGGAAGAGCTCGAAGAAGAGGGGGTCGAGGCCGCAGACGAATACTGGCCCCAGTCGAAAGGTGCACAGCTGGCGCTGGGCGCAAGCAGCGCAGCTGCGAAGACGGCTTGGATGGAGATCTGCATTGTGGCCTTTTTGAGGTTTTCTGGGTCACCTGGACTGATTTGAAAACGAGTGGATAGGTTCGGTCCAGAGAAACGGGTGAAACTTAAGAAGGAGCCGAAGATAGCTTGAATTTGATGGAGCGAATGGACCGATGCGCGGAAAAGAGCGGTTGGAACATTGAGCTGACGATCTCCATTGTATGCTATTGAGGTCGTAGATATATACCATGTCAAGCTGTCGGGTAGCATCGAGTTCATGTGGGTCATGTTTGAGTTATATCAATTGATGCGCCTTAGCTTTGGCCCCTGAATGCCCAGCCCTATGGGGACTGCGGGACACCGCGAAAGGCCGGACGAACTGTATTTCAGAAACTTCTGGGTCTTATCAAAAGAATCAAGGAAGTGATCCCGCTTTTCAAGCAGACGAGCCTCCCGAAGAGCACCTGGGCAGTTACGTAAGACGCCCCAGAACATCTGGTCCATCAAGGTCTAGACACGAGATAACATTTGAATCTGGCGTACTTGCCCTCGTCTCTCTCGTGCTGGCGGGAGATGACATGCACATACATAGCTTCCAGATCATTGACGACATCTGTAGTGATGCACCAGGTAGACAGCTTTAAAGTGGAGGGGCGAAGGTGTCGGACCACCACCTGTAGATGTAGAAACGCAAAACGGCCATCCCGGACTTGCGGGACCCGGGGTGGCTGCGGACTGGGTACCACGTGGGTACATGCTTTGCTTAATCAAAGCTTCTCCTTTTTATTTGAAAGTGATCCACCTTGGCACGTTGATGTCACCAAGTGGTTCCACCACTCAACAACCTCGCCGCTGTGACCGTGAGTTGATTATGACGGTGTCTAATATAGACCGACCTCAGGCAGACAGCTGCCCCGATACTCTCGTTGCAGCACTGGAGGCAGAATGCGGAGGGACCAATGCGAGCAGAGAGAGGCCTCGGACCTGCATGTGACATTTCATGTCTACATCCTGCTCTCGTTTCTCTTTGTAAAGATCACATTGGACCTCAGTGCACCCAAGTCTCAGACTTCCAAGGTTGTCTCATCCAGAGGAAATTTTTTTTACACAGGTGCTCTGATTCCTGGCATGACATTTACTCTTCAAATCTGCTGGGCTCTTTCTTACACCGGGCAGCAGCATATGATTCTTCTGGTGCGCAGAGTCTGGCTGCGCTTAGGGCCAGGAATTACCCGACACCGGGTAATGGGTAACGGGTACCCGTGGGTACCCGGTGGGTAATTACTGGGGCAAGGACCCGTGGGTACCCAGTAGGTAGTCGGGTCCAAAAAAAAGAGGACAGAACATTTACCACTCACTCATTGCCTGTCTGGTAGTCTGTCACTTCAAGTTGTTCATGGCCGTGTTACTTCCTGGGGTGCATTGATTTGACAAATTCCTTGGATGCCATTGAAACCCAATGCAACTAACGAGAGTGTGACGCCAGGCTCTAGTCCTAGGTAACACGGGCTGTGAAGTCAATTTGATGGCTTCTTAATTACTTATTCAATCAAGACACATGTTATGCACAAATTATTGGCACCTTGGCGGCTAGCCTGTTCGTTCAGGTTGCGCTTTGTTTCTACAATCATGCCCAGGTTCCGTTTGCTCCGCCGAAATACCCAACCGCGGGCATCTGCATCCACGGTGTTCCAAGCCCGTCTGCCGTATTCTGCCAAACAGTATTACCCCACCAGTCAGGAAATTGAAGGTTTGGCCCGTACGTAACTGGAGCCTTGTTAGTCAAGTGGTCCGTAAATAGGCCTGCTCTTCAAATGTTGTGCTCCATGGAGGTCGCAGATGGCTGATAGTAAGCTTCCAGAGTCCATGTTTGGACTCCGTTATTTCCATCGACGGGGCATATTCTTCAGGTCTCAAAACAGAAGCACAGCATTCCAAAAGGCGACTTACTGGCAAAAAATATAACGATTCCCGCAATAGCGAGTCCTGTATCCAGGGCGGCAGCAAGGACATAGTTGTACTATAGAAAGCAGTAGCCAAATCAGTAACGTTGCGTGCCCTCATTGAATGTATCTGCTTTTAATTTAGAGGGCCAATCTCGACTTACCTTGGTCCACCAGGCCCTGAAGCGGCTATATATGATTTTGTTAAATATGAGGTTCACGAGGTACCAGGAGCTAAAGTTCACCCCAGTCGCTGGAGGGACATTGTAGGTGCCGACGAAAATCAGTGGCCAGTTGATCTTGCGAACGAAGTCAGACTTTGTCTTCTTGAAGATGTAATATGTGATCGGCGGCAAGATTAGTCCTATCCAGAAGAAGTGCAATAGGCCAGAGTAGATTTTCCCGACTGAGTAGAGGCGGCCGGGTCCAATCAAGCCCCAAATGATCGAAGATGAGTATACCGTGAGTCCGTTAGGGCAGGTGAACCCGTTCGGCTGGTCATCGGTGCAAATGCCGTCGACATTTCCCAGCATCCAGAGGGTCACACCCACCTGAGTTAAAGCACCCAGGATAGTAGCGATTCCCTGGGCAAAGAACAGGGTCCTCGATGGGATTTTGAGATAATGTGCGAGCTTCATGTCTGAGGCAAAATATAGACCTTGGCCGACCACATCCGTGGATACTGTGCAGCATTAAGAGTTAGCTGTCAAAGTACAGAGGGAAACGTTTCTTGACAAGAACGGGGAGAAGATGAGAGAAAAACAAACATATTTTGAAGAGCATGTTGGCTACGGGCTTCCCTGCAAACAAGTAGCCGCCGATGAACTCGGACAAGACATTGACCTGATTGGCATCCACGTTCGTGACGCCTTGAATCATCCCACATGGTATCATATAAATAGCAGGGATGACAAAGGCAAGAAATATACCGTAGACCGGAAGTCCAGTGTGGTAGACCTCAGTCATCGCTATAGACATCGCGCTGTAGAGTATCAGTGAGTTGTCTTGGAAATTCGGATACATGGGTCCCTGGGCTCCCGTGTACAAAACAGATATCCGCTGGTTTTCCCGGAACAAAATGAGGTTCTTTGAGGTTACTCACAGGACGATGACGATGATGGACAGGAACCACCAGAACGGCACTTTCTTGTAGGCTCTCATCATCCTAGAGTGGACATCGAGCTTTGTTGAGCCTCGTAATGCGTGTAAAATCTCATCCCAGTGGAAGAAGTAGACGTGCGACAGGACCGATGTGATGGAAGCAAACGACAGCCCGTACACAAAGGCGAAGGTAGCGGGGAGGTACGGAGGCGAGTAGTCCTTGTATTTGGCCTCGTCAAATAATTGTTCAGTTATGACCATAGTAGAGTTGTACACCGAACCGAACCGATCGTAGACATCTGCTGTACAGAAGGGTAGGTATGCAGTAAACCATGTGTTGGTGTAGTATAGAGCCGGCGTGACAACCCAAAAGAAGAGGGCGAAGCCGAAGAAGACGTTGGCGGCAGCCCAATGTGGTGACAACAATGGATTAGAATTATAAGCCACCATCGACCAATCGAACGTTAGAGGAAACAGGCCCATTCCTGTGACCATACCAAAGACTTGGTTGACGACGATGTTGTCCGGGACGATCCAGCAGATCCACGTAAAATAAGATAGCCCAGTCCACATCAGGCCTGGCAGCCAGTACCAGGCGAATGCGCATCCTCCCACAACCATAAAGAACCTGATGCGTGAGATGCTCCACCCGTCGGCTACCGCGTTGGCTCTCGAGTGCAGCGAGGTCAGCAGAGCCACGTTGCTGAGAACACCCGGCCAAATCATGCTTGCCTGTATGACGGCTTGGTTAGTCGCTCACTAGCGGTCTTATAAACAGGAAATCAATCTAAGGGAGCGGTGTCGCGGAAACCTTGGGTCTCCGATGCTTTACAATATATGCAAAGCGAGAATCGGACGCGATGAGGGTTATGTGGCACGTCTTACCGGCTCAACCAGCCACCTGGCGCTCAACCCTGCGACGCCATAGCCCAAGAGCTGGCAGCACAAGACGACCATTACACTGAAGCCAGTCTGCAAAGTGAAGCCGTACAGCTTGGCTGCTTGGATGATGTTGGTGGCGTCGGCGGATCCAAAGCCAAAGGACACATTGGACATGATGGTGACAAGGGCGTGTTCCTTGATGTTAAAATGCCTGTCCGGGTTCAAGCGGCTGATTGGCAGTATACGGGCAAGGAAAACGCCTATAGGAAAGG
Source organism: Diaporthe ilicicola (assembly GCA_023242295.1). NCBI lineage: Eukaryota > Fungi > Ascomycota > Sordariomycetes > Diaporthales > Diaporthaceae > Diaporthe > Diaporthe ilicicola. Next base: position 125,349 of record JALPVH010000089.1, on the reverse strand, counting down.
CAACCAGCTCTGCAACCAGCGACACGATGTGGACGCCGGGGTAGCGTAGCCCAAAGAACTGGTTGACACCGGCACCGAGGAAAACAAAGACCTAGGCGTCGCAGCATTAGCCGAGCCCTCTCATACGTGACAGCGTGGCCATCTGCAGACTCACAATACCGAGGAACCAAGCTCTGAGGGTGTTGACGGGCATCTCGGGATCGTCCGTCTCAGGAACGACTGCGCGAACGGCTGGAAAGGGGCTCGTGTCCGCGTCCCAGTCGCCTTCAGCATCATCCTCCCCGATGACGCGTGACAGATCGACCTCGAGCTCAATGAGGTGGCCATTGATGACATCTGGCCCTGTGCCACCGTGGACATTGTGAGTGCCCTTCTCGGAAAGGGCTTTGACGTCGGGATCCATGGCAGCTATTCCAGGGCAACGCACGCAAGCGCCAAGTTGTCAACTGGTAGTGGCGCAGCTTGGCACGGTGACAATGGGCAGAACGGGTGGGAGAAGGGGAAGGAGGGGTGGTATTTTTGTCGTGCAATATTTATTTATTGATATCTAAGGGACGAGCTCGCTCACAGCCATTTCCAAGATGCCTTATCAGCCACCGGATCAACTTTGTCATTGCATTCCTCATCGTAATCAGCGGTCGACTATCGAAGACACCGGCGCAAGTGGCACCTTCTGGGTGAGGACTACTTCAGTATCTAGTCTACTCCTACTCCGTACATGGCAGTCTACCTGGCGTTCCTGTGTGAACGCAGCACGAGCACCATGGCCCCATCCCGGCCGTCCGGCACAGGGGGTTATCATCAAGCTTCCACATCCGGGAGGAGAGGATCTGCCGGACCCGTCCTTGACGCGCACGGAGCCAATGAGAACCGGCTGTTTTATCGTGGACCCCGGCTCGTGGGCGCTGAATCCCTGTGTAGGTCGACACCTGACTTCTCTAATAAGAGGCAGAGCAGGAGTACGCCAGGCAGCGTACGGAGATACTAAGGTATTAAAGGTGAAGTATGTTGTACGCGCGGTAGTCTCTCCACACTTCCAGCAGGGTCTTGGTAGACTACCTGACATTCCGGGCCAGGATTGTGGAAGCTTCTCGACCACACCAGGCCTCGTCGTCGTTGTCGCAGGAGTCGGCATCCCGACGCAAGCCGATCGTGTATGCCTCGCGAAAACGAGAAAACGGCGCGAAACTTGGTATATCTTGCTGACTGAATTGCCTCCCTTTGCTCGTTGCCTACTTTGGCTGGAAGACTGACTTTGTTTCCAAGCTTTCAAAGGCACGTCCCCTGCCGTGTATGTGCTGCTGTATCCAGGGCTGTCGAATAGAAAACCCCCGCCTCTTCAATGACATAGGGCTCGTCAATCATGTTGCGCAGCGCGTCAGTGATGATGTCGAAGGCTCTAGGAGCCTTGAAGCCGTGGAAGACGACGGATCCCACGCCCACCTGTTTGAAATGTTCCATGAAAGCTTGCTGCCGCTCCAGTCTCGAATAGGCCCAGGAATTACCCACGCGTGGGTAATACCCAGGACTCACCCAGAAGACCCGTGAGTAATTACAGGGATTAAATTACCCACAGGTCCTGGGTGAGTCCTGGGTATTTTTTCAAAAAGAAATTCTAAAATTCTAAAATTCTACAAAATAATATATCCCTTACAATTCTTTAATAATATATTATAAATAAGAGTTTAAAGGATTAGGACACAGATTAGGACAAACAAATTCAAGAATGAAGGATTTGAACTTGATGATCGTAGATGATTCCTAGATCCCGACTGCCCTCTTAGACCGAGCAGGCCGTAGAGCTCGCGACACAGCACGCACGTGAGAATTGTCATACGAGCAAGGGTTTGAGATACATTTTCCAGAGTCGTTCCTTTTCGAACAGTACTGGTGGGAACGCTTTTCACGATCGGTTGACGAGTGGACGCAGAGCAGGGCGTAACCCGATGACTTGCTGTGAGCCGAAGGGAACTCGAGGCGCACAATTACGAAATCGGCCCGAAGGTCAAGACCTCACGCAAGACGCTGGAACCCATCAAGGTCTCTGATGGGGAATATGAGCTCAAACAGGCATTTATCCCCTCTAAATTCCTCAATTGGGTCTTGCAAGCGATCAGGTATTGTTGCTTGCTTTCCCGGGTCGCGATCGTTGTGCTGACGGGATTCTTGCTCTTGCGAATTGGCAGTTTCATTTGTTTTTCTTTGGATGAGATACTCGCTTTTTATTGCAGGATGCGTGTGCTTATGGCTGCTTGCGACAAAAGGGAGCGAAATGAATGGCTAGACGAAAATGCTCTCGGAAAGAGTGTTTTTTTGTTGATATCAAATGCGTCCTTAGTAGTCTGCTAAACATAAGACATAGTACCTATGTAGGTAAGGAATACCTGCCTAACCCTTGGATTGCCTCGGTCTTTCACAGCCTGAACTTTGAATTTCCTCATAGTTGCCGACCCAAAGGCACCATCCAATAACATTAACTCAAGACATCGAGGTTCCAGCCTGCTTACACCAGTCTGTTCTCCTCTCCCGTTTCTATGGCCGAATGTTGGGCGGACGCCCTTGTGTGAGTGAAAGAACGAAAGAACCATATCGAATAGGTAATCACAATGGGCAAGACAACTAAACTGGAGGCTTTTTGATGTCTAACATGACTGCACAATTTGGAACAAGGCCGATGGGTAGAGATTTGAAGCAGCTGCTATTGGGGGTTCTTCCCAAAGCCCGTCAAAATGCTCGATAGGGCTGCCTACGAGCTTGATACAATAATCGATAGCCGGATATGCCTGTTGACGTTTTCTCGCACCATTTGTTTACACACATTCCATCCTCAAAGCTTTGTTTCCTTTTGCGTGCGGCTCCTACAAGCCAAAAAACTTCATATCATCGCTGCCCCGGATAGGAACTGTGTGCCCGACCCCGATGGCATAGATGCCCTGCAGCTTGACCGGGCTGCCCCAAGTATACGTCGTGTAGCCACTTTGCGGCGTGTTCGCAGCAGTTGTATCTGGCTTCGTGTAGTCAAGACCAAATACTCCAGCCCATTCCTTGATCGTCTCGTTGTAGTTGGATGGGTATAGAGTAGTATCAGCACTGCCGTGATATATTTGCATGCGAGGGTAATTTCCCGTGTAGCCCGGATACATATCCTTGACCATCTGCCAGGTGTCAGCTTCTTGTGAGCAACACAACTCGAATGATGGCGATGCGCCAAGGTTCTTACCCCTGCCCAGACCTGTGGAGTGCTGTGGATTTGCCCACTCGCGCAGGAGCTGTTCCATGCGTCGACAGCGCCAGACTGGCTGTAGAAGCATCCGGCCGGGGTTCCAGAATAAGGAATGCCTGCGGCGAACATTTCCGGGTATGTCGCGGCCATCACATTCTAGAAACCACCAGATCAGTATCAGCGCCGTGCCAGACCCCTGCCATTACGGCCGACCGTGAAGCCTCGTCTCCTGATAACTTACCGTCATCATCGCCCCTGATGAGCTCCCGGTGACGAATACCTTGCTGGCATCCCCGCTGTACTGCTTCAACGCATACGTGACCATGTTCGCGATGCTGTTGCTATCTCCACCACCATTGTGTGTCAGTGCCGCCCGGCTGCTCACGTCCCAGCACGTGCCGCTGTAAGGGCTCTCTGGGTAGATCACAATGAAGCCCTTTTGGTCGGCGAGCTGCGCATACGGCGAGCCGTTGTAGTAGGCTTGCGCTGTCCCGGAACAGTAGTGGATTGCAACAATAATGGGCGGGCTCGCTGCAAGCTTTGAGGGAACATAGATATACATCTTTGTCCCCGAGGTGTTGGCTCCGAAATTGGTCACCTGTGTGATGGCTTGGGTGGCGCGCTTCAGCGGCGCAGCCGGGGTTATCAGCTCATCAAAACTTGTAGGTGAACTCCGTGCAACCGCGGCCAGCAGAGTCACCCCAAACAGAGACGAGAAGAGCTTCATAGTGGACAATTTCCTAACGGGTAGGGCTGGAGGCTTGGGTTTTTGGTTCCAATATTGACAGCTTGGGGAGTACCAGGGATGCAAAAAACCAATTTCTGGGGCCGTAGTTGACTGACTGTCTTCACATTATATACATGGCTAGCTTTCCTCACGGCTAATGCTTGCAAATCCCCAAGTTGCTTCCGCTTCCCCGTCGGCGCTTCGTAGTCCGAAAAACAACGTCAAGTGCAGGCTCGATGTCACGCACAAGGCAGTAGTGACCCCTGGATCTTGAGAGGCAATCTAGATTTCTCATCAACAATATGCCGGCACCTAGCGCGTAGCATGCAGACGCCATTTATCCGGGGGATCGCAATAAAAGCAGGCAGGCGCCGCCTCCGAACACTTTGCCCCTGAATATATGTGGTGCCTAGTGCGCCAATGGCTGCAACGTCTCGGAGCCGGCCTACCGAAGGCTTGACAGCCCGGGCATGACCTGCCATCTGCCGAGCGCAACGCACTCTGCACTCGGTTGATCGGCGTACATGGCTGCCAGCGGTCGCTTGGCCCGCGTTAGGTGCGGCCATTACTGCACCGCTTTTTAGTTGACACTTGGAAATAATTACACCCTGCGCCAACTACCCTTCTGCGCCTAACGTCCCCTCACCCGTTTTGCCGCACCCCCTGATCTGCCGCAGCGGATTTTTGGTGCAAATACACCTTAAAAACGCTTACTTTCTAACTATATATAATTAATTCTATATAGATTCTAAAAATGCTTACTCTTCGGATTTGCATATATAAATACCTAGAATATATTAATATATAGCTATTTTTAAAATATATTATATATAGATTTAAATATAAATTTTTAAAAAGAAAGTTCCTAAAATGTTAAGGATTACTAGTAAACTATATATATTTTATAATATCTATATTTTTAATTTTATTTATATAAATAAAGGAGTTAAAAATTATATAAAAATTTGAATATATATATTAATAGATATATAATAATATAATAACTCCTTTTTTAATAATAAAAATTTATTTAGCTTTATATTTAAAATTTAAAATTTCCTTATATAGATTTTATATAGAGAAAATTATTTCTTAATATTTTTATAATAAGAATTAATAATATAGTAAAATAAAATATATTATGTAATAATATATAGTTTAAATATATTTTATTTAAAAAAGAATAATTCTTATCTAACTTCTTTAAGAAGTTATTAATAAAAGTTTAAAAGAGGCCGATCTGTTAGTATTTATATAGAGTTTTTTAGGATCCCTTAACAATTTTTAAATAGCTATATTTAAACTTAGATTTATATATAATAATATTAAGTTAGATTTTTAAAGATATTTTTATTAAGCTTTAAGGGAATAAATCTATATCTATAAAAGTTCTGATAATTTTAATAATTTAATTGGATTTAATAAATATGGTTGAAAAGTGGGTGTTTTAAGGTGTGTTTGCACTAAAAAGCGCTGCGGCAGATTAGGGGGTGCGGCAAAACGGGTGAGGGGACGTTAGCAGATTACACCAACATCCCCTTTACGCCCTATACTAACTAACCCTTTACCCGTTATATTATTAAATTTTTATATTTATATTTTTATTTTTATAACGAGAACTATACTATTAATCCTTTTTAATATATATAATACATTAAAATAAATAAATATAATTAATAATAAAAATTAAATAACGTAGTTTTATAGTTTATAAAATATATTACTTTATAAAATACTTTTTTTATTAATAAAAAACGTTTATACTAACCCTATTAGCTTCTTGAAATTTAAGTTATTTTAACTTAAATTTTAATATCGATAAAAATTTATATAATAAAGCTATAAAAAAATTAAAATATTTTTATCCTACTTATATTAAAAAAATAAATAAAAAACTCTATAATTCGTTTTTCTAATATAAGTGGGGCAAAGTATTAAAAATATAAATAATATAAAATATAAACCCTCCTAGGTATAAGGTTAAAAGACCTATAATTATGTGTTTTTTAAACTAAATTTTATTTAACTGTGTTGCGTTTCTGCAACTAGGCTTCGTCTCTCTAGTCTATCTAGATAGAAGGCAACAAATTCCTCTATTTCTTTAGAATAGATCTCGTGTATCTCTAAGGTGATAATAAATATATCTATTTACTTAGATAGGGAAGGTTGCTTATCTTCGCGCTCCTTTGCCCTGGCAAGAAAACTTCTTATCTAGGTAAAGATTTGCTCGTTATATTCAGAGTCTATTTCTATGGCTGCAAAGCTGTCAGATCTATGTATCCAGACAATAGAATATGGTGGCCTTACCTGCAGTCTATTCCAACCGCAGCTGTAAACTCGCTTAGTAGGGTCTTAGGCGCGTGCAAGTGGTGGTTTAAGCTTGACTGTTGTCTCGGTTTTGCGCGGCAGGCTGAATAATTGCTTTCGAGTGGTCTTGTAATATAGCGGAAAAGGTTATGATAGGTATGTGTTTAAGCAGAGCCAGAACCTCAGTTAGGGCAATGGCGGCTTTTTAATATCGCCTATTTCGAGTAACTTAAAGGCCTGAGTCACACGGCGATAGCACTTTTATATACTAGTAGTGCTTGACGGCGTTAGACTAGGTTGCTTGCGGCCTGCAATGGCTTCAACCTCAACGGGCTAATAGCACCGGCGCAAACAGGCGCGGCCTAACGCTACGGCTACTAGCGTAGAATGGCGGCTTCTAACTATAGACGGGCTTGCAGAAGCAGATTAATAAGTTATTATGAAAAGTCCTATATAGCAAAACCTACTATATTGATTTAAAAGATATATTATACCTTATCCTTCTCGGATACTTACTATCGTTCCAGCTTAATAGGGGAACTTAAATAAATAAAATAGTTAATATAAAATATAAAATATAAAATATAAATATAAATATAAATATAAATATATTTTAAAAATAGATTTATATAACTATAAATATTAAAGTACTAGTTTAATAGAGTAAGTCTAAGTTTTTAAAACCTATTATTTAGTTTTTAAATATCTAAATCTAATAAAAAAGAATAAATACTAATACCTAATAAAGACTTTAAAGTATAAGCTTACTTATTAAAGTCTTAGCGACTCTTAGCCTTACTAGATTTTTATTTTAAATATTAGTATTTATTTCTTTATATAGGATTTAAATTTCCGGAAACTAAATAGTACGTTTTAAAGGCCTATATTATATTTATATAGCTAGCTATTTTATTTCCAAGCTTATAGAAAATCTATTTTTAGAATGTATTTATATTTATATTTATATTATAATATAAATATAGAATATAAAAATATAAATATAAATATAAATATAACATATAAATATAAATATAAATATATATATTTATATTTTATATTTTATATTTCGAAAATATAAAATATAAAATATATGTTATAACTCTGAAGTGGGGCAAAAGATTATATTTTAAAAAAATAATTAGTTTCGAAATATATTAATAAAGTAATCCTAAAATTTATACTTAAATTAAGCCTAGTTTAAAGAAGTTAATAAAGTTAAATATAAACGTTTTTTATTAATAAAAGTAATAGTTTTATAGAGTAATATATCTTATAAACTAGTAAACTATATTAATAAAGAAATATAATTTTTATTTATTATATATTAATTTAAATTCTTTCCTCTCTTTTTTTCTCTTTTTTCTTTTATTTCTCTTATTTCTTTTTTTTTCTTTTCTTTTTTCTTTCCTTTTTTCCCTCTTTTTTTCCTTTTTATTTTCTTTTTTCTTTTTTCTTTTTTCTTTTTTCTTTTTTATTTTCTTTTTTCTTTTTTTATCTCTTTTTTCCATTTTTTCTCTATTTTATTCTTATTTTTCCTTTCCTTTCTTTCCTTTTTTTAAAAATATATATTTTATTTAAAAATATTTTTAAAGGTTAAAATAAAATAATAAAATAAAAAGTAAAATGAAATTAAAGTTTTTAAAAAATGTTAAAAATTAAATAATAATAAGTATTAAAAAGTAAGCTTAATAATTAAAAAATTATTTTAGCACTTATTAAGCTATAAACTATTATAGTTAACGCAGGGTATAGTTTTTCTTAAGTGTTACTTAAAAAGCCTTATAAATAACTTCTAGATCTTAAATACTCTATATATTTCACTTGCTATATAGAAACCACCGGTTTATTGCTTGCATTTTTTACGACTAATGTTTAAACAGGATATGCGCGAAACACACAAAATAAGTTAAGATACACGCTCGCCGATGCCCAATAAACCACGGTCCTCGTCCGGCCAATGCACACTCTTCTTAGTCCCATGACGCCTCTTTTTATTAGAACTAGCAGTCTTTCTCAGAACCCCAGGCATTCTGGCCACAATTTCCGGAATCTTCTTCCTCGCCTCGTTGTCCCGCCTCTTGCTCAGCAGATCATCCACCCTCCACTCCCACCTGGACCGTTCCACTGTATCGCCTCCTTTGCGTAGCTGAGCTCTCCACCCTTCTACCCAGAGCCAGGCGAGGCGGAAGTCAGAGTCTGATTCCACCTCCGGGCTGATCGTATACGCAGAGTTCACCCTGCCCTCGGCAACGTTTACCAGCCTGTCAGAGTGCACGTCGTCCGCAGTCTCTGCGCGCAAATTGATTGTCTGAATCACCTTCCTCAGCCTGGGTCTCACCACGACTGACCCTGGCACAGATCCTGAACGTTTCTTGGCATCATCACCTCGGTCCGAGCGTGTTCAATGTTCGTCCTGGTACGCACTGTGGCCCGATGGCTGCCCGTCGCTCCTCAGGAATGCACTACGCTCGTCAATCTCATGATCCGCCTCGTTCAGGAACCCACCGCGCTCGGCACCGCGCTGTCCTGCCAGGTTTTCCTGAGAGCTTCCGTGTGCAGGGACGGCGGGGTGAAAGACTCCTGAGACAGGACGCGTCTTGGCTGGACTTGCAGGGCCGTCGCTGCCGCCGTTCGAGCTCTGATTCTCGAAAATATTCCTCATCTTGGCGAAAAGCGCACTCCCGCGGCTCGGGCTGCTACTCACACTCGGGTTGCTGGGGGCAGCACTGACTGATGACTCGGCGCGTCCGCGTTGAAGAAATGGGTTGTAGCTTGAGGAGGATTTGGCCGCGGTATGGCTGCCGCCGCTGCCCCCGCCGTTGTCGGGTCTAAAGGGGTCATACTCGGCGGCAGTGCTCGTAGTGTCCCCGCGTGGACGAGAACTCCAACCCGAGAGGTATTGCTGATAGCCGGGGGCCGGGGCGGGCCAACTGTCGCGAATGACAGGCTCGTGCCTGTCGACAGGGAGAGATGAGTGTACCGGTGATGACCATGATGAGTCAAGTGTGGTCTGGCTGTGCAAGGACGCTGGAATAGAGTCCTGGCGACCGTGTGTGACGTCGCGGGGCACAAATAAGGAGAGGTCAGCCTCCGGCCCGGCCTGACGTTGAGGTGTCGCAAAGGGGTTGTTGCTATGTGTCGTTGCAGAAGTAGGCGTCTGCGGCCTCTCCGGGTTCCATCTGCTCGAGCTCAGGCCCTTGGGGTCACCTGCACTGCCAGGCATCGGTGTGTTGCGTAGTGCGAATGGACTAATCTCGGGGGTATCGTGTGTTGTCGATGGCCCCAGCTGTGGCGTGGGGTTTACGGAAGGGGGACGCAACTCGTCCTCGTGCTCCGCTGCCCAATCCGCGCGAACAATGTTCGGCCCTCCAATATAAGACCCAAAAGTGGGACGCACAGGGGTTACGTCGCGCAAGCTGCTGATGCTGCCCTGCGAGCGATGACCGACGCTGCCTAGACTTAGCGAGGAACGATGGCCGCCTAGGGCGGTGTTGTTCTCGTCGCCCCGTGTCGAATACACGGTCTTCTCTGCACCCGGGGAGCTGTCAGCAGCCTCCTTAGGGTGCTGGTAGACGACGGCTTCACCATAATCATCATGATCCTCGGTATCATCAGAAGACTCGTCAAACAGGTCATCTGTTCCTTGGACGGTGTGCGCACTTTCATCCGGAAGGTGCTCGAGTGCCTGTGTAAAGTGGCCCGGTGTCACAGCTCGATCGTCTTGGTGCACCTTTCGGAAGACGGCAGATTCGAGCGGCGTCTCGAATGTCTCCGTATCGCTGTCCAAGAGGTCATCGCCTTGAGAAGAATGCGCCGAGTCTGGCAAGTCGTAATTGTGTAATACAGGTTGGCGGGCGTTGGTAGTGTCGTCGGCAGAGTGCGGGTCGCTCTTACCGCGAGGCGCGGAGTCTGCGTACGGATCATTGCTGTACTCGGTGGAAGGCGTCACGCCGTAGCCCTCTCCGTCATAGTTCACGTGCTGGGCGTCAAGACGCTGACTTGAGTGATATGGTGAGGGCTGGTGGTCTGCGGCGTGGTCGACATCCGTTTGATCATGGTCTAGCTCATCTGCTTTTGGCCCATGGCTAGACTCGAGTGGCTGCGCACCGTCGTAGCCATTTTGTGGTCGATGAGAGCTTTGCTCGTCGCTGTCTTGGCGACTGCCTTGCTCTCCGTCCTTGGGTGAGACAGCCCGGAAGGTTTGATCCTCAACATCACGAGGTCCCAGAATTTGCCCACCACCGTGCTGGGTTTGCCCCTTTTCACCCAGCCTCTCCTTGTCACCTTCGTCACCCTCTTGTTCAATTTGACCCAAACGTTGTGCCCTATCCATCTCGTGAGAGTTGGAATTCTCCTGAGCCCCTTCCCTTACACTAGAATCGTCCGCGATATTGGCAGTGTGCCCTTCAGGTTTTCGTGAGTCCAAACCTTGATCATGCTCATTTTGCAAGCTGGACGATTCTTCGTTATGCTCGGTACTAAAGTCGCGAGACTTGCCGTCTGACTCCAGCTGCGCCTCTCCATCGTGCTCCACATTGGTGTTTGCCTTGGTAGGTACATCACTGGTATGCTTCTCTAAGGAAGGTGTTTCAGGCTGCCGAGACTCGTCCAGATGTCCTTCACTGCCAGTTGAGTTTTCTTCAGGGCTCGGCGGCGAGTCGAAAGTATGTTGCTGCCTTTGCTGTTCTTCATTGCGACCGGTAGAAGACTCATGGTCCATACTCTCGGTTCCTGTGGTCAAGAGCTCTTCCGACTGCTCTCGATCCGGCTCCTCGCGATTTGACGGTTCGCCTGAATGACTCTCAGATCTGACTGCCTTCTCTTCGGAGCTGCCAGACGTTCCAAAGTTGTCGGGCCGTCCTTGATGCCCGTCATTAGGGCTGGGAGCAGCCTCGTGATGCGTATCTTCTTTGTTTAAAGAAACCTCCAGGGGCATTTCTCGATTGTGTCCCTCATGATTTGAACCTTGAGGTCCCTCGGCCGCTGGGGGGGACAACGTATCTGCTCCAGGAGGACCATTTCTGCTACTGGCCCGACTCGTCGGCTTCGAATCGTTGTCACTCTTGACTTGCGAAGGCTTGTCTTGATCCACTTCGTGGCGTGGCGTAGGAGGCACGGCGAACAAGCCTTCGTCAGGGTCTTCGTGGGGACCGTCTGTGCTGATAAAAGGCAGTTCGCGGTCTGCGGGCATGTGTGATCTACCAACTTGGACAGAATCCGCTCTCTTTTTGAAGCTAAACTCGTTTTCATCCGCAGGCCCACTCAAGCCTCGACTGCTCCAGGATCCGAATCCATCTGAGCCGAGATCGTGAGTTGTCGGTGACTGGGATACATGGCTTTCCGCCGGCATATGCTCCTGAGAATCAGGGATCTTGGCAGCATCACCCACCGAAAACGTATCTTGTTGAGATTCAATTGTCCTCCGGTCCATTGTGTTGGCGAGGTCGTCCATTAGGTGTGGTCGCTCGATGGGGCCATCGTTGGCCGTGGACCCCTGAGCTTCAGACTTGGCACGGGTGAAAGGTTCTGGTCCGGCTTCTACTTTTCCCGAGGGGTCCTGATTGTGAGTATCAGCGACATCCGAAAGCGTTGTCTGAGAGATCGCCTGAGAACCCTCAAGCTGGGGCTTTTCCTCTGCTCCTTGACTGCGTGAATCGACTGGCACGTTGTCCAGCTCTTCGTGGGTCATTGGTTGAGATCTCGTCTGCGTCTGATCATGATCAGCCTCTTGTGACGCTCCATGTGCGTTAGAGTTTTCCATCCTTTGCTTCTCGTAAGTCTCATCAGCATCTGGATGGCGCTCTTGATCACTAGTAACAGAACCGCTCACGGGGTCGTCAACTGGCTGTTGATGACTGACTCCAGGCAAGCTGACATCTCTACCAGCAAGTTCCTTCTCCTTGTCCTCAGTATCATCCTTCCCATGCGTCATAGTGCCAGGTATGGGCTCATTCCCAGAGAGATTGAAAGTCTCTTCTACCGGATGGTCGCCTGAGCCTTGTTGTTCTCCTCCCAGTTTGGGAGGAGAGACGTCTTTTCCCGAGCCCTCGAGTATTTGCTCAGGCCGTGGCTCCCTTGGCTTCTCTTGCTCGCTTTGGGAAGGCGCATCACCAAGTGGAATCTCGGTATTTTGGACGGATTGGTCCTCATGCTGATCTTCATGTAGAGTAGCGGTCGAATCCTCTAGGTTTCGACTGCTAACCATACCAGTCTCATAGCCTGAATCGCTTCGTTTGTCGCCGGCCTCTTGTTCATGGGCTGAGCCGTGGGGTAGATTGTCGATGGCACCCGGTTTCGCGATATTTGGAGGGTCTTCCTGGCCCTGCTGAGGTCCCTGCCCTTCACTGCTTTCCTTCACTTGGTCAATGGGGTTTCGGGGTTGATCATGCCCTTCCACAACCGATTCATGACCAGCAAAGCTTGCATTTGTTTCGTTATCACCTTGCTCTCTTTCCAGCCGGGTGTCCGGACTCGAGCCAACTTGCTCCGAGACACTTGCGTCTTGGTGACCATCTCCGCTCGGCTCAACTTCTGGAGCCGTGTCGATATCCGGCCTCTCTTGTTCGCCATGCGTGGTTTCCTGGGGATGGTCACGTTGATCGTTCCCGTGAGAATCTTGCTGAGTTTCAGCTGACTGGGCATCAGCTGAGTCTTTTCCCGGAATTGGTAGCTCATCTACACTGGCTTTCTGCAACTCAGGTCCCGGGCTGTCAGCTAACTCGAGGTCCCTTTGTTGATGAATAGGCTCCTTTGGAATATCTTGGCTCTGAGGATGCTCTCCGAGTCCTTGCTCTTGTTCGCTATTTGGTGACTCCACGCTGCGCGACGTAGGTCCGTCATGGAATAACGCGGAGTGCTCATCGTGTTTACTCTTCCCAGCCGGAGGGCTGCCCGGCCTTTGCGACTCGTCAGACGCCTTCTGTTCACGACTATGCTCTGGGCTCTCCGAGTGCTCGCCATGAGATACATCCGTTGGTGTGACACGGCTCTCTTCCCCATCGCGGCCATGATCGCCAATGTTTCTGCTTTGCAACTGGTCGTTCTCGTGTTCATGTTCGCCCGCTGACCGTGCATCGTGTTTGTTGGAATCAGCTGGTCCGGATGAAGATGATGGCTCTTTACCATCATGCGCCTGACCGGTGTGCCCTGGGCTCCCTTGATCGATTGCTGACGTGCCCAAATGAATGGGTTCAGCCTCCTCCACATCATTCCCGGAATCTTTTGGCTGCTCGCGAGGATGGTCGCTACCACTGGATGAATGCTGCTCAGGCATAGGGGATATGTCTCCTCCGATCTGTGGTTTTTGATCGGGTTCAGCCTCCGCCATCTTGACGTACTCTTCAGCAGCACCGCCCTTGGTAACTCCAAGGAACATGTCTTCACTTTTGGGGCTCTTTGGTCCCTCTGGTTCTGCTGATCCTTCCGATGTCTTAGGGTCGTCAATTGCGGGCTGGGACTGGCCCTGGTCTGACCGCGACTCAAGGGCCGACTTGTCAAAAGGAGGAACTTCGTTTCCGGTCAAAGCCTCAGGCGCAGTAGAATCCTTCGAAACTTCCGGTCCCTCTTGGTTATGGACCTCCGCTTGCGACTTATTGCTTTGGCGGTCATCTGCTCCTGTGTCTCCTGCTCCCAAAGCTTGATTTTGGCTTTGAGATGGTATACTTACTGAGGCATCCCCTTCGCTACCTCGAGAGTGTTCTTGTGTGTTACCGCTGTCTGGCTCTCTGCCTTCGGTCTCGGGCTTTTGTGCCACGTGTTCCGTCTCGGCAGAGATCTCTGTACTGGTATCTCCGAGGTCGTCATGAGCGCTGTCCTTTTTTCCCTCCTCCAGCTGTTCACTTTTCTCACTTGATGCCGCTGGCTGTTCTGCAGCTTTACTCAGAATCTTCTGGTCCTCACCAGTCATCTCTTGACCAGCGGGGGAGTGACCCTGTGCTGCAGTTTCAGCGACGCTTGTGTCGGCACGGCTCAAGGGCTGGGCTTCCGATACGGCTTCTTGTCGCTCACTTTGATCATCATGGCCAGCTGACGTGTCTCTCGGACCCTCATGTAGTCCCGCAGGCTCTGCACTCTGCTCTTGCGGCTGATCTCGAGACGACTGTTCCTCGGCAGTAAATGTCTGTTCTGTGCTCTTTGGCTCCTGCTGCGGTTCAGCTTGCTTTGACTCGACCTGTAGATTTCCTTCTTGTCTGCCTTCCTCGGGCTCGATGCCCCGCGTACCATGAGTCTCAGCCTCCGGCGCTTGGCCATGTGATTGGGCCTCGGGTGGCATTTTACTCTCCTGTGTCTTAAGACCTTCCGTGTGAACAGGAGGACCACTTTGTGCGACTCTGGTACCGCGCCTGGCTCTTCGTGTTGGTGGGGGTGGCAGGGGCGCCTTCATCTGTTCATCGATCATGCTGTTGATTTCCTAGGGTCGGATACTTTAGCCACAATTTCTTCCGCCTTGTTGGGCCAGTCACGAAACTCACTCTTCGTCTCTCTTCCAAGTCCCTCAGCTTGTTGTTGCCCTCATCAAGCATCCGTTTCGCTTCTTCCTCGATATGCTCCATCTTGACGTCGGTTTCCTCCTCCACGCCCTCCTTCTCACTCTGGAGCTTTTGCTCCCTCTCGGCATCCTGGTCGTGGTCTCTTGTTGCCTTTTCTTCGTCTTCCCTCCTGCGGCGAGCTGCTATCTCCTCGTCTTCTTTCCGACGCTTCTCGGCGATCTGATCGCGCTCAGCTTGGCGATGCTGGCTCAGCTCAGCAGACTCCTTTTCAAATGCGTTTTGCAGTTGATGGAAAACCTCGTCCCGTTGTGATTCGAGGGCGTCTAGTTTCTCATCATGCGCCTTAGTGTCGAGTGATGTTATCGTGTCGTGGATTTCCGAGAGCGTGTCGCGCATTTGCTGCACGAGTGCTGTGACGTCGAGCATGGTGAGATGCGTGGTGGTGCTTGGAGCACCGTTCCAGGAGCACGTTGGCAAGCAAGTAAGACCGGAAGAGACCAACAACAAAGCTAACTCCGAATGAATTTACAAGACAGATGGGGCTGAAGGGCCTACTGATGTTTGGAAGGGATAGGTAGATGTTCGACTGATCTTTGAAACAAGTCTGGGCCGAATAGATCATATATGGCGCAGGCCGGTGTTCAAGCTTTTGAGCGCTGGCCGCCGGGCGACTGGTGACGGGCAAAGCACTTGCTTTCCAGTCAAAATATGACTGGGGCCAAGGGACAAAAAAAAAAAGCAACAGCAGAAAGCAGGACAAGAATCCGAGGCGAAGGAAAGAGACCATCGCGGGAGGTCCAGCATCGAATCAAGCCTGACAACCCAAGAGACTCTCACGTCATGACAACTCGGATGGGCATGGTATGCATGACCTTAGGCCGCTTTGATAGAGCCGAGCGTGCAGGCCTCCCATGGCACTCGATTTGTTGGTGGTTCAGGATAGCACTGGGCGAGGTAGGGGCAACGGCATGAAGATGGACGCGCCAGGTTGCCAGGCATCCAGGTCGCGGCTCGCACAAACCGAGCTTAGAAGGTGGGCAGCTTCATGCGGCGGCATTGCTATTAAAAAGGGGGGAGGGGGTCCAGGGATGAGCTTCTAAGACGTCGATCAAGAGAGGGGCCATTTCTGATTGGGAGGGGGGCAGGGGGAAGGGGCGTAGCATGAAGTTGGAACGACACATGGCCGTGGTCATTGGTGACAAGCTTCAACCGCATAGCAGAGGCAATACGAGAATGGTGTGGGGTGTGCCACGGCGCCCGTAACTCTTGTCAACTCGGTGCCGCCGCCGGCCGCGCGAGGAAGATGCATTGCGTACTGTAGTGTTGGCGTGCTTGGTACTTCAACGGCTTGAAAGGAGCGAAGTCTGAGTTTGCCAGAGTTGGGTTCCTCCCGTTCCTGATGCTGTTCCTTGTCCTGTGCTACGCGTGCTGCGCAGACTCATAACTCTCGGAACACGCACTGTCGGGCTCTTGGTCTGCCCTGCTGTGTGCAGTCGACACCATGCAGGAGGGCCGTGGCAGAGGAGTGGAGTGCCCAGGGCCCAGGGCAGCCCTGCGTCGGGGTCCGGAGTATCGGGACTTCAGGACTACGGCCAATCGAGGACGAACAGCGCAGCTGTCATGACTTGACCAGAGCAGGCGTGGCACGTGCGTGGCCCAAGTGTGGGTGCACGTGTACGGCAGCAGGGCAGCAGCAAGGCGAGAGACGTGGGCGCAAAGGAACGGTGGTTGTCGGATACCTCCGTCCATGTGTGTTTATTATCTGTTGGTCTGTGGTCTTTCGGCTGCCCTAGTTGCTAGAAGGTCTTCGCTGTTAAACATTCCTTTGGCAAGCTTCTTCTGGTCCTGAGCATGGCACGGGCGCCGCAGAACCGGCGCATGAAATGACGCGACTTGCGAGGCGTTGCAGGAAGGGGACTCTGACGGTGCGTTTCAGAATTCAGGTGGGGATTTGGTAGTAGTCTGCCCCTCTCAGACCCACTATCATCGTGCCGTGCATTCCTGGCGAGATGGTGTTAGACAACGGACATGACCTCGGTGGAATGTGGGGGACTGCCTCACTCGCTCTTGATGATGGATCATGGCCCCATACCGAATTTCTAATAAACGTCAGGGACTACACCCGTCAACGCTTGGCCAGCTCGGGCTCAGAAGCGCCGTGATGAGGCTACAGCAGCCCCGAAAGCAGTAATCACCCCCGAGGTGAGGCGGTTGGGCCTCACCGTCTGGCTCGTCCGCACACTTGAGCAGGTAGGGACAGGGCTTGCAACGGACACGGGCAAAGGGCAACGCGCACGGGATCGTGATCGTGATCGGGACCGGGATCGAGGATCGGATCGGAGATGCGGGCGGCCGTTGCGTGTGTTAACTTTACAATTTGTCAGGTCTTCATGGAATCTGAATCTTATCTATAGTACTCATTAAAACGCAATGCCCGGTTTGCCAAGATCAACTCAACTGGCCGCCAACTGGCCGCCACGACGGGAGTAGAAGAAGCACGAGTCGGGAGTAAGATGACACAGAGAGGCAACCTCGCAGAGGCTCAGAGGCGGGCGCCGGCGAGAGAAGCCTGATCTTCTTCCTCGGCGCCGTCGTGCCAACAGCACCACCGAGACCTCGTGATTAATATCCATTAAATCCTCTTCGTCATAGAGCCCTTGTTGGCAATAGCGGACCTCCTCCTGTACGACTCGCGGTACTGCACCCGCTCGAAGAACCCAAACCCAATAACCGCAGCACCTATCACAGTCCACGCGCCACATATGATCAGGCCGATCGGGAAGATGAGCAGGTTGACGCCCGGCAGCACGAAAGCTATCGTCCCGTTCGCAAGCCCTCTGGTGACGTCGTCCACCGCGGCCTGGGCCTTGGCCGTCTCCGACAGCACGACCATGTTGGAGAAGACACCAGTGACAAAGGCAGCCTCGTTCGAGGAGACGGTGGTGTTGACTGTTTGTCCGGCTGCATTGACGGCAGAGAGTGTCACGGTCGGCATGACGAGCGCTTCGAGAGCAGCCCTGCAAGGTTGTTAGCCAGCATATTCCAGACAGGAAGTTGCCCACGGTGCGACTTCTTTGTTAAATCACCCTGCAGCCGCGTTTGTGGCATCAGGTGGGCTTGTTGACTTACATATTCATTTCAAGTTGCATCTTATTCGGGTCTACCTGCCCGACAAAGAGATAAGTCTGCAGCAACTTGAGATTGGTGTTGGCCCCTGCGGCCTGCCGCGCCTGCGGCCCAGAAACTTTCTGCGCTGCGGTGGAAGAAGTCACCGGGCTGACACTGGCCCCATTATACGACAAGGCGACTTGGACCTGGTTCGCCGGGATACCCGTGAAGTCCTCCCTCGGTGTGCTGAGCTGGTAGAGCCGGAGGTCGGCCTCGAAAGCGCCGGTCTGGGTGTTCAAGGCGGGCAAGTTGTAGCACGTGCAAGTCCCCGAAGGATTGGTCGACTGGGGAAGCTTGGAGAGTGCTTGTTGACAGGCGGTGCTGACCTGGGCTTCCCACTCTGCCATGTTGACCGTCCCGTTCTGTATCAGGGACACGGTGGATGACGCCTGTCTGCTGACGACAATGCGATCGCTGGCATGTTCCCCCATCCGTTGCTCGACTGCCTGTCGGGATCGTCCCGTGAGGACGCCTTCTGCCACCAAGTCCGCTACACCGCCGGCCTGCGCGCCGACGGCGAGCAAAGCCGTCACACCCGCTTGCCACAGCATCCTGACTCTCGTGCCTCGAGAGAAATCCCAAGCTCTTCCAAGGTATTTTTTCTCTTCCTCCACAGTAAAATTATGCCGATCGACCGCTTAGACGTCGTCGAGGTGTTGGTATGGTGGTCCGGCCGGCGGCTGGGCTGTGCCCAATGGTGTATGTTTATGAGAAAAGAGAGAACCGTGATGTGGACCTGCCGCTGTCTTGACCGACGACTACCAGGCCTTGCTGGTAGGAAAACAATGTGTTCAGGAAAGAATAGGAGCGGGAGAGCGTCGTAGATCACAGGCTCAAAGAAGCGTAAGTCAAACCGTGCGGGCGATGACGGGAAGGACAGGTTTTAGGTGGCCGAGACCTCAGAAACAAGGTCGAACTAGAACGGGTTGAGACAGCGAGAAGTATGGTGGAAGGAGAAGATGAGATGATTCCGGAAGAGAAGATTTACACGGCAACCTCAAACACGTGCGACAATCCGATGAAGGGAAAAGAGGAGACAGTGTGAAGGCGCAGGCGCAGGCGCAGCAGCGTTATGCAACAGGAATCGTCATGGTGGACGCGAGGTGTCTCTGGAGGGGAGCGATGTGACCTGATCAGTGGGGTCGTCCGATTGACAGCTCGCGGCAAAAGTCTGTGTGTCGGAAGGGGAGGTGTGGTGAGAGACAGGGGGTGACCGATGGCGTCTGGGCGCCGTAGTACTGGGGAAGGGGGGACCGCTGGGGTGATGGGACCCGTGTCAGGTTTGAGGATGGGAAGACATTCAGGGTGGCCCAGATGTGATACTCACAATGCGAAAATGGACACGCGCATGCACCGGGGATGGATGGATGATGGTACTTCTTGGGCCTGTTCGAGGAGGAGAGAGAGAGAGCGTGCAGCGTACAGACGTGATGTTTGTCACCCGGGCAGACCTGACCTGAACTGACCGCGGCGACCTGATGACTTGCTTACCGTGGACGGCGGACCGGCGACAGGAGTTTGCTGCTGGGTCGGGTGTGTGGGACGCGGTGCGCTGGCAGCAGAGCGTAACCAGGCAAGATGAGCTTAATGGCGATAAACTACACGAGCCACGCACGTGCCAGCAAGGGAAGGCCGGGGTTGGGTTGGCGCGTGGCATTGTCACAACTTGTCGGATCGCCGCGACTTGGAACACTTGGGGCGTCGAGGAGGTCGGAGAGTTGAGACCAGACGGCGTGGGTGGCCTGGTCCACGACTGGCTCGCAAGGTTCCAGTCGCAAAAGGGTTGAGGCTCGTCCAGGGGTCCGAGGCAGATTCGAGGCACCGCAAATGCTCTTGATTGGCCTGCTGAGACTCGCCTGTGCCCGAGGTGGAGCATGGTGCGGGCTGCCCCTGCTAGTGTCACCTTCAGAGCGTTTTGGTCTGCCGGTCGCGGTACGTACCTCCTCCATTCAGACAAACCCGCCAGCCCGCCCGCACGTTCTGGACTTCAAGGTTTCTTCACTCCTTGAGCCTCAACGACTCAGCCCGAGTCTCTCACATTGCGGCGAATCGCCTTCACTGTCACACCACATAAACACTAAGCTGCGACCACTACTCGGGCACGTCGCAACGACACCGACTGATCAAGCTGTCCTAGTGCAGGTGCCTAGACAAGATGTAACTCGACTTAAATCTGTCTTTTTACTTGCAACCAAAAGACCGGCTCATCGGGTATGGAAATGCACAGAACCTCATGAACCCAGAAGGCAGTATCTACTTCCAAACAGCCTGTTGCACTCGCATTGGCCAGATACCCACCGGCTTGAAGGCCTCGTCGCCGTTGCTTCATGATGGCTCCATGTGTACGCCCCCCCCCCCCCCACCGGCGAAAGAAAGAAAAAACGCCCTGGAGTTACCTCTCTGACTTGTTGTCTTTTGTTGTTGTGATTGATTCTGCAAGGTGTCGATCAATTACCTTTGTTGGCGGTCAGAAGGGTCATGGAACCTGCGCCAACAGCCAGTGATCGACATGGCACTTTGGGCGTTGCTCCACGAGCTTAATTCCTTCCGTTGCTGCGTAAACCTTAAAACACAGTGGCCTACTCATGTTTCCCATGCGTTCTCGTCGACCGGTTGTCTACAAGCTTTCTCCGAGACCGGCAAGAACATCGGAGTACAGAAGGAAGACTCTGCTCATTGCGTCCGTCGTATTGTTTTGTTCTGCCCAAGTCTGCATGCTTAGGCTCAGTTCGAGCCTTGACTGGGCGCCCTTACTCGGCTGGTTTGGCGCCCATTTATGATCAAGGCCACCTTTCTTTTGCTTGCATGGCATTGCGTAGCATCATCCTGCCCCAAATCAGGCCACACAAAAAAAAACCCTTTTCTCAACACCCTCCCTCTGCTCACGATCTACATGTTGCCGCATGATCCCGGTGTGTCTGTCAACATCTGAGGTAATGTCCGGACAGACCAGCCAGGCAGTCGTACGGCCACTGGTACGGTCCGGCCGTAGTGCGGTCGCTGCCCACGCAGCCCCATATCAGCCCATTCAATGTTGTCTGTCTGGCCGATGAGATGGCGGCCAAACCTGGTACGTCTTGACATTGCCTGATCACCAATTCAATCACTGCCAAGACAACCCCCAGGAAACAGACCCCATAAGCCGGTCTCTCACAGGAAGCATCGTGGCCGTGTCTGGGCGCTGCTGACTTGTAGACCAACATCTTTTTCTTTGACACCTCTTTCTTTTCCCGCAGACCACCTCGAAACCTCCAGAGGTATTCCCCCGTGGATATGGCGCCTAAGGCGTCCAAGCTTTATTAGTAGATACTGATTTATACTCTCACACACAGATATAAATATGTACCGTTCGCTGCTGGGCTGTTGAATAGACGTAGGTGCTGCTCCGGGCAAGAACCGCTGAGACATTGATAGAACGAGATGGGCTACGCAGAAACAGTGTTTAGAGCTACTGGCCATGGCGCCTGGGGCACCCGCTTCTGGTTCTGCCCGCTGTCATTGCACACAAGCCAAGTTGTTGGCATGGAGCTGCTTGGCCTTCTAGGACCCTTTCGGAAACCCCTTCCGCTCTCTCGTTTACTTGAGCTCTCGCGTTCTCCATCACTGACTGCCCCCTACCCACACGACCCTTCAATAGTTGACCAAAAATGAGGGCATACGGAGATGCGCACCACAACGATGCCTGCTTTCCGGTCAGCTTCACCGGATCCGGAGAGAACTGTCATCTTTACCACGGCCACGGAGTAAGCGATGGGCAATTGCAGTCCCCACGCCCTTCCCTGTGTTTCCATCTCGCCGGAATACACTCTATACGACTCGAGTCTCTTTTGATGTGACCAAGGCACACTGCGAGGATGCAACATTGAAGCTTGGACGCGCACTGGCGTCGCTGCCTGGATATCTTGGTAGACTTCCACTATGTCGCTGTTGATCATCTTTCTTTGTACCTGCATTGCCGCTGAAGAATCTGTCCAGCGCTGTGCCTCTTAAGCTTTTATAGGTTGTGATAACCTGTCTAGGCTTGTCTTGGCTTGAAAAAAAGCATTATCCGAGCTGTTGGCCGATCCCGTGTACCTATTGTATCATCAAATTTCAACCCAAACACTCCTCATCGGCCTGGCCCTCGCGGCAGCCCCTGTCTTCAGGGCTCCTGCCCCAGTACCAGCTTACCCGCTCGAAGCCAGGTCTGTCGTCTCTCATGATGCGATTATTGGGTTTGCTGAGGAGGTTCCCGATACTGTTGCAGGAACCCCAATGCTCAAGTACAAGCCTGAGCTCAAAGTCACTAACGGCTGCGTGCCTTTTCCTGCCGTCGATGCCCAAGAAAATGTATCACACCACCGTTGTACTAACATGATCCCTTGTAGCGGTGGACTCAAGGCCACGGGATCCTCGGATGGCAACTGCTCTTCTTCGACGGGCCAAGTATACGCCCGTTCTGCCATGCACGGTGACTACTTCGCTATTATGTACTCTTGGTCAGGCTCTGCCCTACGTTCTCACTGCTTGGTTCTCTACCGCCATACCAACACACATCGTGACAGGTTCATGCCCAAGGACTCGCCAAGCAGCGGACTCGGCCACCGCTTTGACTGGGAGGAAGCCATCGCTTAGCTCTCGGGTGAGACAGCTGATGCCACCCTGGTAGTGTTCTCTGTCTCAGCCCACGGTGGGCTCTCTTCGACTTGGTCGCCTGGTCGCTCTGGGGACTCACCATTAGCCGAGTACCTTGGTATGCTTCCGCCTGGCCCATGAACTACCAGCTGCTCCAGACTTCTGCCGTCATCGGAACGCAGCCGCTGATCGCGTGGGAAAGCCTGACGGATGCAGCCCGAAATGCTCTGCAAACGACGGACTTTGGCAGCGCTAATGTTCCTTTCAAGGATTCTGTGTTCGTAGGTACTTTGGAGAAGGGCTACACTACTCTTTGAGTGGGCATTGGTGGCATCGGCGACGATCAGGGAGCGAAGGCATAGCCGTTTCGGATTCGTTGTATATTTGTGGCATCTGTCTGATATCCGCTGTGGGAGAGCCTTCATACTCTAATGGACCAGGATGACTTGACCCTCCTCATGTCCACTAGTCCTCCCTAGGTGGCCACCCCGCCGATTATTGCGTATGATGCGTCTTTATAGGCAACGTCTTTAATCCTTCCCCCGTGCCACGTTGAAGCCCATTCACATTGGGTTTTGCTCCACTCTGCGGAGACGCTGTCCGAGATAGTCCCCCGCTCTCGTTCAATTGCTCGCTAGGGAGCATAATGGCCCGATCGAGGGAGTACGGCAGGCCACGATGGCGACCGCGGATCATCATAAAGCAGATGATGACTTTGCTAAAAGTAGTGAATTTCCCGCAGAGCGAGGTCATTACCGACGGATGGCCGAGCGAGAGGCCGACACAGCCGCTGGATGTTTATCAGCACCGAGGACCGCTTTCTGTCGGGATTATATGCAACACTCACTACGCTGACATGACTTCAAACAAGATCGGGAATACCTGAAACGCCTAAGTCGATCATGGGAGGTCAGTGACTGGAGATAGC
This sequence comes from Diaporthe ilicicola, assembly GCA_023242295.1. Taxonomy (NCBI): domain Eukaryota; kingdom Fungi; phylum Ascomycota; class Sordariomycetes; order Diaporthales; family Diaporthaceae; genus Diaporthe; species Diaporthe ilicicola. Next base: position 101,893 of record JALPVH010000089.1, on the reverse strand, counting down.
CAAGACAGAATGTTGGCGTTGGGCGTCGTGGGAGGGATTACCGTCTGATCTGGCTCCATTATCTTGTCTGACTCGGCGATACAAATGCAAAATACGCCCAGGAATATATACCACAGGTCGAAACTCAGCTGTTTCCTCACATGCGCCATGATGTAAGACGTTGTTCCTTGTCTCTCGTCGGGCTCCTCCTCATCGGGGTAAATTCCAAGGCTCTGTTCCTCATAAGTATTTGAGGCGCGAATGCTTATCGCTATTGGTAAGACGGAAATGTACATCTACTTTGTGTTAGTTACCTGCTACGGAGCCCAGAGCAACTAATTCTAGAATTTTCTAATAAAGGATGGATATGCAGCTGTGGCAGGAGAATGCTGAGACTTACCATGACCAGGAGGCTGAATTGCACGGCTGGGTTGACCTGCGAAAGAAAATAGGTTGCGGTACCAGTGTGGCGCGCCGACGCAGCCTGAAATAGGGATGACAATATCCTGGGCCCAAGCGATAGATCATTCACAGCGGGGTTGTTCAGGTCTAGGGCGATGATAAGTACCACGTCTGCGACGTTGAGAAATACGACGATACCGAACAGACTCCACCTAGTATGTGTTAATCGCCTGCTACGGGTCCCAAAGTGATGTGTTCTAGAACATTCCATAACGTGACGGACGGGTAACCGTGAAAGGAGAAGAGTGGTGCTTACGTCGCTCGGCTCGGGAAGAGCATCGTGTAGCATCTCCGTGGGTGGTCGAGCAGGAATTTGAGTGTTTCCTTCATAGACGACCGCGCCGGGACGAGCTTGAACATTACCCAAACAATGAGCCGAAGAAATATCGGATAGCACGTGTTGCCTGCAAAAGCAAGGAACGTCATGATAAGCATTGGCCAGGTGGCGTCGCGAAAAGTGACCATTGAATCTGGAGTGAGAGTGAAACCTAGGTTGTTGGCCATCGTTTGGGCGGAATAAATTCCCCTTGGAAGAGTCAGCATCTGTCTAACAACATGTAATGGCCTGACTGCAGTTCAAGTCCTTCTTACCACCACGAGTAGTCAATAGCATTCACGTCTAGCCAGTCCCTGTACTTCTGCGGGGCGCGATGTATCCATGGGACCAGGCTGATTACCCCGAGGATGTTGAGGAAAAGAGCATACGCTTAATTCAGATCAGCATGGGAATAGCACAATTGTGTGTGGCGAAAGGATCAATGTGACTCACAGACAACAATTTTCAGCAGCACTTTCAAGGCACGGTATTCAATGCCACCAAGTCTTTCTCTGTCTGATGAAGTGAGGTTTAGGAATTGCGAGTTGCGACCAATCGTGACCTGCTTCGACAGCATTGGCAGCCCGCTGGGTCGAGGACCTGAGCTGGGCTGGCGGGAGACCACGCCGCGTGTGTTTCCAAGTACAAAGACTGTGCCAACGGTTGTTGCAACTCTTTCGATAGAGATGGCCTTCGGCAGAGCCAAGCTTGCTGAGCCGTCTCCTCCCCAGGTCCGGCGCCTAACGATGTTCATATTGGGCAGTTCAGCGGTCTCTCTCTCCGCTACAGCTTCATCGACATCTGAAGGCATTTTTAGATAAGAAATGGGTTCCTGATCACAAGAATGTATGTGAAGACTTCACTGGGTGTGGATCTATCTCACTTACCATCTGCCACGTCGCCGACATCTCGCTCGACAATCGGATGGCCTGGTCAAAGCCTGTGAGTCTGATGTAACGCGATGTGTTCCTCAGGAAACATTGAAATTGTCAGAAGACATACCATTGTCTCGATCTCTAGGTCCCGGAACGTAAAGTGGCTTGGATTCAGGCGGGCGGTGGACGTTGGGGGCAAATGTGATGCGCCGCGGGCTGTCGGTTTTAGCTAGATGCAATGAACTGTCTGATCCCGAAACAGACGGTGGCGATTTTCTAGCTGGCTCAGTGGCTGTCGGCCGAAGGTCTAAGTCAGACTTAGACTCAGCATTATGTATGCTTGGTTCATCGGCCTCGTGGTCCTCTGGTCTGAGGAGAGTTGGTGCTGTGCAGCCAGTCAGGATATTGCCTTTCGGAATGGCTGGAAACGTATGGAATAAAGGCTAAGACAAACCAAGAGCCTTGAGCTTTTTCTTGAACCAGTGCAGTCTCACGACCACTACTGCGATATTGATGGAAGTAAGGTTCGTGATCATGGCAATTAGATAAGTATACACCTGTTGGTATGTTGCCAACTCTTTTAAATCGACACTAGTAATATCCGCCAGATATTAGCTATAGGTGAACAAGGATCCAGGCCAGCAGGGCATACACACGTATTCAGACCTGATTCTGTTGAGGCACTCACGCCAAAAAAGTAGGCGTCGATTGCCGTTAAGTTGCCATATGGGAGCAGTATAAGCAGGCCAGAGAGACCAGCCAGGATTATGTACAAGTCTGTGACGAAGGCGGGTTTTTGTTAGGACGGCTCTTTGATGCAATCAGGGCAGTAAACGGTATACCCACAGTGTAGAGTGATGAAATTGGCCTGGGGCATCCATCTTGGTCTCCAAGTAGGCATCCGTCCCCCAATTCCCTTGAGCTCCATTGCCGGACACTCCTCGACTCAAAGCACCTGTACTCGCAGCGGATCCGATCGGTAGAGCTAGGCACAGACGGGGATGACTCTCACCAAGCCGAGATATTGTGTTGCAACAGCTGCAAGCCAGGCCAAATGGTCAGGGACGCCGGCATGATGGAAAGATGAAGACGTGGCGTAATCTTGAAGGGACATAGCGGAAGAGGTGGTTGCATGTGCGGCTCAGCACATGAATAAGGAGAGGAGGCAGTGCCGCGTCTCGGAGCACCTGAGGGCCATCTGCCAAGGAGCTACGAACTAGGAAGAGACGACTTGGCAGACGCACGCCACGTAGGTGGAAGCAGATAAGGTCACCTGAAACTAAACGATCAAACTCGTGATGCTCGTGGGAGCGACTCACTTTACTAGTTGGTTGAGGCAAGTGTGCAGAAAGATCAATCCAGTTGTCCCCCAGGTGCCGCAGTGAACGCACTGAACCAACCAGTTGACCATCCTCTAGAGCATCAACACATGACGCTTTTGAGCCCGTCTGTCATATGCCCAGGCCTCTATATCTGGCGAGTTCTTGTTGTCCTTATTTCTTTGACGAAAGGCAGGTAATAAATTTGATTTCCCATCTTGGGAGATCTCGCAACCCTACCCTAGGGTACCGGTGTACAGAACATTGGTCTTTGAAGAAGCTAGAAAATTACGCAAGTAATTGATGTACTGTACACAGAACGCGACCTTCCCATATCTAGGTACTTGGACTTTGAACTTGGCAGGGGCTTAAGCGACATTTGACACTTCGACATACTTTCTAAATTACTGCACATTGACAGGTGTGGCTTTTGCCAAGAAACAAAGATATCATCTCTGTACCTAGGTATGCATCTGCGCCCTTGAGGCTAAGACTCTATACCAGCAGAAACGTCATGATCGAAGATTACCTGATTTTGTTGCACACTGAAGTCATTCTTGTGGCGGAAAAGTGGGTATGCCACACCGCCGAGTGCGCTATTTACATAGCTCTTTCCGAGCGCCCCAGAGGCATTCGGAAGCTTCTTTCGAAAATCCACTTCTTTCGCTCGTTCTTACTGCTACAATTCTGCTATCCGACAAATAATGCCAGCATTCCAGGCTACTATTTGAAAAGGTCGTTCATATGTATCAACCACTATGTTCAGGACCAAGTGCTTGTTTGAGGCTCAGACTAGGAAGCTGTGTACACAGTTTTAGCATTGTCGATCGGAAGAACTGTCCACACTGTCAACGACTAAACAAATTGTGCAGGCTGAGATCCTCAAATGAGTTTGATTGTAAATTAAAATATGACGCCCCAAGGGTTCCATCTTGGTTTATGCCCAGGGGCTAAGAGACAGCAATTGACATGTTTTACTGTCCCATGGCCATCATCAAGACCAGTTTCCGATACTCGTGGCTGCGGACAAATAGTCTCGAATCAATTCCACATTGTCAAATACGGCTATAGACGGAAACTGAAGCTGGCTGGCTCAGAGACTAGTCAATAATATGGAACCTGTGTGAACTGCCAGAGCCATGGAAGAGCAGCCATGTAGAGTCACTTCAGCACACAATCACTCAGAACATTGGAATATCGAAACCAGAGGTCAAAATTTGGTACACAGCTCACCACTGTCCGGTCTTGTTGGCCCCCAACAGTGTCGGATTTCTTTTTCGACGACTTACAGGAGGCCGCTATTCGCTCAGCAACGTTCCTGGGCTTACCACACACGTCCATGAAATTGCTCCTGAGATTCAGGATCAATAAATTCTTGGTTCCTTGCGCACTGAATAAGAAATATTTCCCGCTTGCATTCTAAGCATTTCTTGGTCAATTCATTCCGCACAAAGATATCGTAAAGCATCACACAACCATTCCCGGTTTTCAATGTTCTTAAAGCACTTATACTGTGATGAAAATTGGTGATAAACGGATGGGACACCAAAGAGTTACCTGTGCCTACAGGTGGCTTTAAAGGCACGGTCTCAACTACTACTTAGTTGAGCTATATAATCATTGTAAGCTGCATTTAAGCTGTTTGGCTACCGTGGTTGTATATGTACTAGTTAAATTAGGAAATGAACCCAGACTGTGTATTAATATAAGCATTCCAGAGCAAATAAGCAGCTTAAACCTGGTTCCACCGTTTAGCCTAGTTCTTAGGCTTAGCGCTCTATACTTAAAAATTGCCCCTCCCTTTTAGCTAGCCAGCATGATTTAAAGCAGGGGAGAGGGAGAAGTTCTAAGAGGGTCATAAGAAGAATCCCCAGGACTAGAAAAACAGAAAAGGATTCTTAGGACAAGGAATTGTGTCTGGCGTCTCGCATGGCGTCGTCGTTTAACGTATCAGCGTGCACGGTGAAGTGCTTGTCGGGCCTCGGGGAGGTGGCCGCGAAGGAGGAGGAAGTGTAGACGAAGCGTGCTGGCGGTGCGTTCCTTGGCGAAAGCCTTGATGGCATTCAAGGCCGAATTGACCGCACGCGGAATGGTAATGTCAGGGTCACGAAAGCCGGTCATGTCATGTGCCACATGGACGAATGCGACGGCACCTGTGGAGGGTGCGGTGAGCTTGTGCGTTCTGTGACGTGGAGAGGAGGTGAGAAAGGGGAGGATTGGGAAGGGTAGGGGAGGGTGACAGAGAAGCAGAGAGGTAACAAAGGAGATGAGTGTGCGAGATGAGTGCACGTGAGTGAACAAACAGGCCTCGGAGGAAGCGCTGCTATTCAAGCTGCAAACCCACCCTTGACAGCCTGATTAGACGCTGCTTCGTCATTCACGTCCGACACAGCAACTACAGGGGGTGCCCCACCTTCAGAACGCCCGTACCTTCGGAACGCTAAAATTTTCTAATAGCTATATAAATAAGGCAACTTTACTTATAGATTTCTTAATAACCACTATTTAATATAATAAAAATAAACTTTATATATAAACTTTATCTTTTTATTTATATAGCTTATTATATAAATAATTACTTTTTTATTTTAAAAAGATAAAATTTAATTTTTAAAGAAAAGTATTTATTTTCTTATATTAAAGGTATTAATATATAAACTATTTAAACCACCTTAACTATAATTTTAATAATAAATCTTATATTTAAAATACTTTTATTAATATATTAATATATTATATATATTATATATTATATAATAACCTTTAAACCTTTTTATATAATAATATTAAATATAATTATATATATATAATATAGAATAAATAAGTATTATAATTTAAATACTTAATATATTAATATTTTTAATATAAAAAATAAATACTTTTTTTATAAAGCTAAATTTTAATTAGCAATATTTATTTTTTTAATATTATATTATAAATATAAAAAAAATTTATATAAAAATATAAATTATTAATTTTTTTTCCTTTATATATATTATAAATAAAAAATATAATAAAAATATATTTAATTTATATAACTATTAATTATTTTTAATATTTTAAAGGTATAGTTATTTTAAAAGTGGGGCACCCCTTATAACTCGAATTTATTATAGCTATACTTATTTTAAAAGCGGTTTATTAGCTATCTCTTTAAAGCTTAAGTTAATAATACTTTTTAATACTTAGTTAGCTAGTATATACTTAATTAATTAAGAGCTTTAAAAGGTTATTTTTAAAGATTAAAGCTTTTAAAAAGAGTAAGCGGTTAAGTATTACACCTTATAAAAGCTATATAAAAGAGGGTTTAGCATTATGCTAAGAAGTGTTGTTAACTTAGGCTTTAAAGGGATGGGCTCTTATCTGTGTTACATGTGGGGGCTTGCACCTTGTAGCCGGCCCTTAACGCTTGGTCGGCAATATGCGATCTGATAAAGCCGCTTGCCCCTGTCACAAGGACGAGGCCCCTGTACGGCACTGCGGGATTCTTGATACCGGGGATACTCACCCTAACGTCCTGTTGCAGAGAAAAAGGGCCTATTGAAATCAGGGCGTAAGAGAAAATAATAAGAAAGAGAAAGAAAAGCAGAACGGGTTTAGAAGCGGCACTTGATGCTGTTGTGCTGTGCTGCGTGATAAGTGCGTGGCGGGTTTCAAATGCACCTTACTGAGAGAGAGAAAGTGAGAAACGATTTCCCAGTCGAATTATGTTGCGTCACGGTCATAAAATTGGAGATTGACGACGAATCCTAGTTAACAGCTATATAATGGATAAATTTGCACATTATTCCAACGAAGCCCACTGGCTACCCTGGCATGAAAGCCGGGATACAAGGAAACTTAATTCTCTCGTAGTATAGTGGTCAGTATGCAAGCTTGTCATCGCCTATAAAGGCAGCAGCAGCGCTTGAGACCCGGGTTCAATTCCCGGCGAGAGAGAAGAATTTGCTATAATATTTTTTTGTGGATTTCTTTTTTTAATCACCCCCCTCCCCTTTCTCTCTCTCTTCTTTTTATAGTTACATTAGTTATATCTTAGGTAGTCTCCCGCCGAGTTTATTAAGGTGAAATACTATTTATTAATAAAGATATTTTAAACTATTTAAGTATTTAAATACTTAAGTTTTATATATTATAATAGCTTTAATAGGGGCCTAACTATAATAATTTAGAAATATATAGTAATAAGGTATATTATAATAATTTATAGTATTACGCTTTCTTTAAATATAGCTTTCTTTATAAATTTATAAGAAAAGTATATTATTATAAGTTTATCTACTTTACTTTTTCTTTTTTTTTAATATTAATAACGATAAAAACCTTTAAAATAAGTAAAAACTTAAATATAAAGTGCGTTAATTAAAGGAGGAAAAGAAAAAAATAAAATAAAAGAAAAGCTATATAATAAAGGGGTATTATAAAATAAAATTAAAGCGGTTAATCTTTATATTAAAGCGATTAAAAGCATTAGAAATTTTTAGGTATAAGTACCTCTGCTATTAAATTAGGTAGAAAGGTATATTAGACTAAATAAGTGTAATATACTGGATTACCGTAATGCAACCTATTACCGTAAGTTTCTGGCTAGCTATTAGGTGGCTAGTTTACCGTAATTAGGGCCCTGCCAGAGCCATTGCAGTAGCCATTGCATTTGTATAGGCCTGTTTGGTGCATTGCCTGCCTCTGCCAGTGGTATCCGCGCCCAGACGATCTCATTACATGTAACCTACCAAAAATTACTTACCATTCACCAAAGTACCCAGGCACTCCTAAAATCTGTACTTGAGAGTTCAGGAAGCTTGAACTTCCTGCACCGAGACCCCCGGGACTCGCTGGAATTTACCTTGATAATAAACACACATAAGTAGGATGGCATTCGCTGGCCACTCTGTTCATACCGTAATCACTGCTTTCAGACCCTGTTGTCGATATCGCATCACGGGTCAACACCACTCCGCACATGCGAGCAGCAGCAGTCAACAGACGGCAGGTCCTGCCGTACGCAGCTACCTAGGTACAGATGTACTGTGCTGGCTGCCACTGTGTCTTCAACGTTGACAAGATGGTCGGGCTACTCGCAGACATGTCAGGTATCATAACATCGGCCCCGGCAGCACGAGTGTTTTATGTTGACTAACGGTACGCAGTAGGCGAGGGGACAGAGAATTCCCACTTCATTGATTCAGCCCTGATGATGTACTTGCTCGTTCTGCTTGAGCATTGCAACCCGTGTCACCAGCCAAAAGTCCCAGTGCGAGCCTGACTGCCATTCAGGCAAATGGGCCTCAGTAAGAATAGCTGCATTGAATGCTAGGAACCACTGCGACGAGGCGTGTCCCAAGGCGGCTGTCTCAGTCTATGTAAATTGGCCGGCACCCAACCATTCCCTCTCGTAATCATCACACGCTTCCACGTCAGTCCTTCGCACGACTAAGTCAACAGGCGGTGATGGCGTGCACCTCTGTCGCCATCCCCGCCTCTTCCATGCGCAGACACACGGGACTCCTTCGCACCGCCAAATGGTGTGAAGGCGTAGATGGTCCCAAGGACCGACAGGGGCGGGCCGCCGTTGTCGAGGAGCTCACGATCATTGTCCGCAGTGCCAAAGTACGCGTATCGTTCAACACACTGCTGATCATCAAGCCACGCGATGGCATCCGTCAAGAAGCCCGTCTTCTCATCAACGCTTCCCGCCGCTTGGAACTGTGTGGATGGCAGTCAGCAGGGTCTGCCGCGGGCTTGTCCAGCGTCCGGCTGCAAGACTTACCTCGGTAATCCACACGGGGCGGTCACCAGCAATGTCGCACATGTCGGAGACGAAGTGTTTGAAGTCGTCGGAGACGTTGGCCGGGTTATACTGCGTCATTTAGAATTTGTTAACAAACCGTCGAGGGAGAAGATTGCTTGGGGAAAGGTTTTAGAAGGAATGAAGCCTGTCCGCAGCCCGTCTCACAAACTTCGGCCTTACAAAAAAGGTCAAGGGAAGAGAAAAATTTGGGCAAGGATTCAATCCCCGGGGGGGGAGTCTATGATTAGCAGCTGTGTGCATGTTAACGAGTGCTGAATGCCTCGGGAAGTACTCACCCAGTGGATGGGAACAAAGTCAACGGCACAGTCGCTGCAATTCCCAAGGAACTGCGTCATCCACCCGCGGCCGTCATTGGAAACCGCAGGGGCGCCTAGCCGGGCCTTTCCAGCAAAGGGCTGCATAAACTTGCGGTACGCGTCCGCAGCGGCCGTGGGGTCGAGGTTTGACTGGCTAGCAACCTCGGGCTCGTTAAAGGCAAGGAGATGCTGGGAGCCAGCGGCGATCCAGGCAGAAGCATGATCATCCCAGACACCTGTGTGGTCCGAGTTGATTCCCCAAAGCATGGGGACGTACTCTGTAAACTCCTGCTTGTTGGTCGTGTTTGAATCCCAGTTATAGAGCCAGTTGACGGAACTTCCGTTTCCTCCGAATCCCTGTGGTGGACAGTGTCGTCAGTTGCAAAGAACCCAGACAAAAAGTTCCTGACGTTGTAATATGAGGTAGTGACATAGGAAAGGGGTCAAAACACAGGCCTGGGGACCTGCTCGAGTTGGGGACATGTGCACTTGAGCACGCCGGATGGAGACAAGTAAAGTTGCTCGCCGGGGGCTGTGCTAGGAAGGGTTGGCCTGAGCAGGGTGTCACAGGCGGGATTCTTTTCAAAAAAGATAGGGTTATTTATGGAGGGGCAAGTCGAAGCCGATGTATGTGGGCTATTTGTTGGAGGGTACAGTATCAGATTGCACTTACTGTGATGGGGACGTCGTCGTTGGCTCCCAGGCCGCGCTTGGGGAGGCCATCAGGCGCCACACCGATGATCAGCAGGAGGATCAAGTAGGTTCTGGATCCACAATGGTCAGCCAGCTTCCAAATCTTCTCAAAAGAGTGAAAACAAAGGTACTAAGGAGACCGGTGAAAACACCCTCGCTGGTAATCTGCTCTGGCAAACGCGTATAGAACCCACCATGTACAGGCACCCAGGAAAGAGGCAATCAGTACGTGTGTGGGAACTCACATCTTGATAAACTCCATACTTGAGAAGCAAGTATGTTACTTTTGCAGAGAGGCAAGCAGTTGACGGCGATGAGCGGATGTGCTGCTGCTGTTGTAGTGTTGTTGTTGTTGTTGCTGTTGGTGCTTCTGGCCGGCCTGCTCAACCCAGACCTTGGTCATGTAGCAGGTAGACTTGTATGAATGTGGACTTTTCTGAAAGACTTGAAAGGCCGTTCTTCTGGACTGGCTACTGACCAATTGATCAGAGTGGCAGCCACTGAAAAGTGACCAAAGTGTCAATGCCTGTCTGCTGATTTTGGTCAAGGTGAGCAAACGGAGTAATTACTGCTTACCTGGACATGGCTACCACATTACAGGTACCTACCAGGATACGCAAAACACACATACATGTGTATGTGTGTATGTAGATATGCAACGGCCCGGGGGTGGCAAGAGGTTGTCACAAGTCGTTTGAAGGCCTGGAGTAGGGCTTTGACCGGGAGTCTCTTGTGTCTGCGGCTCTGAGGAATCAACAGAAGCTGGCCCAAACTCGCAGTGGTCCCGTCCATCCCCGTCACAAGCGACCACTCGTCCCTCACTCCGCTGAGAACGTAGCTCGCATCGCCCCTCCGAGATCAAAGTTGAGACGGATTGCTGAATACTTGCCATAAAGCTGGCATCGGAGCTAGCCACAATATCAAGAGAAGCCAAACACTCTTGAGCCAATATCAACCCGGAGCGTAGCGAAGAGGCTTGATCTGGGTCGCGACTAGACGATGAGACCGCCACCAAGTGGTGACGCTTCAACGCTGGTGATCACTCGCTGACGCTCGCTCGCTCATAGATAGGTCAAACGTCAAGCGGACAAGGAAATCATGGTAGTCTTGTTCATGAGTCCCTTGATCTGCTTCTCACAAATTCAACAGTCTATGGATACTCACAGGCTGGCCAAGACTGTTCTCAATGACGGGAAAGGTCGACCTCAGATTTCCGAGGCAGCAAGCAGTGGACAAATCTGTAGCAATGTTGGTGTTGCTGAAGACCGCAAGTGGTGGTCGCGAGCATGATCAATAGAATGTTATGGACTTGCATTATGCGTATTTAAAGGAGATCGACATTGCAGCGAACCCGCTTCAATTTGACCTGATCACTCTTGCTCTTTCCCATCTGTCTGTTTTGATAGCAATGCTGAGCAAATCATGTCGAAGCCACTGAGCTCCGGCATCCAGCATCCAGCTGCCAGAAGTTCTTGCTCTGGTGCCTTGATCTTGAGAATTTGAGCCCGCAAGGCCCCGGACACCAGGGTGCTCCTACCGTGGCCTTATCAGCAAGCATTAGGAGGGTAAGACGCCTTCAGGTGGGACAGGCCAGTAAACAACATGAGCATAACTTTTCCCAAGATTCCGAGAACCAAAACAACACATCACCAGTGCAATGAAAATCATGAAGTCAACCTCTTGAGGTGAAAAAATTGTGTCCGCATTTTTGCGTTCTTCGCCATTCCATTCCGGTGACCCTGGGTAAAATCGTACATAGACATGTGATGAAACAAGACACAGAGGTGACTTCGAAAGGCGGGAATGAATCATGCCAAAGCCATCAACCAATCCATTTCAAATCGACCGCCTCCTCAGGTCCGAGCGATGACTGATGGGTATTGCCATCATGTTCCATTAAGACAAACTCCTGAAAACTTCATAAGACAACTCCTTTTGTCCAGTCAGAGAAATGAGAGGATGATTGGGCCATCAGGCTAGTCCACTGGCAGCCTCGCGTTGCAGTCCGTTCTAAAAGAGTCTGAAGAAGACGGGGTACGACCAGACCCCTTTTTCTAAAAGTTGCTGCCTCCGCCATAATTCGAGCCCCAGCCGCCATGCCGAGGCCCTCCGGAGCCGTAGTAGCTGTTGCCACCGAAAGCGCCGTAGGCGGAGTAGGGGCTGTTCTGGTGGGCCTGGCCAGATCCTGCCCCCATGCCGTAGCCCGTCGCCGCCGACTGCGCGCCGTGCAGGCCGCCGTGGCCCTGTATGTGGCTAGGATAGCCACCGTATCCCATACCCGGTTGAGCGGACTGCGGAGGGGGAAGACCGGTCTGGGACGGGCCAGTGTTGGTGGCAGAGCCGGGCCTGGCCCCGACGAGCGAAGGGCTGGGCCCACTCGCGGCCTTGGCATCACCGTACGGCTCTAATTTCTCAGCGCTGGACGCAGCCGGCTGTGCGGCGGGTGCGTTGAACGACTGACCCGCTTGCGCGCCGTAAGAACCGCCACGGCCAAATGTGTCGTGGATGCCGCCAAAACCAGCACTTCCGAGGCCAGGCTGAGCAGCCGACTGAGCAGAGCCCGCGCGGCCATAGTCACCAAGACCAGACCCAACACCACCGCTATCGTTACGGTGCAGAGACGACTGCGGATATCCAGTCGCAGGAGACGAGCCGTGCTCGAATGGCGTCTGCTGCTGGGACATCCCGTAGTGGTGTGGCTGACCGTACAAGCCTCCACCCTTGCCGTACGGGAAACTGCCTTGGCCATAGCCGCCGTACTGGTTCATGTAGTTGGAGTAAAATTGTCCATAATAGGGTTGGTTGTAGAACTGGTTTCCATGCTGCTGCTGCTGCTGCTGGTGCTGGTGCTGGCCAGCGAGGCCTTGCGTGTGGCTAGGAGCCGTCGGCTGCTGACCTTGGGCAGATGGGTTGGGCGTAGTGTTTCCGCTGCTCGGGTCCTGCGCCACGGCGGCTCCGAAACGTGACTGGTTAGCGCTCTGAGGGTACTGGCTGGCCAAGTCACCCTGAGAGGCACCGTATCCACCGAATCCAGCCCGTGCAGCGAGACCGCTATCCTGTGGAGCTTGGCTCGTCTGCTGCTGCTGACCATAATTTTGTCCGTAGTAGTTGTAGGGGTTGCGATTCTGCTGATCAGCGGTGTAAAAGGAGGAATACTGATCTGCTGAGGAGCTGTAAGCACCACCAGGCTGTTGACTCTGGGGCTGTGATTGTTGTTGGCTTGGGAAGCCTTCGAACTGGGATGGGGCGGCAGATGGGTTTGCCTGGCTGTACGGGTCGAAAGGCTTCTGAGGGAACGGGGACTGCTGCTCCTGGGCAGCTGGCTGACCGAATCGACCGTACTGCTGCTGGGCAGCTGGCTGGATCGGCGGTTGGGCCACCGGGGCTGGTTTGAGAAAAGATGTCAGCATTGCATCCCCAAATTGCCGAATCGACGGATCTAAGGAAATGGAGCGGGGTTCACTACCTTGGACGGCAGGAGCTTGGTGGGCAGCAGGCGCAGTTGGCGGAACTGGGGCGCCTAGATAGGCATTAGCTTGGTGGGCTTGGACGTGATTCAAGAGGGCTTGCGAGCCTTCTTGCGAAAATGTAGGTGCAATACCGGACGGCCCCGTGGTTGATGGAAGGGCGACCGCAGGTTTTTGGGCAGGGAAAGCCTCGGGCACGGACGCGGGAGGGGCGGGAGGCAGGGAGGCCCGGGGTTGAGTGACGGGGGAGTCTGCAGGAGGTTGCGCGCGCGTCTCTGGCTCCTCGCGATCGCCGTCAATGTCGTCCTCGCTTCCATTTAGGTTGAAGGCGCCAAACTGGACGGTAGCGCGCTCCAGTTGCTGGTTGGCTGCCTGGGGCATGCGGACAGCCTCCTCTTGGTTCAAGAACCTGCGTTGGGTCTGGCTGGGGGTGCGAGGGATGGGAGCGCGCTCGGTGGCTCGGCTGGCGGTCGCAGCAAAGCCACTTGTAGGTGCCTTCGCGGCCTGGTGCTGGGCATGGGAGGCGGAAATCGGTGTTGCGGTGGCGCTGATGGTGGAGGCTCGAGGATCCCACGAGTCGGCGGCCTCACTAGCAGCTGTTTCTGTTACAGGTGGGCGGGATTCGTCAACAACCTGCTCAAGGTTCGTCTCAGTCAACTGGTCCTGGGAGGGCGTCAAAGCAACTTCTGGCACGACTACCATAGGATTCTCTGCAGGGGCCTGCTCTTGCGCAGGTTCAGCAGAAAGCTCAGCGATCTGTTCGGACGCGGGCTCAGGAGCCGGGGCAGGAGGCTCATCAGGGGCGGGGAGAGGTTCGACAGCGGGCTCGGATTCGGATTCTGGCACGGGCGCAGGAGCCTCTTTGGGGGGCTGAGGTGCGGGCTTGGGGGCGGTCGACTGTCGGAGCATGCTGGCCCAAGTCTTTGCGGTTCCTTGAGGAATCACAGTCGACTGAGCAGGCTCAGAGGCAGCGGCGGGTCTAGCAGCAGGAGGGGGAGGAGCAGAGGCGGCATCGGAGGCGGCATTGCTGTCCCAAGCACCCTCTGCGGCAACAGCAGCAGCTCCAGCAGCCCAGCCGCCGTCGTTTTCGTTCTTGGCAGCGTCCCAGGCGTTGGAGTCCTCTGTGGGAACAGACAGAGGCTGGTTCTCCTTGAGGCGCCCATTGGTCGTCGCGGTCGAAGATCTGGCGCGGGCAGCACCGCGGGCCCCGCGCTCAGTAGCACGGCCACGGCCACGTGCGCCGTCGATTCGGCCACCTCGAGTAGTTCGGGCGTTCGCGGCAGCTGGGGAATCGGTGCCAGTGGTGGTGGTGAAAGTATTGTCCTTTGCCTTGGCCTTGGACTTCTTGTCCTTTGGCTTCGGGACCTCGCCCCACTGTGAGATGGTACCTGGTACGGACGGGCAAGGTCAGTCGAGGCGGCAGAAGCAGCAGCAATGGCGAACACAGCACAGCAGGAAGGGGAGTAGGGAAAGGGGGGGGGGGGGCGTGTGTGGAGAGGGGCGAGGCAAATGATGAGAACACTCACCATCGGCGATGCGCTCGATGGTCGAGGTCTCGTCGCCGTCGGTCTCCTTAAGAGCGTACAGGATGTCGACCTCTGACCAGTCTGGGAAGACCTCCTTGATGAGAGAGACCTTGGAGCCGTAGGTCTTGTTCAAGTCGCCAATCTCGCCTTGATCCTCGAGGGTGGGTAGGGCGGTGGATTCAAAGTCGTGCTTTGGGTCGCCGTTGGTTGCAGAAGCAGCAGCAGCGGAGCGAGAAGCATTGCGTCCTCCCCGGCTGGTGAAACCACCTCTTCCGCCTCGACCAGAGCCCCTGCCGCGCGAGGCGGCTGGTCTTGCTTGTACGTCAGACATTTCTGAGGATGTTTTGTGTGTGTGGAGGATGTGAGGATTGTAGGCTGAGAGGCTGAGAGGCTGCGCAAGGCAAGGTCAGCAACGGCGAGGAGAGGGAAGGTCGGCAGCAGGCAGACAAGAAGCTGTGCGCAGGTGATGGATTGAGTTGGTGCGAGGGGCGAAGGTCAAAAGACGCCGCCGTCGTCAATCGGTGGAGGGAAGGATGGTGTCGGTGGATGGGTAGGTGGGTGGATGTTGTGAGACAGGGTAGAGTTCGGCTTCGTCCACACCAACGAAGAAAAAAAGAAAACGCCTGACTCCCTGTGCTACTGCTGGGGAGTGGGCGGAGAGGCTGTTTCTGGAAGTGCGATGTGTGATATGGTGGTTCGCGGTTCGGTGGTTCCAAAGCCTTGTTAGCTGCGCCGTGGGGTTGGAATTGCCATTTGCAAAGGGAGAGGTGAAGTAAAGGCGAGGTCAGGCCAAGTCCACGGCGGTGCAGGTGCAGGTGCAATGCGTGCCCAAGGTCAGCACCACCAGGCCGTCTGCTGTCGGTTTGTACCTACCAACAGACCAGCTGGGTGCTGGCGGCAGGGACCTGGCAGCTAGTGCGTCTACCGCCCAACCCCAGCCCCAGCCCCAGCCATGGATTGAGGCAGGGGGGGGCAGACAAATTCGGATTCGGCCTTGATGCAGGGGTTCGGGCTGCTTGCTATTATGCCAATAACAGCCAGACACTACTCATGGGTGTCACGCAGTTAACGTGCTATCTGGGGGTTCTTGCCTATGAAATCCAGGTACATCTTTAATGCCAGCCATAATTCTGGGGGGCAAGCTGTGCTGAACCCCAGTCTCGGACGGACAGCTACCTAGGTACTTATGTACCTAGGTACCTACGCTATACCGGCCGGCCCTGGCAGCACGGGGGTTTGATGGGTTCAGCTTGAGCCCGGGCAGAGAAGCGAGTAAAGGTACAGCATATAGGTGGTTCTTTGGGTATGGTATCATAGACGGTAATGCATGAAGATGGAGGATGGAGGATGGAGGATAAAGGCCGCCCCGGTTGACGGCCGGGTGGCCCACCACCTGCATGTCCCTTTAGATTTATCTTTGAAGCTGAAGCCCCCAGGTCTGGAGCACAGAAGCAAGGGTGGCAAGTCCCTCTCAAGGCGTAGGTAGGCAAGGTGCCCACGTAGATTCCAAGGTTGTAAAGGACAGCCTCTTCTCAAGTGACTGCTGTGGCCAGCCTGCCAGCCATGACCGCCTGAAATCTGGCAAGAACGGCTGTGGTCGCACACATTGCATATACGACATTGACTTGAACCTTGTCCGTCACCCCGGCCAGGACCTCGAGCTATGATTAACTGCAGTGGTAGCCTGAACCTTGGGTTGTTGCTGGCTTACCTACTTCCAAGGTCCCAAGGTTGTGAGTACTCTGCATTCTACTACACCGCAGGCTGCTGCGTACGGTATAGTCACGGATACTGCCACAGTTACAATTACGTCAGGCGCCGACTCCCATTTGCTGCTTTCCGCTTTGGATTTAGCTTTGCTGCACATCACGTGTCGGCACGCAGGGTGGTCAGATCTCTGCAGGGGTCGGTCGCTCCAGCTCGGTGACTAGTCAGCCTGGCGTGCCTGGGTACCCAGGCTGCCAGGTGGGTGAGTTGGGGATTTTGGGACATCTGGAGTTGGTAGACCAGGTGGGGCTCGGCGACGTTCGACCATCTCGTTGATTCATAATCCCGTCTTCACTGCGTTGACCACTTCCGGTGCACGCAGGCTGCTGAACTCCAGCTCATCCACCGCAAACTCGGCCTCATCTTCTAGAGTCGCAGCTACATGTGCCCTCGAATGGTCTCAAATCTCGACAGCGCTGGCGGAAGCTGAGCACCAGACGCCAACCCACATATACGATCCATACCCCAACCACAAAACGAAGACGGCAACAACCACAACATGCTTGGGACAAAGACCCTGAGCTCACTCAAGGACTTCCTGCCGCAGATTCACCAGCCTCTGCCTCTAAGCCGACGCGAGTCCCAGCTGCTGCTCAAGACCCTGACCACCTCCTTTCGGAACAACCTTGACAAGGAACATGGTTACTGGGATGAGAACACCTCTATCGCCTCCTTGAAGGCTGCCAAACATGCTTCGGCTTCGGCTGCCGCCACGTCCTCCGCCGCCCACGAGCCTCATCACCGACCAATAGACCGTCATGTGCGCGCGATCCTCTCAAGTCCACTGTTCAGCTATGACCGTACCGCACACCGCCCCGCCGCCACCGAGCGAGATCCCATGGACGTCTTCGACGAGGCTGTCGCCAAGGGCCTGATGAACCCCCAACGCGCCGCGGGCGTGCTCAAGGCCAAGAGACACGCCATCACACAGTCTTCTACCATCTCGGTCAACGAGACCATGGCGAGCTCGGGCACAGCCCTGCGAGTGCTCCAGTGGCTCCGCTCCAACGGCCACGAGCGTGACCTGTCCTTCGTCACCTGTACCCCTTTGATCGTATACCTGACACAGTTCATGGTCGAGGAGGGTCTGGAGGAGATCGCCTGGGTCTGGCTGGAGCGGCTGATGAGTGGTGAGGGGCCCGACATGAGCGGCAAGGGATCGCCATCGCCAGCCGCGCACATCCTCGACAGTCTGGTACGGGCCAAAGCACTCTATGGCAAGAGTTTGGATGAGGGCTATGCCTGTATGGTTCGAGCTCGAAAACTTTTAAACAGCAAGAGCACCTTCGACACTGATGCTATTTCTGCGTGGCGTGCGCTGTCCTGGTGGTCTACCGTTTCCGCCTGGCAACGTTCTCAGCCGTCAGAGGCCCTGTTTGACGCATTCGTTGCCATAGGCAGGCAGCTGGAAAAGTCCAAGACGACTTTTCTCCTTGATCGAGCCCACCTCGACCTGCACCACCCCACCCACCCCGACGCCAGCCTATCAATCGGTTATTTGAAGTCGTGCTCGCTTCAGAGTCTTTTGGACCAAGAAAAGCAGGAAAATCAGCAAGCTTTCCAGACTTGCAGCCATACGCAAAGATATAATGCAATCGTCAGGCGAGTTGCTCTCATGGGCATAGACACTGTCAATCATCTATCTCGCATGGGCCGGAAAAAAGAGGCGGATTGGATCGGAAATCTGCTGACAGACAGGTTTGGCCACACCCTTTTGGCTGCCTTCAGAACCAGTCTGCTAGGGAACGACTTGAAGGACTCTCAGCACTGCTTGCCCACGGGTTGAAAGCATGGTGCCGAGTCAGCAAGAACGGACTTCACAATAACAAACAGAGGCGGATGGCTACCTTGCTGGCTGTTCTGACAGTTCTGCAATACTCACCAGAATGAGCCGGGCGTGGCTGCTGGTCTTGACCCCTGTCGTTGGCCTGATTCAGCTCAGGCGCCGCGATTGAAGTAAGCCAAATTGGGCACGTGGGCCATTCGAGCATGAACGCCGACCGTCGTCGCTGTCATCCCTCCAGTAACGCCAGTGTCCTTCGGGACATTACTACGTGCCCCGGGCTCATGGGAAACATCGGAGGCATGCTTGCGCAGAAGTGGCATGTAGACATTATTGAGTGGAACAGCCCATGTCACCATGCAACTTGTATCCAGCGTTTATTTGATACATAGCAAGGCGCTCAGGGTATTTAATGAACACCAATAACAATACTGAGGGTCTTGTCGGCTTAGGAACGATTCGTCCACGACCGCCGATCACCCAGATGACGCTCGTTGTCACGCGACGAAGTGATTGAAGAACAGACTGTCACTTTTCCACGCATGTTTCAGTGTCCATCCCCATCTTCCAGCCCGTTCACCACCCTCAAGGCCCTCCTAGGGCCCATGACTACACTGAAGAAACTCGGCTCCTGACCCTCGAGCGAGCTGGTACTCGCGCCACTCATGCTGTCCCTCCTCGGCCTGCTGCTGCCACTTACCTCCCCTGGAGACGTGCCCGACCCGGACGATGGCCCCCCTTTGGCCTCGTCCCCATAGCTAGGCCGCGCACCACTGCTCGTGGGTGTGAACCTGTTGGAGTTCGAGTTGGATTTAGATTTCGGGTCGAGCAGGTTGTCTCTCCCGACCCACCCAAATGATTCGTCGCCCGCACTGCTGCTCGCGTCGCTGGCGTCGCGCCTGTGGCCAGCGAGCCAGGCCTTCTCCACCTTTCCACCAGCGTTACTCTTTCTGCGTCCGAACGCGCCGAAGAAGAACGACCCATGCGACGCGGACCGAGCTGGGAAGCGATTCTGCACGGCCAAGTGGGTCTTGTAAGCGCGGACCTGTCGGCGATACAGCCACGCGCAGTACCCAAGATATACCGCGGCAAGGCCGGCCAGGGCCGCGATGACTATTGCGGCGATGAGACCGCCCTGGGTACCGGAGCTGGGGTTGGTGGCGGGACCAGGCGAGCTGGGGGAGGTGATGGTCGCGGTTGACCCGGACGCGGTGATGGTGAAGACGGGCGGTTGACCCGTGGCGAAAGGCCCGCCCGTCGCACTGGCCGCGGGCTGCGTGATGGTCGCACTGCCTGATGGCCCTCCCCCAACGACGCTGATCACCTCTGGAGGTACCACATACCCATAGCTTCCGGCCATCACGCTGTTGCCCGCCGAGTCGGCGTCGGCGGAGGGCGCGAGAGCCCTGAACGAGGATCCCCACTCCAGGGACGAGGCGTTGAATACATAGATGCCGGGGCTATCGCAGCTCGTCACTGTTGTGTTGAAGCCGCCCACCACGATCATCTGCCCGTCGCGTAGGTCACAGGTATGCCCGGCCCGCGCGAAGGGGATGCTGGAGCTGGGCCCTCCTTGCGAGACGGGGCCGATCCAGGTGAAGGAGGGGATAGTCAGTATGTACATGTCATCATACTGGATTTGATTTCCCTGGGGAGAGACCCGTCAGCATGGCCGTGGAACAAGGATGGAAAGATCAGGGCTCCGACCTACAGCAGGCTGCAGATTCTGCCCGCCAAACAGATAGATCTGAAAGCTACTCGCGTCCGGCGCGGTCGCGACCACGGCACACGGGTTGACGCGTACCCCTGGAGCAATGCCAGTGGTTTGTTGGTGATACCAGACCGAATTGGCGATGTCATAGACATCCAGCGTAGACATGTCGTTGGTGAAATCGTCTGCAGTTCCACCGCCAAGACCAATAAGGACGCCAGAGGCACCCCATCCGGGAACAAAGACCAGGACGCCATCAGCCCGCTCCGTAAAGGCATCGCTGAGCTGCAGCCCCCCTTCGGAGATATTCCTGTAGGTGCCAGAGGCTGGCGCTCCGCTGCCCCTCAGCGCGAACACCCCGTCGTTGGCGTAGCCCGGGTGCGTGAACTCGAGCAAGCTCTTCAGGTACACACGCTCCGTCTGGGCACTCCACCCCGGGGTTGTCGAAAGGTCCAGATGGCCTCCGAAATACCAGCTTAGCCCAAGCTCCGGCACGCTGACTGCTGCGCCCTCGGCGGCTCTCTGGACAGCCACGCCCTGGGATGCTGAGTTGTTGCCCGACGAAGTCTGGGGATCGGAAAACTCCGTCCACGTGCCGGAGCTGATGCGGTACTGCCATGTCGAGACTTGCGCCGGTTCCTGGAACGGATTGTCGGCGAACTCTCCACCATAGACATACAGATTGGTGTAGTCGTTCCACAATGCGCCGAGTGCGACAGCCGGAGGCCCGCTTGGCTGCGGAAGACCAGTCAGCGATGGCGAGCGGGTATCCCAGGTAGACGTCAGGTCGAGCGCGAGGAGGTTATTGTTCCAAGTGTCGTTCTTCTGGTTCACGCTAGTCTTGGCCTCGCCTCCGTACATGTATAGTGTGCCATTGAGGATACTTGCTGTGTCCGAGGGGTCAGCCAGATTCGACGTGAGGGCCCAGAGACCCGGTAACACCACCACTCACACTGCATGGCCCATCTCGCACAGATGTCTGTCGGGCTGTCTGCCCTGGTCACGATGATGGGGCCAGCGTCTGCAATGCCCACGGTGTCTTGCTCGCCCCTGCCTGTGAACGGGATCAAGACAGCCAGGATCATCGCTAGCATACTGACTGCTGAAAGGGCAGGTAGAGGCGAGGGCGGCGAGCTTCCCAACGTCCTCACTCTGGGTCTCCTCCCTGCTGCGAGTTTAGCATACCACGGTATCTTGTGGGCGGTAGAGTGCGAGTGCGCCGAAACAGTTTTGGATATTGATATCTCATGCGAACTCCGGCGCCGAAGCACCTTTTCTCCTGGCGGTTGCTCGCACTTGTCTTGCTTGTCGCCCACCTCCTCGCCCTGCTGGCCCTCGACACGGACGTGGGCGGTCGTGGTGGTTTTCCCGGCGGTGTTTGGAGGCATAGGCGCCCGAGTGTGCACTAGGCCAGAACCCTCCTTGTCCACTGCTACGGCATGCTTCTCGTCAAGCCCATCCTTTGCACCGGCTTCTTCTGGCGCCAGTCCCACCTCTGTGAAGATGGACCTTCGGTCCTTCCTGATGTTGCTGGTCATCGAAAATGGAGACGGCCGTTGGGCGGCTTCGCGCAAACGGTCCCGGGTGTTTTGGTAGTTGAAGTTTGGCCGAGTGGGACGAAGGGTGTCGAATTCACAGGAGCTATTGGGGATAACCTTGACAAAGGGCATTGTGGATGGGTCCTGGCACGTCTAAGTGCTAGGGGTGCGGTACATGAGCATACTGTAAGAGAACTGGCTTGGTACCACACTACAGTTGCTGCGGACCTCTGGGGGGGGGGGGGGCAGCCAGCCTGGGGCAATTTTTGCCACAAGGCCAAAATGCCAAAATGCAACCTCTGCAAGCTAATAGAATAAGGTAGACGCGGCAGGGAGCAGGTTCGATGGTGGGTGTGGGTGGTGAGTGAAGATCGCTCCAGACGGGGCAGACACAGTGAAGGATGAGGTCATCAAGCAGGAGCCTATCCAACAAGACGAAAGGTATCCAGCTGGCTCAGGGAGGGGGGTGCAGGCAGATGTCAAGACTGGAATAACAGCAGAGACGAGGAGGATGCCAGGCGAGGGGGGCCGGTAGAGCAACCAGATGGCAGGTCCTGCCTCTTTTCAATGTCCGCAAGGAAGCCCGCAAGGAGGCGACCGACATGTTTGTCCTCAGCCGCTGTATGGGATCTCCTCATCTCGGACCTCACCTTTGGCATCAGAGTTTCTCATATTTCTGATTTGCTCGCTGCAGCCGGCTGTTTGGACTCTTTTGAGCAAGTCGAAGCGGATGTGATGCCGCCGGCGAGACGGTCGCCTTGTTCAGTCAAGGAAGGGGCTCAGCGATCATCCAGTCCTCAAGGCACTGGCAGGCTGGCCAAGAGAGAGGAGACCACAAGCACGCAACCGTACACCAGTCCACACAGCGTGTGCAGCTGGGGCACGCAACGCCGAGCAACCAACTGTGTTGCAGGCCCTGGTCTGGCAATACATCATTGCTGTCACCTTGAGAGCCGGAGCAGACCAGCCTGACAGGCCTGACCAGACACCAGACAGCCCTGACAGCCAGGGGAGGTGGGAGCGCAGACAGGGGCGGGATGGTGTGGAGCGGTTGCAAGGACTGGGTGGATTGATTGCTTTACCGACGATGATGTCGATGTTTAATCCAGAGCAGCAGCCGGCTAGCTCTTAATTCGACAACCATAAAAATTGGACGGCGGTCCACTGTCTTTCTTAAGCGAAGTAAGCCCCCCCCCCGGTTACTTAGCGCAGGCCTAATTACTATATCTAAATTTATAAATAGGTTAAGGCTAATAGCAATTTTAATTAATTCCTTATTATTATCCTTATTACTAACGCCCTGTTAAGGTTTTTATAATAAAGGGCTATTACCTAATAAAGACTAAGTTATAAAATTTATAGTTTTATTTATACTTTAACCTATTACCGCTTAATAGATAAATTAAAGCCGAATTTCGTTATAATTAAGCTATAGTAAAGCGTTATTATAATTAGGTTACCGCTATAAATATTATAGCCTTAACTATACCGTTATTATTATTATTAAATAGCGTAAAGCTAAAGCAATAGGCTTTAAAGGTTTATAATCTTTCTTTCCTTATAGTAAAATTGCTAAGCTTAATTAATATCCGATTTATATAATTTAAAAGCTAAAAGATCTTTTAATTAAAAAGCCGGATATATATTTTAATAAAATATAGCTATTTTTTATCGATTATTATTATATCGATTATTTAATTAAAATAATTTTATAAGCTTTAATAAAAAGCGATTAATTAAATAAAAAAATTTATATATTAGCTTATTAATATAATAAAAACCTTTATAGCTATTACCTTTTTAAGATTTTAAAAGCTATATATATTATTAATATATTTATTTTTTATAATAAATTTATTATTAATAAAAGAGATAATATAAAAAGAATTAAATAAGTATTAATTAAATATACACTATAAATATAAAGTTTTTTTAAATAAAATATTTATTATTATATATTACTTATAATAATAATCGATAGCCTATTTAATATAATAGTATATAAGGGCTATATTATAAAAAAGTTTTTTTTATTATAATTAAAAAAAAAGGTTTTATTTTAAATAAATTTATATTTAAGCCTATAATTAATTTTAATATTAAATAATACCTTATAGCATTATAATAAAAAAATTTATATAGTTACCGAAAGAAAAGGTATTAAGCTAATTTATCTACTATTATATTTATTAAAATTTAACTTAATTAAAGCTTATTTTAATAATTTAAAAAAATATATATAGCATTAATATTAATTTAAAATAAGCAATTTCGATATAAATAAAAAATTTATAGATTTCTTATACTTTTATATTAATAAGGTTAATTAGTATATTAAGGCTATTAATAAATATTTTTACTATATAAAGGTATTAATAAAAAGGTTTAAAGCTATTAATTAAAATAAAGGTAATTAAAAGTAATAAAGAGTTAAGGAAATATAAGTTTTTAATAAGTATAGAGTAAAGGAAAAAAGGTATAATTAAAAAAGTTAATTAGCAGGTTATAAATTAATATTATTTTAAAAATAAAAGCTATAATATAATAAATATACTAAATTATTTTAAGCCCTATAATATATAAAAACTACTTTTTATATATATACTTTTTTAATTAATTATAGCTATTTTATAAATTAAAAAAATATTACTTTTACTTATAAACTATTTATTATTATTATTTATACTTTTCTTTATATATAATTACCGTTTTTCTTATTTAGAAACTTATTAAAATATTTACTAAATTACTTTTTTATAGCTAAAGATTAATTTAATAATATTAGCGGGCTTATAACCTTTTTTATTAATATAGTTTAACCTATATATATAGCCTAATATTAGAAAAAGCTATATAATTAATTAAGGTATATTTAAAAGGCTTATTACTTTATATACTTTTAATTTTAGCTTATAAATTATATAGCTTAATATTTACTATTTATTATACTAATAATAATAATAGCGGTAGCAGGTTTTTATTATTATTATTACTATTATTATTTTTAAAAAAATTAAAAAAATCCTTTTTTTTTAAATATAGCTTTATAAGTTTTTTAACTAATATAATAAAATTTAAGCCTTTTTTATTAAATTAAGTATTATCTTTTCTATAAAGGGCTTATAGATTTAAACTCTTTTTCTTTATTATTTATTATAGCTGCTTAAGTTATTTTCTTTTTTAAATTAATAAAAAGTATTTATAAACTAATTTTATAATAAATTCTCGATATAAAATCTTTTAATTACTAATAACCTAAGGCAGTAATAAAGATAATACTATAAGCTTATATTTTCTTTATAAGCTTTCCGGTTAATTTATAAAAGGGGTAATTATTAATAGCGGTAGCGGCGGAAATAATATTAATAGTTTTTTAAAGCTTTATAATAATAATAGTAGCGGCTATATTTAATTATATTTAAAGCTTAAGGTATAAAGGTTTATTAATAAATTAATTATTATATTAAATTTATTTTCTTTTTACTTTACCTCTTTTTTCTATTTTTTTATAGCTAATTAATGCTAATATTATTATTAAAAGGTTCCTTATTACTTTAATTACTTTTAGCCTATTATCACTATTTAATAAAAAGTTTTTTTAATAGCTTATAAATAATAGCTTTACTTTTAATTATTATTTATATTTATTTTTATAAATTATTATTAATTAAATTAATATATAAATAGTTTTTTACTATTTAATATTATTATTATAGCGAGTTAGCTTAATTATAATAATAATAATTAGCCTTATAGCGTATATTTAACTTATATTTCTATTAATTTATTAGCTTTTTATATATTATTTATAAAGGGTTTTTATTATAATTTATATCTTTAAGTTACCGGGTAATAGTTAACTTAAGCTAAATTATTATAAGTAATAAACTTTTATTAAGCGTAATAATACTTCTTATACGCCTTATATTTATTTAATTATTTATAAGGCTAGTAATATATTATAGCTTATTAAAGGCTTTAGAAAATAGTTACTTTAAAGTTTTTTTTACTTATAATATTACTTACATTAATATTGCCGGCGTAATAATTACTTTATATATATATATAAAGGTTAAAAAGTAAGGGCCCTTAATTAATAAAAATATATTTATTAAATTAATATAGTTAAATATTTCTTTAAAGCGGTTTATAATTAATTTATAAATTTTTAACTAATTAATTAAAGTTTTTTACTTAAGTAATTAGCTAGCTTTAATAAAGATTTTAATTAACTTAATTATAACCCCTTTAATATCTTTAAACTTAGCTATAACCCGCTTTTTTATAATAATAAATAGCCTTATCTTAAAAATATAAAGATTTATTACTTTAAATTTACTTTTAAAATTAATAAAGTAATATATTATTAATAGCATTTAAAAAAGCTTTATACCGGTAATCTTTATATATAATATTAGCGCTATATTACTTAATAACTTTAATAGTAAGCGGCTTTTTAAAAGCTTAATATTACTTTTAGCATTATTTAGTATTATAGCTATTTTAAAGTTAAAATTATTATTATTTATCTTAAATAAATTAGAATTATTATTAGCTACTTTAAATAAATTAAAATTATTACCGGCCGCTTTAAATAAATTAAAATTATTACCGGCTACTTTTTCCGGATTACCCGGCTTATTAATAACTTTATTAGTGTTATTTATTATAAGCCGGGCTATATAATTAAAAGCTATTAATTTATCTTTAACGGTTTTTAAAGTAATATATAACTTTCGCTTATTATTATTATTATTATTATTATTACTCTTTTTTTATTATATAGCCTATTTACTTATAGCGGTAATATATAATTTAATAATAATAACTATTTTTATTATTAGCTTATATATATATTAGCTATTAAGCGTTATAATAATATTATTAGTAAATTATATAATTCGGTATTATAAATAAGTTTTCTAGCGCAATAAATAATTAACTTTTACTTTAAAAGGTAATTAAAATATAATAATTATAAATTTAAGCCGGTAAATATTATTTTTAGCTAGGGTAAGTAGGGCTTATATACCGTTATAAGATAAGCTAGAATTAATTTAGCTATTAGCTATTAATTAAATATAACTTTACTGGTAGCGGTGGCGGCGGTAATAGTATATTAGTAATAAGGAATTGGTTAAAATTGCTGTTAGCCTTAACCCGTTTGCAAATTTAGGTGTGGTGGTTAGGCCCGTGCTAAGCGACCGGGGGGGGGCTTACTTTGCTTAAGAAAGACAGCAGCCCAGTCCAGCCTGGCCAGCCTGCCAGCCTGCCAGCCAGCACTCCCTCCGACACGGACAACAAATCAGGTTTTTGGCAGGTCTGACAACGAGTTCGATCCTCCTCGATTCTCCAGCCGCTTGCGATGTCCCGTACCGGTAGTTGAAAGACGTCGGAGAATCAATGCCAGATATGGAAAAGAATCCCGACAGAAATTGGGCTTTTATTCGCCCGAGCCCTTGCCGGCGCGGTTTCGTTGTCCACCCTGCCATTCTGCCATTCTGTACCCCATGCTGGGAGCCTGCAGGGCCCAGAGAAAGTAGAAGAGATGTAGTCTACCTAGGTACTTCAATGTTCTACTGCATATGTTGGTGGAGCAGAGTTCATCGTCATCATCATGACGGGATCTGGCTTTCAGACCGTGCAACCCATCACTCACCTCCAGGTGGGCGGGGTGTTTCCTCCGGTCAACCTAGCCACTGTGGCTGGACCACAATGCATGTGTGGCTGGGAAGTCCAGAGCGAGTAGCTTTTGGCAGGCGGCACTAAGCATCAGGGCAAGCTACATTCATGAAGATCTGCCTCTATTCGCCCTGTCTGAACTTTTACATGCTTGAATTATTCAACACCTAGGCAAACTGGAGACCCTTCAGCTGATGAATGTAAACATGGTTGTACCTATCCACATGGATCTCCGCTTTGGCCGGTCTGGGGAGTCTTCAGCCAGTATACAAACTTTGATTAAGACAGGTATCGACCATGGTTTCCCGTGACATATACAACAATCGCCCGGGTGTACCATCCTGGCGCTGCAGGGCGAAACCACGGCAAAGCAAATTCGTGGGAAGACAGGAGAGTGAGGAACGTGACTGTTGCTTTTTCTACCAGAATTGCATACAAGATTTCAACGACATGGCATGCTTCGCCAAAGATACATGCACTTGCATGCCTCCTGCCTGCGTCCCAACCTTGGAATGCAATCTGTCTCTGCTATTCTACGACTCCTTGTAAATCATCATATAAGATATGCAACAGTAACCCCCATAACAAGGAGCCAATCCTGTCTTCTGTGAGTTTAAGGCAGAGGCAAGCGAAGTGACAATCTCATAGATGACAATCGGCACTTGGGCATCCCTTTGGAGCAGCATCTCAGCATGGGAAGTTCTCAGTCACTCGTTCGAGAGTTTCGTCATGTTCCTGCTGCCATTGAAAACACTGAAAACAGCAGCCACTACAAACGAAGAGGGAAAAGCCATGACCGCAAGGCACGAAGCCTGTTCAGGTTTCGCGCCCCAAATCACTACAAGATCCAAAAGTTGAGTGGTGTCATACGATCAGCATAAACAATGGGTCACAATTGAGTATCGGCGCGCGACTGAACAATACTTGGGGAGAGCTGCGGACAGTTATTGGAAATACTGCCGGTGCTTCACCAGAGATGCTGCCTTTGGATCTGCACCATGTAGCACAGATACGGCCAAGCCATCAACACCAGGAGAGGGCAGAGCCCGCGCAATTGCCAGTACGACACTATCTTTCAGATCATATTGTTCGAGAAGTTACGCACGTAGGAAATTTGCTGACACACCCTCTCTATAGTTCATCCAGCTCACCAATTGGTTGCTCGTACTTCATTGCCTCGATCCACAACAGGCCCTTACCATCCAGCCTCTCCATTGTGGCATTCTTCAGTCCCTCGAACCGCTCACTCATATACAGTGGGTATCCAGCGGGCGTAGCAAGCACTGTCAATGGCATTCGCCCGCCCGACGGGTGCCTCAGCAGCTCCAGCTGAGCCTTTCCCCACCGCAAATGTTGAGCAGCAAAGCCATTCCCATCCCAGTTCGGGTGTGTGGCCAGCAGACCAAGCGAGAGCTGGGGGCCGAAGGGCTCGACGAGGTACCTGCGCTCAACATCGTGCATAAACTGCTGGTAATGGAAGGCGCGGGTAAGGTTCATATCAAGGTGTGCTGAGCAGTTGAAGCCTGAGACGGGCTTGTTGCTAGCACTACTTTGAGTGGTCTGCGCCCAGATGCAAGGTCCGAGTGATGACAGTGAAGGCATGTATGACACCGTTTCAAGTTTGCTGTGAGTCCCAGTCCGGCTGAAGTCCCAGACTGAGAAGGATACAACCTTTTCCCCCGAGTAGGACGTCAAATCCGGCACAGTGACCACTTGGAATCTATAGTCGAGTGCATGCCGTCTGAACAAATCGAGCAAGACAACACGCTGACAGGTCCATGTGTACTCTGCACCAGCCTTATCTGCAAACTGGCGTACATAGTTGAATGCCGGCGAAGGTTTGAAGGCGTCGATGAACACGGTGGTAATGTCGTCTATATCATCAACTGTGGCGTTGCGGAAGCTTGAGGGGACTGCGGCCGAGGCGTAGGAGAAAGCAAGGGGGGTGGAAAGTAGAATCAAGGACCACAAGGCTCTCATTTTGCTTCTCTTCGACTCACGATCAATCAAAACGCTTAGGAACCACCAAAGGAGACAGGCCAAGATCAGAGGTTCGAATGTGTGAAGTTTAATAAATCCTGCGGCGCAGACGGGATTGGGCTCTCCCGTCTTACTGCTGCATCCTGCTGGGTAATCAGGCTAGGCTACAGTAGCTCCAACAGGGAGAGGGCTCGCCCAGCTGCGCGAGACATGATGCATATGTGCATTTTGAGCAGCAATTGTGCGCGCCATTGTCATCGATTGCCATCAGCATCTGCTGCGTGCCAAGCCAGGTGGAAGATGAAGGTCTCAACATACCTACCTACCTACTGTGTATTCTACTGTAGTCTAACTACCTAGCCTAGGTACCTAGCCTAGGTGTACCTAGGTATCTACTCGAGTAGACGGACCAGCCAGAACGGTGGTGCAGGGGGAATGGGGTGGCTGGTCCACTTTTACGCCGGCTGCGCGCAGCTGCGAACCAGCTGGCCGCCAGTTTTCCGCACCACCGTCCAATTTTTCCCAACTCGACCCCATCAAAGCCACTACTGAGCATCTCGAGAACTGAGCATCGACAAACCATCACCACACCCATCGCCAGTCAAGATGCCTACCCGATTCTCCAAGACGCGCAAGGTCAGCATTTCCAAACCAAGGACGATGTTGATTTGAGAACAAGTTTCACTGACAACCTCCAGCACCGCGGCCATGTCAGTGCCGGTAACGGTCGCATTGGCAAGCACAGAAAGGTACGACCCCTTCCACGATCGAACGCGCCAATCCTTATGCACATTCGAGCCCCCCCTTGTGCCGACCGCGAGAGATGACGCTGACTTTGGGTCGCACTTTTTACAGCACCCCGGTGGTCGTGGTATGGCCGGTGGTCAACACCACCACAGAACCAACCTCGACAAGTACCACCCTGGTTACTTCGGTAAGGTCGGTATGAGGCGTTTCCACCTGCTGCGCAACCACCAGTGGAAGCCCGAGATCAACGTCGACAAGGTACGAGAGATCAATACTTCAGGGCAAGATGATTGCGATGGACGTTGGATCGCTGATTAATTAATCCAACAGCTGTGGTCTCTGGTCCCCGCCGACGTCCGCGAGAAGACCCTGAAGAAGTCAAGCGCCGACTCTGCCCCCCTCATCGACCTGAACGCTCTCGGATACGCCAAGCTTCTCGGAAAGGGCCGCCTGCCCGAGGCCCCCATCGTCGTCCGCGCACGATACGTCAGCAAGGAGGCCGAGAAGAAGATCACAGATGCTGGTGGCGTTGTTGAGCTCGTCGCTTAAGCGGGTGGAGAGTTAGGATCACGAAGGGACACGGCAAACCAAAAAGGAGCAACTTTGCACACAGAATCGGTCGGATGGGCTGGCTGATGGATCTCATACCTGGCGTCAATCGGTTTTCCCGTGTTTAGAGCAATGACACCATTGTTACGATGAACAAAATACCCTTTTGAACAGCCTTGCTCGAGGAGGATACTATCGCGGCGCCGAGGTCACAGCGTGAGGTGTCTGCCATGGAGACTCGTGCTGGGCCACATACGAGGTTGGGCTCTGCCAAATACCAGAATGACAGGCGTGATCGATTCTACCAGGCCCTTGAGTGCCCCTGCGGTTGTCCTCATCAGCATTGAACTGACCCAACCCCAAGCACGGCCTGATACGCGTTCAATATATTTGCTACTAATTGACCAGCTTGTGAATCAAGGAGTGAGCGAATCCAAGCCGAGCCCAGTCCGCAGCCCCAATCCAGCCGCCGGTTGGAACATGGAGACACGTTGCAGAGCGATTATACAGCCTGGCCGCCTAGCCAGCCAGCCAGCCGACGACTCTGAGTTTCAGAATCGGTGTGGCGCGATCCAATGGCCATGACTGCGGCAGTGCACATCTGCAACAACGAGTTGGCGTGGACGATTTCCCGGTGCCCAGACCGTGCATACTGCAGGCTTGTGCGACATTTTGAGCTCTTGAGCTGTGCTTCGCGATCGAAGGATCGTTCGCACGGAGTTTGATCTGGACGTAGGTGAGGCAATAGGACTTAGACGCTCTGCCAAGGTGTATTCTTGGTGAGCTGTGGGACTTTTGGGTTCTTTCCTATATATGATTGTGCCCCCTCGTCCGTCTCTGACCTGACGTATGGCCTGTCCAGGTCTGGTGTTTGGCCGCGGGTCGCATTCAACAAGTGTGAAGGGGCTACTCAACAAGCCAGGCCCGCGCATGTCAGCGAAAACTGCAACAACAGTTGTCCAAGGTGGCTCAGCACTGCAAGTAGTGGAGCGTCTTGGTCCGGCAAGAATTATTCACGATGAGTGGCTGTGAACTCCCAAATCCCACGAACTTGTCTCACCCGAGATCTAGCCCAGGTCATGATGTGCCAAGTTCGAGTGCCAGTGCATTCCCTGCCTGCGCCTGAGTGTGGGCAAGTCGCCGCCAATAAATTCGGGCAGCTGTTCAGGCCACGGCTGGCTCCTTCCTGCATGGCTCCAAGTTGTCTGGCTTGGAAGGGAAATGTTCCAAGGGCAGACAAGGTCAGGGTGAGGACTGGCCGCCTTGGCACGCGAGAGAAGCTGAGCTAGTGACATCACTCCCGTCACCTAGTTTGCACAACGTAGCAGATGGTGACGCGGGGTCCTGAATAAATAGGGCTCCGTGTCTTGTGTGTGTTCTCTGCTGGAACACTGGTCTCCATCATCCACCTCCTACAAATCCCAAGAGACGCCTGCATTCGCACCTATCTAAAGCTATCGACCAATATCAGTCACTACTGCATTTCTCCCACCATGGACTTTGTCAAGAACCTCGCGGGCGGTAACAAGGACGGGCAGCAGCAGGAGACTCAGCAGCAGCAGGGGGGCCAGAAGTCGGAGGGCGGATTCATGGGCAAGCTGAACAACCTCGCTGGGGGAGGAGAGGCAGGCGAGAAGAAGGAGGACGGCCTCGACAAGGGTAAGCAAGTTTGAAACTGGCGACGGCAGTTGCGTGGAGCACACAGTGGGACTGACAGCTGCCGCACACAGGTGTCGATTGGGTTCAGGAGAACCTGCTTGGCCAAGGCAAGCAGGACGACGAGTCAGCTGTAGAGCAAGCCAAGGACGAGCAGATCTCAGGTACGGCTTTGGCGCCTCTACTCTCCACCTTGCATGTACACATTCATTCATTGCTTGGTGCCTGATACTGACGCGGTACACTCGTACAGATTTCATCCGTGGCCAGTACAAAAACAACACGGGAAAAGACTTCCCGATTGCCGACAAGTGAGAGATGGACCGCAGCAGCCTTGTAGATTGGCGGCCGAGGCTGGTTGTACGCATTGCTGGGGGCGGAAGGGCTGAAGGGCAATGTCCCACTTCCGGGAGGTTCTGTTTGCTGAGGTCCGGGGTGGCAGGGCACACGGTGGTGGACAATTTCAGACTGTAGTGAATCAATTCCCTCGTGGCTCTGTGCTGAACAAACTGTCCCGTCTATGGATATGACAAACTGCCCCGGTGAATACTCAGGTAACCTGCCCCACCCAGCGTTCTGCCGACAATGTTGTGGACTGATGCACTGCACAGGCTTGGAATCCACCCAGACAGCTTGAACAAGCTCAGTCATACAGCTCATAGGAGTCCAAGTATACACCGAAATTGACGGTATTGAAAAAGAATTAATTGAAGAAAATTGAAAAAGGGGGTGAGGGCCAAGAGGTTGTCGTCTGGTTGTACTAGACTACCTAGGTAGACTACATAGTAGTTTATTGTCTAAAGCACGTATGGAGCCCCACTGGTTCAGTTGCCATGTGCAGTGGCCGATTGTGGGACCCCTATACTTAGCAACCTACATATGTAGGCACTTAAGCAGATAAATTGTGAGTGTGTGGCCCTGGTAGCTCCCACGGGCAGTGTTGGTTTGGACCCCTGGATCTCTGGGGATTGGGCCGGGTCAACGAACCCGGGCTCGGGGGCTCGGGGGTGGGGGCACCCGCTCCATCACGACGGAGCTTATTGTTTGCAACTGGCACTAGACATCCAGCTTCGCTGACAACCGATGACCCGAGTCCTCCGATCTGCCCGCCACCCGTTGCATATTTGTACCGCGTAACCCACCCCAACCTCGACTGGGCCAGCTTGGCTCGACTCGACTCGACGTGACCTGAACCACGATTCTCTCCCTCTAAAACCCCGTCTCGACCGATCTCCATTGCCATGGACTACATCGAGCAGCGCATGGCCCAGGAGGCCCAGAGAGCTGCCGGGTAAGCATACTTAGGTCCTGGCCTGGCTTAACATGCTCGTCACCGTCCCTCCCAAGCATCAGCCTGCCTAGGCTGGCAGGCTGGCAGGCTGGCAGGCTGGTAGGTCCTGAAGTAGGCAAAGGCTGACGACCGCTTGCACAGAACTGTACAAAACAACGCGCTCTTCACGCCTCTCAACGTCCTCCTCCTCCTGCTCCTCGGTTACACTCTTTATGTGACCCTCAAGCCGTCCCCGCCGCCGCTGCTCCCCAAGGAGCCACCCGCCACCGTCTTCCGCACGTTCAACCCACGCTCCCTGCTCCCCTTCAACGGAAAGGACGGCGGCCCCATTTACTTCGCCGTCCGCGGCCGAGTCTTCGATGTCTCGACCGGCCGCAACTTCTATGGCCCCGATGGGCCATACGAGAATTTTGCCGGCCGTGACGCCTCGCGCGGCCTGGCTTCTGGGTCTTTTGACGAGGATGTGTTGACCAAGGACCTCGACGGCCCGCTAGACTCCCTAGAGAACTTGGGTCCAGACGAGATGGCGGCCCTACGGGACTGGGAGGATAGTTTCCTGAGCAAGTACCTAGTTGTCGGCAAGCTGGTCCCTGTCGGGCAGGAGGACAAGCAGTAGGCCGAGCTGCTGCTCTGCGCCCAGGCCAAGTCAACATTGGCGAAGAGAAGGAACACCTACCAGAAGACTTGTGGCGCCGGAGGCAACCCCTACGGACAAGAGATGCCCGCTCGAGAGGGTGAAGAGCCACGTACAAAATAGATGCAGCATTCGCGATGCTCCACTGCCACCGCTTCTGACGCCGTCATCTTCGTCGCCCTACCAGCGCTTACGCCCCAGCCTCCATGCCCTTCAAACGTCTGAAACTCACCCAGCCTCGCCGCTCTAGCATCGTCACTGCCCCAGTCTCCTATCTCCTTCCTCTGCCTCGACCACTTCAAGAGCCTAGGGCTGTCATGCACAAAAGCCAGCACACTGGCAATGGTGTCTGCAACCCCGAGGCAACACCTCAACACGCCCCACGTAAAACACATAAATTGCCACCGCGACCAGACACAGGAAGATCAGGACGATCAGACAGGTAGGTACACGTGACAGCAGGTGACATGACCAAGTTTCTGAGGATCCAAGCCTCATTTCAGCCGGTCCAATTAAACGTTCAAGTCCTCAACCCTGCCACGTTGTCCTTGACGCTCTGCTACAGTCCTGTAAAGCAGGATCCATAGTCCTCCTCTAATAGCTGCTCGGCCCTCTTGATCGGCTGGGTTTTCGATTACTCCTGCATCTGGCCCGGCACATCATCCCACTTCTCACTCGGGTACTGCTTCGTCAAGACGCCCAGAATATCATTGAAATTGAAAGGCCCCGTGAAATGCAAAGACGCGCTCACCCTCCACAGATGGATTCACCAATGCGACTACATGAAGTCGCGCCGTGTCCTGTACGTTCACGTAATACTGTGGCGGGATATGCTTGACAGATTCGTATTCAGCATCCACGACAGCTTTTGTCCAAAGAGCTGTCGACGGGCACCCTTGGTTCTCTGGGCTGAGGACGATGCCGATATTCGCATTGGGGAGAACTTCATGATTCGTCAGCGGACAGTGTAACAAGCCTTTCTGACAAAGCACAGTGCATGGAGCAACAGCCTCACCTGTGTTAATCACAAACTGGGGCTCGTTCTCCTTTGCCCACCTCCAGACTGCCTTCAAGTTCTCCGACTTCCGTCTTGCTAGCAGCATATACGATAAAGGCATCCTTCTCGTCATCTTCTATTTCCCAAGCCATCTCGACTGCCTCGTCGTTCCAGGACTCGGCGGTAACAACAAAATCTTCCCCTGGCTTTGGCAAAGTAGCCGCCGTCGAGGGAGAAGTGTACACAAATCTCTTCATCCCCTTGCCCTCCTTCTTCGCCGCTCGAAGTGCGTTAAGAACGCCCTTGACAGCATTGCCAATGACGAGATTTGGGTCGGTCGAGTTGCTCATATCGCTGGCAACGTGCAAAAGTCCAGATGCACCTCTCAGGGCGGAGTCGAAGGCCCCTTCGATGGTCATATCAGGGACTTGGACCAGCTCAAACACCTCTGAGCCATACTTGCTCTGGAAATACTGCTGCACCCATGCGTTCCGATCGATGCTGCGCGTTGTGCCACGGACTCTGAAGCCGGCAGCCAAGGCCTGGTCCGCAACACTGGAGCCGATGAAGCCATTGCAGCCTGAGACGACGCTCAAGCTGCCAAACGGAATTGCGGGTGAGGAGATGCCTTTGAACGGCATATCTGGGGGAATGCTTGCACGGGTTTCGATTCGGTAATGAAGACTGCCCCAGTAATGAGTTGTCTTACAAAGATATGTGGGTGTGGGCTGGTGAGATTTCTTCGAAGTAGGTCTACTGGTTAGCCCAGAATGCTTCTCGTTTTTGTTCCGTCAGGTCGATATCGACGTAGCGAGTAGACCACATGCTTGTGTGCTGACAAAACCAAGAAATTGCATTGGTACTTAAGTAGCGCGTCAACTGGTCCGGATGGTCTACACTCCTGATGCTCTGAGTATTACCAAACCGGATGCATACATATATATCATGATGTGCCCTGCTTTAAGTCACTTGTCTGGCCAAGACAACAAGTCGACATATTTGGTCGGCAATTCTTTACCTATACCTAGAAAACTCATCTTTATAAGTACTTCAGCACTGAGGGCGATCCTCGTTCTGCCCACAAAAGACAGCCAATTTGGAAAGGGGGGAGGGCTAGTCAGGAATCTTCCGTAAACCTTGAAATTCATGGTTGTTACATTTGTACAATATTGGGATCCGCCTCTGGTGGCTGGCCACGAGCTGACAACGGCCACCTGCAGCGCTTGCTGCCTCGATACAAATTCAACAAGGATTTCGATGAGGATACAGCAAGATTGCAAAACGGCCTTTGGCTTGACTGGACCCGGTCAGGGGAAGCGTCGGGACGAAACATCTGGACCTATTCGCGTTCGAGTCACCCCAAGAAGACTAGCGATCAACGCTATAAACGGTAACTAATACATTGTGAACCACACCGGCACTGCGAACCGAGAACGACGCTCCAATTCTGGGACAATATCTACATAAGTACCTACCCATGTATGTTCACAATCAGTGAACAAGAGTCCAGGTACATTTCTTGCCTGTTCCGTTGACCTTCGGTGTCGGGTTGATGAACCTCTCAGGAACGTAAGAAAGACTGCGATCCATGGATGCCAACTGAAATCAATGCTGAACAAGGATGGATCCACGCACCTCGGAACTATCATCAGATGGGGCCCGGCGCAGACGAAGTAGGCTGGGGTGATCGACCAGATGATAGCAGATATGCACAACACAAGGAAAAGCGTGCTGATAAGCATGGTGGTCGAGGATAGCCCAGAAAGGCAGGTCATACAAGTGGCTGTGGTCAGCATGGAACACGAGAATGGCAAACTTGGCAATAGTCTTCCTCTAACCGCAAACAGAAAGGACCGTGGGGAAACTACTAAAGTGGGTGAGAATGTATCATTTAATATAATATCAAGTACCACAAGAACTGATATCTCAACAAATATATGTATCATGTCACGGTCACGTTTAAATTAAAACTTGAAGTATTTCAATGTTAAATTATAAATTATTTACACGAGTTTCGTCAGATATGATTTCAGTTAATTGTTGCTGCTTGACTGCATGTGAGAACATCGATCCTTGCCTATCGCCAATGTTGAGAATCCTCACTCATTCTTATTGATTTTATGCAGCCCGTTCTAAACTTTGCCATGTTGGCAGTGCTCTCTCTATCTTCGTAGGTACCTACCTAGGTAGGTAGTTACAACCTCAGGTGTCTGGGCAGACGACAGGCTGTTGTGCAACACTTGCAGAGAATCCTTCTCGACGAGGCGTCCTTGGCATGCTCGTGCATTGAGGAGTAGGGCCGATGTGCCGGTCGTATTAGCGCAAAATGTTATTGTAGCTGGAGGAGCAGCAGGTGATTATTGCGGATGGACCGAAACGCTGCCATCCACCAAAGCAAGTCTTGAAGTCGCACAGCAATGGCACTCCAAAAAGAGTGTCTCCTTTCTGGAACAGGCCCTCGGCCCAGATAACGGTCATTGGCTCTGGACGCACACATGCAGCTGGGCCTCCACACCCTGTCTGATTGTTTGGCTTCTCAAGCCGTGGGCAATCCTCCCAGCCGTCCAGCCGTCCAGCCGTCCAGCCGTCTCGAGATGAACGTCTCGATTTGTTTTTTTTCGCCTATGCAGCAGGCAGGGGACGGATGCGCGGACAGTCGCCCCCATATCGCTGACATCCTACGCGTGTGACCTGATTGGCCCCTGATCGGCCGGGATAAGGAGCATGCGCACATGGTTCGCTATCTCAACTGCTATCTTGCAAGTGCCAGTATTATCTCACCCTCGCCCACGAGGACTTGCTCAATCCGTAGCTAATCTTCTCTGACAGACCACCCTGCACCGGGCGTGGAGCAATCAGATCAGGCCATTATCTCCAGCCCCAACACACAAGGTTGGCCCCCTCCCCAACCTTGGAACCATGTCCCCCGGATCCTTCACAGATCACTCCTCCGCCGGGCGAGCACCCGCCATCAGCAAACCATGGAGGGGAGGTGTACGAGGTCCGAGGTCACATGTCGCTCCTCATGAGAAGGTTCAATGTTCCGTCTCTGCATTTCATTTGTGGAACGTTGCCCTCCAGCTGAGTTAAAGTGTCTGCACGCCCCGAAGTCCTGGGTCCCCAGATCCCTAGCTTGCATCTCGTCCTCTTCCTTGCCCTTGCCCTTGGTACCCGCCCTTCTTCTGCAATCCGCGTGGCATCCGTGCCTTGACTTCCACCACCAGGGCCTTTCGTATAGACAGAAAAGCTGAATTGCTGAGATACGAGGGTCACTTGATGCCAAGTACCTGACCCATGATGGGATCCAGCGAAGAATATGGCCGAGAAAAGTCGGTCCCCCCGTCGCCGCATGAGCAACACGTCTTATCCCAAGATGATGCGGATCATGGCGCAGAGAGCGAGTTGCAAAGGCGTCTTGGCAGCAGACACATTACCATGATTGCCCTTGGTTCGTCAATTGGGATGGGCCTTTGGCTCGGCAGCGGGACCAGTCTCATCAACGGTGGCCCGGCTGCACTTCTGATCGGCTGTAAGTCTCTCGCCTCTCTCTGTCTGTCCCATCTGGGTCGTGTCAGAGAACATGAAGCGGCTGGGGTGCAAGGGCTCACAACTCCAAGACCTACTCTCCGGCACCATGATCTGGTGCGTCTCGCAATCCATTGGCGAGATGGCTGTCATGTACCCCCTCCCCTCGGCATTCGTGCAGTGGACCAACAAATTCGTCGACCCTGCTGCCGGGTTCACCTTGGGGTGGTGTTACTGGTTCCAGTATTGGATCACCATAGCCAACGAGCTGGCTGGTCTCGTGACCGTGCTGGGTTTTTGGACCGATAAGGTGCCAACTGCTGTAAGCAGCTTCTGGATATAATTTCAGCCCTTCTAGTACAAAACTTCCTCCCCAGTTCCTCTATCGCTGACTCCAAATGCTGTAGGCTTGGATCAGCATATTTCTCCTCGTCATTGTCGCAATCAACGTGGTCGCCGTCAACTGGTTCGCCGAGGTCGAAGTCGTCTTTGCGAGTATCAAATTTGGCTGGATATTCGTCGTCATCATATCCATGATAGTGATTTCTGCGGGCGGCGCCCCCAAGGGAGGTCCTATTGGCTTCAGATACTGGAACACGACCGGGGGCTTTACACACGGCTTCAAGGGGTTCCTTTCCATAATGCCGACCTGTATCTTCGCAATGTCTGGCTCCGAAAACTGCGGCCTGGTTGCAGCTGAGACCGACAACCCGCGCAAGTCTGTGCCCAAGGCCGTCAGCTCTATTTGGATCCGTCTGGCCCTCTTTTGTGAGTGGATACAGCCTTGCAACACTCGTCGGGCTATCCTTGCCGGCCCGCTCACCCACCCAGGATGCTTGCTTCCAGATGGAAACAGCTCCAAGCTTCCGAAGAGGCTGACAACAATCCTTAGATATCCTTGGCTCGCTCATGGTGACCATCACCGTCAGTCCTGACAACCCGGATCTGTTCGGGGGCGAGGGTACGAACGCGTCGCCATTTGTTGTCGCCTACAAGGACGCGGGATTGATGCCTCTCGCCCACATCATGAACTTCGTAATCTTCATCTCTGTCTTGTCGACCGGCAGTATTTCTGGTTATGGAGGATCGCGGACTTTGGTCGGCCTGGCTCAGATTGGAATGGCCCCCAAGGTTAGTACATCCCTTTCTAAAGTTGCCTCGCCCCGGCAGAGACTCCATCGGACCAATTGCTTCACTGACTATGACTAACTGGTCTTCACAACCTGCCTAGCAAATGATCAAGGCCGACAAGAGCGGTCGCCCCTGGTTCGCTCTGGTGCCAACGCTCGTCATTGGCGGGGGTCTCGCTTACCTCAACGTCACCGAGAGTGGTGCCGAGGTCTTTACCTGGTTCGTACGTATAAGCCCTCCCCTAACACAATTTTGCCATCCATTGTTCATTCGAATCTTCGAGAATTCATT
Organism: Diaporthe ilicicola; assembly: GCA_023242295.1. Lineage (NCBI taxonomy): Eukaryota > Fungi > Ascomycota > Sordariomycetes > Diaporthales > Diaporthaceae > Diaporthe > Diaporthe ilicicola. The sequence continues at coordinate 61,866 of JALPVH010000089.1, read as the reverse complement.
GCTTTGGGATTGGTAGCACGCGACTAACGTATGAGATGTACAGAGTGTAAGTGATTGACCCCAACGAACCGCGTATGGTTCATCACGCCCGCCACTTCAGCGCCTGCTAATTCACAGGGGGAAAAAAAAGAATTTGACGTCGCTTTTTACTCTCTTCGGCTGGTCAATGATCTGTTTGTCGCATATTCGCATGCGCCATGCCTGGAAGGTTCAGGGTCGCTCTGTCCAAGAGCTCCCGTGGAAGACGTGGACGTTTCCCTGGGGAGCATACTGGGGTCTCACGTGGTGCATCCTCCTCATCATCGCCGAGTTCTATCTAAGCGTCTGGCCCTTGACCGACCCCATGAGTGCCAAGAACTTCTTTGCCAACTACATCTCCATTGTGACCGGAGTGGTCATGTGGCTGATTGCTCGTGCCTACTTTTTTGCTACAAAGAGGCAGGGCTGGTGGGTTGACTCGCGAGGCATTAATCTTGACGAAGGCCGCAGGTTCTATTCTCGTGCAGCTATAGAGGATGCCGAGAAAGGCGGCCTCAAAAGTTCTGCGTTTGGATGGGTTCACCATATCTAAGGGTTACGAAGCCGGCTTTTGCTGGGTCCCTGTGGCTTCCCATCTACTTGGATAAAGGGAGCCAAGGACTGCCCAGAGCCTGGAGCGACCGACTCTCGAATTGTACGCTTTCAGACTGGACATACCAAAGTGGTGAATAGGAAAGCAATCAAGGACAAGTGATGTAGAGATGGCTGTTTATTCTTCAAAGCTCGAATACTGTATGAAGCATCCTGTGGGCGGACCGCTTTCGAAGCTCTGGAGAATGATCTCCCAATATTCACTTGAACTTTCGCGTATTCCAAATGACTTGTACCAGGTCAGGTCTCCAACGCCATGGTATTCCTACCCTAGTTCCTCTCACGGCTGAAAAGACCAATCTCAAGCCAAGTGAGTCCCATCTCTTCGGCTCGCGGAGTATCTCGCAGGCCGGGGACAGGACCATGCTTACAGATATACGGTTCAATAATGGCGGTATAGCCCAGCCCAGGAGATACATAGATATGTATGCAAGATCGACATCCAAGACAGCCGAGACTATGGCTAGTCCCGAACCTTGGTCTCCCCACCTGCCGGCTACACCGTTGACGCCCTCAAACTGGGGTCTAGGCTCGTCTCCGGGGCTGATCCTACCAGAATATGAATGATGCCCCAATATGGGCCCGATGGGTGTGGCATGGTCATCACATATTCAGGGTCCGAAGACTGTGGATCTGGACAGATGCTCGGGTCTTCGAAACCGTACCTAAACTCTAATTTCAAGGCTCCCATGGTCCTGCCTACCCAGGTGCCTGGCCAAGATTGAGTCCTCGAAACGCCATTTCAATTCGGTCTCAGTTGTCTCCTATACATGTGGACCTGGCTGGCGCCGAAGACCCACGATGCTCGATTCGTTATTCTTTGGTGGGCCCTCCTCAGCCAGCACCTCGACGCTCGTCGCTCCAGAGGCAGACTGCAGAAGCGTGTTCTGGGTGAAGCCACAATTGGAGGATGTGGCAGCAACCTACTTACATGAGCCTGGGGCAGTGAGCGCTCTGAACCGCTCCTCTGGAAGGGCCGAGACCTTGGTGACTAGCAACAAACTGCACCAACATAACAGATCATATTGTACATGCCCCGTCACAGCTTTGCATTCGTTACTTGTCCCTTCAGCTCCTTGGCGATGGCGATGCCTGCAGCCCTGCCGGAGAAGATACAGCCGCCCAGGAATGTACCCTCGAGTGAATTGTAGCCATGGACCCCGCCCCCGCCGAACCCAGCTGCTTCCCCGGCAGCGTACAGCCCTGGGAAAGGCTGGCCACTGGGCTTCATAACGTTACTCAGGAGGTTCGTCTCCAAACCCCCTAAAGTCTTACGGGTCAGGAGGTTCATTCGCACTGCAATCAGCGGGCCGTGTTTGGGATCCAGCAGCCGATGCGGCGGCGCAACACGGCTTTTGCTGTCGGGCCAGTAATTCCTTGCGTTGTGAATGAGCATTGCTTGTGCATCTTTCGAATAGGAATTGTCAAACTGGCTGTCGCGTGTCTCGACGACGTCCTTGATCCGGCTGTATTCTAGCTGGGGGCCGTCCCGTTCCTCGGCAAGCTTGTTCATACCGTCGACGAGGTCTTCTAGGTTATCCTTGACGACGAAATCAACCCCGTGTTTCTGAAAGTTCTGGACAGGGACTGTGCCCTTCTTGCCGAAGATTCGCGTCAGGAGTTTCCACCAAGACTCTATTCAACCTGTCATTAGCAGATGTGGCACTCCAATTCCTCCAGGAGTCAAGTGGTGTGTAGAAACAATTGTGACGATCGGCTGGTTTCTTTCCTCCCCCGCCCCCATTTGGCTGGGGGTTGGTGGGCAAGCGGCGCAGGAAGTGTTCAAAATGTTGGGAAGGACGTACTGCCAGTGATGTCCGGGTTTTGCTCTGAGCCCGACAGAGCAAACTCTCTGGCGATGATCGATTGAGTGAGGATGAACCAGGTATAGTCGTAATTAGTACTACAGATGTACTTGAGTGTAGCTAGTGTGTCAGTTCCAGGGAAGAGAAAGGGTGGCAGCCGTTTACCAGTGGCGTCCAGCCACAGAGACGATGGTGCAGGCAGGACGCGGATTCCATGGTTTGGCCATATAGGATCCCAATTAGCGAGCCCCTCTGTATAGTGCCACATTCTATCCCGATTGACAACATTGGCGCCAGCCGTCTCGGCAATTGAGATGATCCGTCCGTCAACATGAGCGGGAACTCCGACAACGAAGTGTTCGGGGACCTTGGGGCCAAGTCGGTCCTTGGGCCACGAGGCCTTGACTGCCTCGACATTGCCTCCGATGCCCCCGGAGGAGAGGACCACAGCAGAGCCATGAAGCTCGAATGAGCCCGACTTGTTTCTATTTGTCTTGACCCCGCGAGGAGCATCATCTGGCTCCAAGATGCTGCCCTTCACACCGACCGCCCGGCCCGAGGCCTGGTCGATGATGAGCTCGTCGACCATGTGGCGGAATTTGAACTCAACAAGGCCCTCCTTTGCCTTTTCCTTGACGGGCTCAGCGAAGACTCTCACGACCTCGGGCCCTGTTCCCCAAGTCAGGTGGAAGCGTGGGACAGAGTTGCCGTGGCCGCCCGCGGTGCCATCGCCCCTCTCAGCCCAGCCGACGTTTGGGAGGAAGCCCATGCCCCTGGCCTTCAGATAGCTCTCCATGTGGTCGGTGGCGAAGTGGACGAAGGCCTCGGCCCACTGGCGGGGCCAAAAGTCATCCCTGTCGCGATCGAAGCGGGCGGAGTTGAACCAGTCTCTCATGGCCAATTCGCGCGAGTCCTTGATGCCCATCCTGCGCTGGTCTGTCGAGTCGACGCAGAAGATGCCGCCAAGAGACCAGAAGGCCTGGCCACCGAGATTGCCCTCGTTCTCCTGATCGAGAATAACAACGGGGACATCATTACGGCTCAACTCAAATGCGGCGACAAGCCCGGCCAGCCCGCCCCCGACGATGATGACAGGCTCTTGTCCGTGGCGTGGAGCCATGCCGCCTCTGATCAGAAGCTCTGTGATTGCTTGCGTGACCCGCTCACAGATGGCGAAGGCCGAGAGGGAAGACAGCGTTCAAGGAGCCCGGCGTAGGCGCAAGATGCGCCGTCGGAGGTTTCTTGGTCTTGGCAAGGTGAAAAGAGCCGCAAAAATGCAGAGGCAAGACTGAGATGAGACAATAGGGGAAAACAGTTGAGAGTTAGAGACAGATGCTCCGTATTAGAGGAACGGTCTTGGTGGGGTTGGGGGTTGGGGGGCGCCGCGGCGCAACGGGTGGGCCGCCCGCATAGACTTCCCCAGACTGACAGGGTACTTAGCTTTGCCTCGGCTTGCAACGCTCTAGCTGAGAGGCCCCAAAGAAAGGCCCCCTACTGTATGTACTGTATGCACTGCAGTGCCCCGTAGTGTGTCCATTATCATTATTATTATTATTTGGGGGGGGGGGAGGCGCGTGTCTCGACAGGCACGTGCATTCGACCATGGCAACCACTCGAATCGCACCCGGTCTAGCCACTCAGTCGACTGTGTACATTGTAGGGGGCAGGAGCGATAGACCAACGGGTGGGGTACTAAAGCGAGTTTCTTGGCAGCCAGATTCAGTGGCAGTTTTCTCTCGAATACACATCACTTTTTGCCCCGGTGGCTCAACCTTAACCTTCAACATCCAATGATGGTTCACCGTGCACACAATATCATCAACACCACACAAGTACACGCTTCCAAGACGTCCTTGCTGCCTTATCCGTCTTGGCACCTCACTGGTTGTGACGGTGCACCGGCATCTCACAGCGTGCGCCCGTCTCCTTCTGGTCAGGCCCTCATTCTGCTTGTGTCTCTAAAGGCACACACACACACCCGACCGCCATGATGTCCTCATCGTGCAGGGCCGGTGATCAAAGGCGCCTGACACCTTCACCCCCGCAACATCGATGGCCTCCTCATGGCGACGGCGGAAAAGCCTGACTCGACCTACACAATTTCCCTCCCCGTGCATGATGCATGCTCTACGACTAATTACTGCACCCACCCAGCCACGCCGCCTTGTCAGCACTGCCCAGAAGAAAGTGCCCAGAAAAAAAAGACGCCAAAAGATATCGTGATGCTCTCCCGCCGGGAATTGAACCCGGGTCTCAAGCGTTGCTGCTTCCCGAATGGGCAATGACAAGCTTGCATGCTGACCACTATACCACGGAAGACGATTTTGTCCTTTCTCGGGGTGTACCCGAGGTAGCGAGGTGGGCTCGTTGTTGAATTTCCTGCAGCCCGCGGGTACCTATATGGGCTTTGCTGATGCAAATTTGCAGCAGAGCTTTAAACCCCACACTCGCTCACTCACTCACGCATTCACTCATACCCAAAAACTCACATACAACCCCCCCACCTTGTCACCCTCACCTTCGTCCTTCGAGGTATGACCGCCTGGCACCTGGGGTAAGCATTCCCTGCGGTCACTCTCCCTGCCACGTCCGCAAGCCGCTTGGGAAGCAGGTAGATGGACGCAGATCGCAGCGCTCCCGCGTTGCTGGAGGATATGTGACTCAAGTGCTGTCATTAACTACCTACTTCCTCCAAACGTCTATAGGGGCTTTTAGGTGCAGTGGCCTTGTTTGAGTACCCAAATGCTTTCAAGCAGGTAATTATGTCTCTATACCGCACGCACCATCTTCCAAGTCTCGCTCACCTGTCGACACGTGGTTCCTTCTGTCATTTGTGTCTACTGAACAACAGCAATACAGCTTAGAACGATGAGTGCTTGACAAACGATATTGCAGGTCAGCACTCTCTCTACGCCGCTTATCGGCAAGAAAGGTTCAGACGTGCTCTGACTCCCTCTTGGACCTGTGGGTGCCGTCACAGATGTCACGAGAGTCGTGAGGGACGGCGCGGCAGCCACGCCTACTGGAAGAGTCGTCGTAGGCAGAGGCGAGGCAGCCGTCTGCCACTGGCCATTGGACATGAAGTCGAGGATCGGCTGTGCGCCCCAGTTCGACAGGTCCGCCCCAGAGCTCATGTTGCCAGTCATCTGAACGTGCTGTCCCGGACACTGGATCAGACACGGCTCGATGTTTTCAGGAGGCCACAGTCTTCGAGGCTGGTGTCGTTGGCCTGTGACTGTGGGCGCGCACATGCAAGTGATCAGGATGGATAACATGGCCATTCTTGCTATTGTAGTAGATCCTTGGGGGACGGCTTTGCCACGGACAATTGTCCGCCAAACTTGTTCAAGCTTTGATATTTATGTGCCGGGTGCAATCTCGGCTTGGGGAGGTGGCACACTGCGCTCCGTCTGTCACCATGGTGAGCTCCTTGGCCCTGACAAGCTGTGACTCTGTACTTAGGACGTACCACGAGCCCAGCCCTGCGGCCCTGACCCAATCTGGTCACAAGGGACTATGTTAGAAACAACGGTTATTGGATCTTTCTGTTTCTGTTTTTGGTTTTGTCTCCCCCCCCCCCCCCCATTTTCTTTTCTTTCTTGGGGCGACGGACCTATAGTGCTTTACGCAATAGTAGGAGCTCGGTCCGGGCTGCTAACACCGGACTCAGCGAGACACTAACAGGTAGTCACACCTGCCATCACCAGGAGGATCCGTTGCTTTTGTTCCACACGTCCGAGTCACTCAACTAAAGCGCCAAGCGCAGGAGAGAATTAATGGGAAGAGGAAAGTTAAAGGCTACGGTGACGGGGATATGAATCTTGGCCCGATTCAAAGTCCCCAACTCGGATTCAGATGACTAGGTAATTAACGGTCTTCTCACCTTTGTTCAATCCTTGACCATCTGCCTGCAGGTAATAACAGGTGACACTGCCATCCAGGTAGTCGCACTGAGGCTGCTCGACAAAGCTAGATGTGACCGAAGAACAGTTGAACTTCTGGATGGTTCTCGTCTTCTCTGTTACTTCGGGCCACGGCCCCGAAGCATTGATCGCACTGATCATACATACTCTGGTAGTTTCTGGCCTGTAAGTGCGTCAGGTCCGGGTTTGGCTGGCCGGTACGGATGAAGCTGTCAAAATAGCCGCCGGTCAATTGAACAGTGAGCAAGTCGTTGGCATCGCGATAGCCGGTCCGAGACCCAGGGAGTGAGCATTCATAGGAGTTCAGACCATGTTCGCTATGAAGTAGTGTTGAACCACATACTCTCGAGTCCTTCATGGGAGTCCTTCATGAGATAACGGTTACAAGTTAAGCTGTGTAGAGCGCCAAAGAAACCCCGGATGTCAGACGAGTGAACCTTGTAGGAGAAGGTACTGGTGTTGCCGAGAGGATATTCTGGGATGGTGGCTCCCGAGCGATCGAGCCCAGGAGGGCTGCGGGCTTCCTCCGGGTATGCAACGAACCCTTTAAACAACGCGAGCACCAGATTCAGCGGCAGCATATACAGTCGCTTCGCCCACACGACGCCAGACAAATATTGCTGAGACGAACAGAAACATTGTCCGAGTCGGCAGTCAGGTTGCGGGCATCGTAAAGCGGGAACAAGCCTCGGGTGCAGCAGATGCAGAAAGAGCGTCGGTCATTTGGTTTGGGGGTCGGGCGTACCGGTACTGCTCTCACAGCGAGAAGCTGCGGCATCTATGCACCATGCAGGACAATCAGCAATCGGCTTGGACTGGTGGCGGCTGAGTAAGTTGGTGTGGCAGCTGTTGCGTCTCGAGAAGACAAGGCTTCGGCCGGGGAGGGGGGGGGATAAAATTTGTTGTTTTAGCGTCAGGTGAATAGACTATTCATCTAGTGAGGCTTTGCAGAAAGGTGAGACCTTGCCATACTCGACCTTTTTTTTTTTTTTTTTGGAGCTTGCTTGAAGCTCCACAGCACCTCCACACCCCACCTCGGCTCATGGCCACAGCCACGCCCCATCATTAAGATCGTACAGTACAGTCCATGCCTACGACTTTTCCAGCCGCAACGAAGATCGAGCCGCAGCCTTGATCCATCCCACATCCGACAGCTGGCTGGCCGCCAGGGCTGAAGCTTCAACGATGCCTCCGAATCCCTTTCTCCTAGCCGCAGACAACCCCGCGGCTCTGCTGGCTCTCCTTCGCGACACACCGAGTCTCGCCGCCCAGCAGGACGACCACGGCTATTCCCTCCTCCATGCCGCAGCAAGCTACAACCACCTCGACCTCCTGCGCGCCCTTGTCAGCGAGTTCAGGGTGCCTGTCGGCCTCCGCGACGAGGACTCCGAGACCGCCTTGTTCGTCGTCGAGACCGTCGACGCCGCCAGGTTGCTGGTCGAAGAGCTCGGCATAGACACGGCCGTGACCGGGGACGAAGGGCTGACCGCGCGCCAGAAGATTCAACAGGACGGCGACTTCCCGGCTGTCGCCGAGTACCTCGCCGAGAAGGAGGCCCCTGCGGTCGGCGGGGAAGGTGCGGCGCAAGCTGCCGTCAATGGAGCCACCGTCAATGGCGACTTGCCACCGGTCCCTCAGGGTCTGTCAGTCAATTTCGGAACAGTCGACGAGGGCGAGGCTGCTGCCTCCCCAGACCCCGATTTCAGGAGACGCATCGAGGAGCTGGCGGCCAGAGAGGACTTGGACTCGGCATCCGGCCAGGCGGCGCTGCGGCAGCTGGTGGAGGAGGCTGTTGCTGGGGAGGAACTGGCCCAGGAGCGAAACGTGCGACCCAGACAGGGCTGAAGGAACGCACGGGTCGTCTACTCGTGGCTTCGGACATCCCAAAGCAGGTACTCGCTTGGAGGGCCTGGCGGCCGAAGGAATGTTGACTCGGCTGTGTCCCCTGGGAAACCTTTTGGAAAGGCCGAAACCGCCATTGAAAACCACGACTGTGAGGGCAAGGCGAGAATTGCCTCGACGAGTAGCTTGCAGGCAAAGGAAGGCGGCAGGAGACCCTCCCAGACGATGGTGCATAGCCCTGTGCTGGGCCATTGTCCCGGCTCGCCAGGCGGCTGATACCGACTCAAATATGGGTCGATCGAGTCCGCCGCTGACACGCGCGGGCTCTGGAGTCGTACGAGCGACAACCATTCATAGACTTCGCCTGCAAACTCGGATAGCTCTTCATCTTGGGAGCCGTTGATGATACCGGGAGGCGGTGTCATAGGCGGCATTGCGATGTCGGGATGCTCAGCGGTCCGAGGTGATGATGTGCACTTGGCTGGCTGGAAGGCTTCCAGGGGGTCAGGGTCGGGTGCTAAAGGATGGTGTCAACAGGGCATCACGTAGAAGCGACAGCAGACAGACAGAATGGCAGAGCCAAGAACTCACTCTTGTTAGACACGTTGCAGAATAGCCAAGTCAGCGGCTCCGCGAGGGTGCTCCTGCAGGCGTATATGAGCCTGTCAAACCCGGGCTTCCCGTGAAACATTGATGGGCTTCGGAGGTCGAACTCCACCACCCAGCGAGGCCTCAGGCCCCTGTTTCCCTTTGCGCCGTGCGGCTTACCGGCCAGGCCTGCGCGCTCGTACGTCTCCTTGTCGAGGAACATGGTAAGCTGGCCGTCCTTGAGGGTGAAGACGTTGTCAAGGTCGTTGCGGCCGCGAGACAGCATGATGATGTCGCCTATCTTGATGTACTCGGTAAAGAAGTCGCCTCGTAGCACCTGCAGCAAGGTCATGGTTACCCGGCAGAACTCTGGCACTGGTAATTTGCCGAGGAGCTGCCCTTGGACTGCCTGCCATCGGTCCTGGGGCATGGTGAGGTCAATCTTGACGTCTGATCAGCACCGAACGTGAACGTGACCGTGAACGTGGATACCACCGTCATGGCCTGGCCGTGTGTTGTGCGCAACAAGGGGGGCAATTACCTTGCTGACGAGTCCGTCGAGCAGGACCGATGACCACGGTTTCCCCCGGGCCTCCCATGCTGTCGGCGGCTGTTGGGGGTCGAGGTGAGCAAGGCGGCCGTAGCTGAAGAAACACTTGGACCTCTCGTAGACTGTTGGCTGCACAAGCCCAAGCATGTTATGCATGTTGCCCGGCGCCAGACCGTGATGGTGAGGATAGTTGTGGGGGAGGAGGGGGTGGGACGCTCGTCGGCCTGTCAGCAACTACTTTTGCGACTGCCAGTACTTATGTGGACTGCTTAGATGAAGAGTGCATTAATACATGGCGCTGGTACTGTGCCCAGGAAGTATGTATTTGTGTCTGTATGCACCACCAGTCGCACCTCTTGGACTGCTCAGTCTGAGCGAACTAGACTACCACGATTGCGGGCTGCAGTATCCAGGCCAATATAACGGTAGTACCCATAGGACCACAGGGGGGGGGGGCGAAAATTGTTTTGATAGATACCTAGGTACCTAGAAGGTGCTCGCTCCAATACTTTATTCAGTACTCGGGCGCACAGGTATTGGGGACTAGCTGCAGCGGGTGAGTGAGTGCTCACAGCCCATTAGGTAAGCATCCAGATATGCAGTTACAGAAGACAGGACGTGCATCATGTCCGCTCCTCAGCAGCGATCTCGAGCAAGCCTCACCAGCAACCGTCACTCCCCTTCACTTCCTTCAGAGGGCCCGCAGCACTGGGTGTGAGAGATGGCAGCAAGGGCATCATAGTTACTGCCTGTTCTTTGCTTGACATGCACGGCCAGAGAAGATGGAACGGCCCATGACATGACTTTGCCCCATCCTCTTCCCTTATCACATCCAGCTCCTTGACCTGAGTGAGGCCTCAGCATCTCCCGTCAACACCAACATGACGGGGCTCTTGTTCCTCGTCCGCTTCAGCCAGGCACACGACACCTTCCGCGTGCCTGAGCTGCAGGCCCTGGCCGAGGCCGAGAAGGTCCCCGTCGCCGTGGTCTCGTACAGCAGCCGGGTGCCATTCTGCATAATCGCTGGTCCCCCAGACCCCCAAGCAGCAGCCCGCCTCGTGCGCCGCTCCATCCTCACCCAGGCTGTCTACGAGTACTGGGGCTCCGGGGACGACCTGGACGCCCTGCACCAGGCCGTCGGGGAGCGCTCCTCGCACCTGTGGGACCAGTACGCCGCCGACTCGTGGAAGTTCAACATCGACTCCTTCCAGGGCACCCGCACCGCCGACTCGCGCCGCGACATCATCAACTCGTTCCGCTACATGCCCCTCCACGGGCCCATCAGGATGAGGAACCCCGCCCAGGAATACACCGTCTTCGAGGAGTGGCCCAACCCGTCGCCGCGCGCGGCCATCAGTCATCCCGACCGCTACCACTTCGGCCGCCTCCTCGGCAGGGGCGCCCGCGACATGATTGCGCGCTTCGACCTCAAGAAACGGCCCTACATCTCCACCACGTCCATGGATTCGGAACTCGCCCTCGTCACCGCCAACCTCGCTCTCGCCGCTCCGGGGAGGCTCTTCTACGACCCCTTCGTCGGCACCGGCAGCTTCCCCATCGCTTGCTCTGCCTTTGGCGCCCTCAGCTGGGGCAGCGACATCGACGGCCGGGCCGTGCGCGGCTCGGGCCATGATGCCAGAGCAGAGGCCAAGAGAGGCCTGGTCAAGGGCGAGAAGACCCTCCGCGGCAACTTCAAGCACTACGCCATCCTCGACAGGCTGGGCGACGTCTTCACCTCGGACCTCACCAATTCTCCGCTACGGCGTCTGTCCTTCGGCCTGGGCGGCTTGGGTGGAAGGGCGCGGCTCTTTGACGGCATCGTCTGCGACCCGCCGTACGGCGTAAGAGAGGGCCTGGTGGTGCTCGGGTGCCGCGACCCTGAGACTCGGCCGTGGGTCGTCGAGGCCGGGCACGAGAGACTCAAGGATCCAAACTTCGTGCCGCCCAAGAAACCCTACAGCTTCCTCGCCATGCTCGACGACATCTTACACTTCGCTTCGGAGACACTTGTGGACGGCGGCCGCCTGTCATTCTGGATGCCCACGGCCAACGACGAGGACCAGGAAATTCCATCGCCGACGCACCCTTGCCTCGAGGCTGTCGCCATCTGCGTGCAGCCTTTCAACAAGTGTGAGTAGTTTCTTGTGCTGACTTGGGCTAATAACTCCTAGCAGCGCATGTTCTGGTGCTAATCCCTCTTTTCCTCCAGGGTCGCGCAGGCTCATCACGTATCGCAAGCTGCCGGACGAGTCTGTCGACAAGTCCGAGCTGGAATCGTGGAGGGTAACGGCGGAAAGACAGCACGTGGGCACGACTGCTGACGAGCTCAATCCTTTCAGGAAGGGCTACTTTAACAAATTCCAGGCAGACACCACATCGGAATAGCAGGTCAATCAACCGACATGCAGAGAATGTGCCTCGGAAGCTGGTTCTTGTTTGTACACTGAACCACCCGGATTCCGGGATCAACTGTGATGCTTTGCCACGCTATACCCCGAGCGCGCGTCTATGACACTGCGGACAACCTTCCTTTGAGGGAAATGAAACCCTATGCCGCCCCTGAAGCGCCTGCCGTCTGGTCCCTCAGCTTTGGAACATCGCCCTGCTCGGCCTGACAGGTCATGTCTAACCCTCAAGCCTGCCTTCGCCATCCCGTGTGTCGTCAAGCTCATGTACCGTGTCTTTGCTTCCATGCTATGTATTGCCAACCGCCAACTCCAATGCTCGGCGTCAAAATTATTACCGGAACTCCAATGCACTGTAGCAACCCTTGTCCTCGACGTGTTTCAGTTCAAGTTGCTGGAACCTGCAAGACAGTCAGCAGAGTACGAAACCAGATGCATGCGGCCGCGTTGTGTCCGGGTGTCCGCATGCGTTCGGCACACCACAGGTGGCACCGATGCGTCACTTCTACTCACCTCTCGCTCTTGCTGTGGAAATAAATGCCATTGATCTCCCCCTGGACCTGATTAAAACAAATATAATAAAACCCCTCAAAACTCGCGCCGCTGATAGTCCGCACCCGATGATCGGGGACGAGAAAATGCTCTTTCCAGCGCATGAAGATATGCTCGCTCTGCGCAATGTCCTTCAATACCACTGCGGAGCCTCTACGTGCCTGTTTGGAATACGGTCGGAAGGCGGGGAACTTGGACCAGTGTGACAGGTCGGTCTTATCGTTGGCTCCCCAGCTCTCGTGTTTTGTCATGAAGCCATACTTATTCCCAATGATCTCGCCCTCGAAGTACGTCGTCAGCGTGGGATGGTCATCGGTTAGCCCTGACGAACAGGCGAGAAGTCAGCCGTCAGTACCAGAGGTGAATCATTTGATCTGGGGGGGGGGCAAGGAGAGACAAACCCTGAATACGGAGGTAGCCACAGAGGAACGATTCCCGCAGGTCGACGTATTTGATCTCAACCTGGACCTCGTAAACTTGCCTCTCGGACTGCTGTGTCCCTGTGAACCGGCTGCCTGCTCGCAGGTAGGTCGATGGCGAGGCTGGTATTATCTGAACAATTGTGAATCAGTCCCGGCTCACATGATACTCAACGTGCGACATACCCTTTTGGAGGGGAACCCGTGTCCCATGCTGGGCAGAGCGTAGTCCTCTTCCGTCCCAAGATCAAGGTCTGTCGATATGTGCATGTCGGCGTCAAATCCAGACGGCACGCCTGTCCCCACCCCGTGCCGTGGCCGCGAAAGGTGGAGGGACTCGGAGGAAGTCACATCGCACGGAGAGTCTGTCCGTTCGTCGTCGGTTTCTGCCACTGCGTGCTGGTCGATGCGCCCTTGGCTGTCGGTGATGGAGGGACTGATCGCTGCCATATCGCTGGTGGGTCCATCACTGCTCAGAGATTGACCACCAAGAGGGCTTCTCGTAGAGCTCGGGGACGCATCGACGTCTTGTTCAAGGCTTGAGTGTCGCACAGCACGCCTGCTGACGTCGTCGGTGTGATTGTATGCATCAGAGCGGGTATGCCAGCTGGTGGAAGGGTGCTGGGCGGTCTGCTGGTCCTCGGGGTCTGGACATGTGGCGGCGATCGTGTACGGAGGCTGAGGACCAGGCGAGGACGGAGTAGGCATGACCGGAGGATAGACTGTGGTTCGGGTGGTTGGTGATATGATCTCGGCGGGAAGGGGTCCGAAAGCGCGACTTGGAGAGACGAGGGGTCAGGTTTGACCCAGACAGTCCGTTCGCGAAGGCGAATGGTCTATCTTGACAAGATATTGTGTCAGGGAGAGGACCCGAGGCAGACACCTTTGTGGCGAAAGGGCAGGCGGGCCAGCGATCCAGCCAGGCGCAGGACGAGAGAATCGGGGGTGCGCCCGGGTCTTGCAAAGCGATGTGGGTACGGGTTTCCGGCCGTCAATGGTGGTGGTCCTGGCTGCCGTGGACTGCGCAACGGGAACCAAGGGACGAATGAGCCAGATTGATCCCGATTATCGGCATGTGGCACCCGTGTGGACGTTGGGTGCCGGGTGCTGGGTGCTGGGTGCTGGGTGCTGAATGTTGCGCCTGAGAATCACCAAATTCGCAAAGAGACTGGAATTGGGAAGCGTCGCGAAAGGAGGAGTGGAAGTCAAGGCGTCGGGCCGGGTCGAGTCAGAGTGAGACGAGCGTTAGAAAGGCCCGAGGTTGGAGAAGGCTAGGCCCAGAGCGCAACGCCTCTGGTGCCGAGGGAGGTCTAGCACGTATCTGATTACCTGGGTGGTGTGCTGGCCTCTGGCTCACCCATACGCGAATGGTGACGGGACGAGGAGAGGAGAGGCAGATGAGACCAGCGTTGGACGGGGGGATCAGCAAGGAGAGGAGAGAGGGAAAAGAAACCGCCTGTGTACCTAGGTCTGTGTAGTCTAGTCTACACTATGTACCTACTAAGTGTGAGGATGGATGGAGGTGTTGCGGGCTGGTGAGGAGAGGGATGAGTGTCAGTATCAGTCACCTGCAATGCGAGGGCCCGGTCGCTAGAGGCCTCGACCCTGTACGCTGTACAACAGCACCACCGCCCCCACCTGGGCATCTGGGCAATCGATGACCCGACACACGGCGACAGGCAGCCAGCAACCAGGCACCATGGCTCGACTCTCTGGCCTTGGAAGCCTGCACGCATCACACTCACCTTGAGACTGCACTTCTTTAGACACGCAGGCTATTTACACCCTGGAATGCACTCTGAACACGCCCGCCGTCTTGCTGCATGATCCCTGGCACCTGCTGCTTCCAGAGTCAGGACTGTGAAGAGGTCGGGAAACAGGAGTCAGGAGTCAGGAGCCAGCTACTACAGCGCGGGGGCAACGGGGCAACGGGGCAACGGGGCAACAACGGCGTGGCCGACTCGTCAACGTCTGGCCCGGCTTGCATCAATCATTCATCTTTCGAGCACTTCTGTAAGTCGTGTCGAGGTCAGACAGAAAATTCACGCCCAATGGCTTCGCGTGGCTACAGCAGTAACAGCATTGCATTGTGGACTGGGGACTGTGGCGTGTCCTTCAGCGAGTCGCCTCTGCTGAGACATTGCAGGCCAAGTATTTCGGCCATGCGGAGGCTTTCTTTGCCTCTTTTCACCCTCCTGTCGACTGCCGTCGTGACCGGGCCGCCCTTTTCGCTTTTCACTCTTGCCCGCCTCGCCCTCTTCGGCCCCTCAGATGCAGCCGCCTCAGTAGATGTACGGGTGCGAGGCCGAGGCCGAACCCGAACTGACTCCCACCACCCAGCCCCCTCGTCTTTCTTTCCCAGAGCAGCCACCGACAATCAAGGGGTATCATCTCGTCGTTCCCTTCTGTGCGCCGTTCAGATGGGCTTGATCTTGAAGTGCAGAGATATCAGGGAGAAGACAAGCGCCTTCAGGTCCTGCACCAAGTAGTAGAAGACCCGCAGACCTTCGGGGTCGGCAGATTCGGTCACGTCGTGGAGGGAGCCGATCTTTGCTGTCTCGAAGCTGATGTGGTCGCCGCCCATCTTGATCTCAAGTTCCTGTCTTCCGTCCTTGTTCTTTTGCGGCCATTTGCCGTCGTCCTCCTTGAGGATCTCACTCGTCTTGATGATGCGCTTGATCTCTTCGATGATGACGGAACTCACGCACACTGCAAATATAGTCCTTCAGCACCTGCAGCCGAGCTGTAGCGCGCGCATGCGCGCATGTGGGTGTGTGTGTCTGTGGGGGGTTGGCTGGTCTTGGTGGTTGGATCTTGGGGGTTGGGAAGGGGGACTTACTCTCTTTGCGAATAAGACTGTCGTTGCGATAATTGGAGTTGTTTGCGTATCGTGCGACGGCGCTGCGTCCATCGCCTACGACCCGGAAGTCGAACTCTGTCGCGACACGCCGTCAGTTACCCGAATGGTTGAGGAGTAGAAGGGGCGAACAGGGTTGGGCAACACAAAAACACACCCAGGAACTCATGGCCGAAGCGGCCTGAGTGACCAGAGTAGTAACGAATGTAGAAGGGCTCGTTGGTGGACGACATGGCGATGTGGTCTGGAAAGTCAATGCCAGGCGTGTAGATATCGCAGACCAGAAGCTTAAGCTCTCGCCATCCTCAGCAGCAGCAGCAGCGGGCGAAGGGCGGCGGGTTGTTCATTGGCGGCGGCCGCGGTGGCGGCAGGCAACCAATCGCCAGGTACCGCGTACCTAGGAAATATCTGGGCCGTGGGGGCAGGCCAGGACTGTGGGGAGAGTGACCGACAGAGGCTGCTTATCTCAGAGGTTCAGGACCCCCTCTAATGGACATTTAGTACCTACTGAAATATCCACCCCTGGCCGTGAGCATCCTGACTCTCAAAGTGCCTGGTTTATGGAAGAGCGGCCGGTACTGGTATATGAGAGTCAGACCAAGGCGTACATCACACACGTCTTCCCGCCTGTGATATTGACAGTGCTGTTGCACCAAGTGCCAGGTGCCAGGTGCCAGGTGCCAGGCGCCAGGCATAGTAGAAGGTGCACTCCTGAGCCACCAAGGTACCTAGGTACCTAGGTGCCCAGGGACTTACATGCAGGCCGGAACCTCCCTATTTTCCACCTCCGAGTTGCCAACGCTCGGACCAAGCCAGCCGAGGCGAGGCGAGGTTCTGTTAGCGTCTTAGTGCCAATGTCACTGGTGCCAGCCTGGGCAGTTAGACGCAGCAGCAGCAGCAGCAGCAGGCGGAGGCAGTCCAGCAGCCGGCAGGGCCAGATCTCACCAACAGGGGCGACGAGAGACGACTCACATCTGGCCTGTGAATTGCGCCGAACACTCGCCTCCCTCCACACCACGCTCGACGACACAACAGCTCTCCCTACCAGACCCGGGGCACACATGTTGTTTGTTTGAAGCTGGCACTCAACTCCCACCCCTCGCTCCCTAAACCCAATTGAGCTTTCGGTGCCCGTCGTACCCCCATCGGCCGGCGGTCAACAAGACACCTGTCGACTGCATCAGCCAGGGGAGCTTCCAGTTGCCCAAGTCCCACCATCGACAGCAACTGCCGCCGTCGCCCTCGGACCAGGGCCACAGCACCAACACCGCCATCATCAGTCTCAAACCTCTCGGGAAGCTCGTCGGGCTGCCCACAACTCCCACAGCATGTCGTCCTTCCTCGAGAATGCCTACAGCCTGGTCCACCAGGACAATGCCGCCGATGTTCCCTCCATGTCTGAGCTGCGGACACAGCTTGAGAAGGGCACCGACGAGAGCAAGGTCCAGACCATGAGGTCCATCCTCACAATCATGCTCAACGGCGATCCAATGCCCCAACTGCTCATGCACATCATCCGATTCGTCATGCCCTCCAAGTCCAAGCCTCTCAAGAAGCTCCTCTACTTCTACTACGAGATCTGTCCCAAGCTCGACGCTGGCGGCAAGCTCAAGCAGGAGATGATCCTGGTCTGGTACGCGCCCGCACGAGGAGCGCAAAGCGCTGCTGCTGCTCGTTGATGTGACCCCACGCTTCCATGCATGCTGACAGTGTCTGCCCCCCAGCAACGGCATAAGAAACGATCTCCAGCACCCCAACGAGTACATCCGTGGAAACACATTGCGCTTCCTGTGCAAGCTTCGCGAGCCCGAGCTGATCGAGCCTCTCCTGTCCTCCGCTCGATCTTGCCTCGAGCACCGCCACGCTTACGTCCGCAAGAACGCCGTCTTTGCCGTAGCCTCCATCTACCAGCACTCTCCGTCTCTCATACCGGATGCGTCCGACCTGATCGCTACTTTCCTCGAGACCGAAAGTGACCCGACGTCCAAGCGGAACGCATTCGCCGCCCTTGTCAGCATCGATCACCAGAAGGCCCTGGCATACTTGAGCTCCGTCTTTGAGGGTATCCCCAATGCCGAGGAGCTCTTGCAGCTGGTCGAGCTCGAGTTCATCCGCAAGGATGCCGTACAAAACCCCCAGAACAAGGTAGGTCCCAGGGCCCACGAGGTAGGAAAAGGCGATTGGATGTGCTAACGGCTCCAGGCGCGCTACCTGAGGTTGATATTTGACCTGCTCGAGGCCGGTGCGTCGACGGTCGTCTACGAGGCCGCTTCATCGCTGACCGCCTTGACGAGCAATCCTGTCGCCGTCAAGGCAGCTGCAGCCAAATTCATCGAGCTGAGCATCAAGGAGGCAGACAACAATGTGAAGCTGATCGTACTCGATCGGGTGGACCAGCTCCGGAAGAAGAACGAGGGGGTGCTCGATGACCTTATCATGGAGATCCTGCGCGTCCTCTCGAGCCCAGACATCGATGTGCGCCGGAAGGCCCTGAGCATCGCTCTGGAAATGGTTTCGAGCAAGAACGTCGAAGAGGTCGTGCTCCTTCTCAAGAAGGAACTGTCCAAGACCGTAGACCAAGAGTACGAGAAGAACACCGAGTACCGCCAACTTCTCATCCACTCAATACACCAGTGTGCCATCAAGTTCTCCGAAGTCGCAGCCAGCGTTGTGGACTTGTTGATGGATTTCATCGCGGATTTCAACAACACGTCTGCCGTGGATGTCATCAATTTCGTCAAGGAGGTTGTCGAGAAATTCCCCAACCTGCGGCCCGCCATTGTCCACAGGCTGGTCGACACGCTCAGCGAGGTGCGTGCCGGCAAGGTGTACAGGGGCATTCTTTGGATCGTCGGCGAGTACTCCCTTGAGGAGAAGGACATCCGAGACGCGTGGAAGCGAATCAGGGCTAGTCTCGGTGAGATTCCAATCCTTGCCTCAGAACAGCGTCTTCTCGACAACGTCGACGGCGAGGAAGAGAAGGAGAAGGACCAGGTCAACGGTCATCACAAGCCGGCTGCGCCGACTGGTTCACGGAGGGTGCTTGCCGATGGTACATATGCCACCGAGACAGCGCTGACCAGCCAGTCATCTGCCGCTGCGAAGTTGGAGGCCGTCAAGGCAGCACAGAAGCCGCCACTCAGGCAGCTTATTCTCGACGGCGATTACTACCTCGCGACGGTCCTATCAGCAACTCTCACAAAATTGGTGATGCGGCATTCCGAGATCTCCTCTGAACACGCTCGGACGAACGCCCTCCGCGCAGAGGCGATGCTGATTCTCATCTCCATCATCCGGGTTGGTCAGTCGCAGTTTGTCAAAGCACCCATTGATGAGGACTCCGTTGACCGGATCATGTCATGCGTACGATCCCTGGCGGAGTTCCGGGAGCATAAGGAGCTGGAGACAGTGTATCTGGATGACACAAGAAAAGCTTTCCGTGCTATGGTTCAGGTCGAGGAGAAGAAGCGGGCCGCCAAGGAGGCAGTTGAGAAGGCAAAGACAGCAGTACAAGTCGACGACGTTGTTGCAATCCGCCAACTAAGTAAGAAGAACATGGGAGATGGGTCAGACGACGTCGAGGTCGATCTCGAGCGTGCCACGGGCGGCGACAGCACCGCGACAGAAGACCTCAGCTCCAAGTTGAGCAGGGTTGTCCAGCTCACTGGCTTCTCAGACCCCGTGTACGCCGAAGCGTACGTGAAGGTCCACCAGTTCGATATCGTGCTGGACGTGCTCCTTGTCAACCAGACCACGGAGACTTTGCAGAACTTGTCTGTTGAATTCGCGACCCTCGGGGACCTCAAGGTCGTAGAACGGCCGACGACACAAAACCTGGGCCCACACGATTTCCACAATGTGCAATGTACAATCAAAGTCTCGTCGACCGACACGGGCGTCATCTTCGGAAACGTCGTATACGATGGCGCCCACAGCACAGATACGAACGTAGTAATCCTCAACGATCTGCATGTAGACATCATGGATTACATCCAGCCGGCGACCTGCACTGAGACGCAGTTCCGCACGATGTGGACTGAGTTCGAGTGGGAGAACAAGGTCAATATCAACAGCAAGGCCAAGACTCTACGTGAGTTCTTGGATCAGTTGATGGCCGCGACCAACATGAACTGCCTCACTCCGGAGGCAAGCCTAAAGGGCGACTGCCAATTCTTGAGCGCCAACCTTTATGCGAGAAGCGTGTTCGGTAGGTTTCACTCTTGTTTCTCAACGCTAGCAGGTTTGATGCTGACTTTGAATCACAGGCGAGGATGCTCTGGCGAACCTGAGCATCGAGAAGGAAGGCGAGGATGGTCCTATTACGGGCTTCGTCCGGATACGGAGTCGCAGTCAGGGGCTGGCGCTAAGCCTGGGCAGCTTAAAGGGCCTGAACAAGATTGGGACGTCCGCTTGAACTCTGACGTGTTGAGAGGTATAGACAGAGGTGATGAGACTGATTTAATTCAAAAACCCATGATGAGAGAGAGAACGGCAGCAGAAAGCAAACAAACATGCATGCTGCTGTCTCCAGGTAGACCACACCACAAAAGCTACCATGACTGAATCAAATTATATGTCTGCGTTGTGTCTGGCCTGCGATGAACTCTGACATTGGACACGTGCGGCACTCGCTTCGAGGTCCTTCCGTCGGTCTTAACGAGAAACTCACGGCCGGATGGGCCGAGTGGGCCGTCCAAGGTCCATCAGAGGAGACGAACAAGGCCCTGAGGTGCTCTGCTGCTATGTGACCTGCTGTGCCCAGGTGTCTTGCCAAAGTTCATTCTATTCCTTCTTGGTTCTGGTTCCTCACACGCCGGGCTGGGTGGCTTGATAATGACTCGGGGTACGTGCGACACAGGTCAGGGAACTAGCACATACGCGCAGCAGATAATTCGCCAGTTGCTAAATATTCGCCAGAATGAATGCCGTCTTCTGATGGGCATCCACCCTGACCCAAGCGTGTCAGAACTCACCAAGTCCAAAGACTATCCGCTCCTTGCCCCAGTACAACTAGGGCATTCTAAGACTCGTATGACGGTAATCTTCCACCGTTTTCCCTATTTCTCTTCCTTGTTCTGGGCAAAATTTCGGAACCGTATGCCATGCTTCGTCCTCCCAATGAGTCCACCACCTGCCCAAGACTTTGGGTTCATCGACCGAAGCCGGTTCCTTGGGTACTTACTCGTCAACGGAATTAAGTATGGCTGTTCCACCACGAACTGTCCCGTGGGAACTTAGCCCACTGTACATCGTAGCTGCCGCCGTATATGTGTGCAAGTGAGGTCAAATCTTGGTTCCAAATCAGGTCGAGTGTCGTAAAGTCAGATGGACATTGCGAAAAAGCAGGAAATGACAGGCGGCAAAGGGGTATCTCAGGACAATATACAGGGATCAAAACCCTGACAAAGATGTGCGAAATACAAATGCAAAGGCCGTCCCATGTCGGATATATTATGATTTGATGATCGATCGGTATGTTCAGGACGCACTGCAGCCAGGGCGATTGGGCCCCTCCCGGAGATAAATGTGGTGGGCACGGACGCTGGCGACCGGCAAGTTGGAAACCGAGACAGGGGCACCTCTATGGGCCCAGTGGGTTATGGCAGTTGCGCCGCTTCACTGTAGAAACACAGTTCAACTACAAGAGAGTGCCGGGCTCGAGTATGAACTGGCGGGTGACGAATAACGGTCTGTGGGCCATCGAGTGACTGACACTAGCGCAAAGCCCAGACCGGGGCAAGGCCCGCGGTCAGGGACGGAGAGAGTTCGCCGTATGTCGTCGGGCGAGACATGATCGTGTGACGGGGTCAAGCACGGAGGCAAGTCTTGCGGCTGCGTCAGGGACAACATGGACTGCAGCGTATCGGTATATTGGAGCGAGTTCTCCGTGAA
This sequence comes from Diaporthe ilicicola, assembly GCA_023242295.1. Lineage (NCBI taxonomy): Eukaryota > Fungi > Ascomycota > Sordariomycetes > Diaporthales > Diaporthaceae > Diaporthe > Diaporthe ilicicola. Next base: position 40,403 of record JALPVH010000089.1, on the reverse strand, counting down.
GATCCGTTGGCGGCTGAGCGGGTGAGTGCAACGATTTTGCTCAGTCGGACAGTGCCACACTTGTGCCTGCCAGCCCGAGGAGCCCAACCCAGTGAATTCGACCGCGTATCAGTCTGAACCTGAGGAGATTGGTAATCGGCGCGATGATCTCGTGAAAGTGGACCAGAGCAGTGTGGATATGGATGGCGTAGACTCGGTCAGACTGGTCAAGGCGAGCCTGTCCGGGCATCGACATCTCGTCACACTCCGGCTCCGGTCCCTAAGGTGGAGGCTCGTAGACGAAGGCGTTGATGACCTGGCCTGTCCAGCCCTGGGCCGAGAGTGAGGCATTGTCCTTCAGGATTTTCCCCATGTGAACGAGGCGCACACGGTAGCCAGAGCGAAGCTAAGAAGGCAAGGCCGATTGTGTCAGTCTTAGCGAACCTTGCTGGGTTGGTTCGAACACGCAGGGGGGGGCTCTTACATTGGTCTCCTCCAAGATGCGGTGAATGATCCTGCGGACGGACTCGTCCTTTCCGACGTCAAGCTTCAGGTCTCTGGCGGTATGGCTCAGACGAAGAACAGCGCGGATTTGGTCGGAAACGTTGATGACGGCCTTGCCCTTGTCCACACGGCGTCGCTCTGCCTCATCATCTGGGTCGTCGCCGTCGCCGTCGCCGCCGGCGGGATCCTCTGCAGTCTTGCCTTCTCCAAATTGATGGTCGTTGTCTTCACAATCTGAAGCAATATTGAGTGGATCAGAGACAATATGGGCTGGCAGCTGGTAGTAATTCCCTAGGAGGTCGTAGGCGCCGTCGGCCAGGTTGCCAGTCGGCAGAGTGATGTCGGCGGCGTCGAGGATGGTCTGCGCAGTGGCAAGAGCAAGGGAAGCATCAGGGTCATCGCTGGGCCCGTCGCGTTTCGCTATATCGGCGGCCCACAAGATGTCGAGGGCAACATTCAGGGTTTGCCAGATCTCTGGACGGCCGCTGACCCTGGTGTCGAAAAAGTCGGTGCGCTCACGATCCAAAGCACTCCTGGACCAGATGCGGTTCTTGGACGACCACTCTTTCCGACGTAGAGGCTTGTTTATGTGCTGGTCGAGGGGTCGACGACGGCGTCGACTGCGGTGCTGGTGAGGTCCGGCATGATCGAGGTCTGGTCCGGCAGAGCGGGCGGAAGCAGGCTGGGGCTGCGACTGCGATTGGGCTTGCGGCTGCGAAGGGTCTGCAGATTGGGGCTGGGCTGGGGGACCTCCACCTGGGTAGGGAGAATTGGGTCCCCGGGGCAGGGAGAAGCAGCAACCCTGAGGACAGCAGATCAGTTGGCGATGCTGAAGGTGTCTTGTTGGGGGTGGGGGGTTGGGGGGTTGGGGGTTGGGATTGCGCACCATCTGGACAGGGGCAGCCTTCAAAAGGCTGTCCGTTGCTCCCTTGCAGTCCGCTCCAGGCTGAAGTGAAGCTTGAGGGCGCGGTTTGTTGCGATTGACTGGCCAGGCGGCGACAATGCGATGCAATGTGATGCAATCGACAACTGCCACCTGACGACGGACAATCAGGCCTTCCCAGCTTCTTGGTTCCTCACGCGCTCATGCCGGTCACGGGCTGCTGTCGTCGCATCCTCCAGGGTGGTCCAGGGCGGTTCGTTGATATATAATTACAGCAGTATGTGGGGGAGGGGTGGGGGATTTCACGGCCAACAGTGACGACCAACGTGAAGGGAGCGAAGGAGGAAGCTTGTCGGATCGGATGGCAGCAGTTGGTGGTGACTCGAGTGACCGGGGGATCGGGTCTGGTCAGATCAGATCAGATCAGATCATCGACAGGGTACGAGGGTCTGTCCGTCCGTCCAGGATGTGGGGCTATCAATGCTCCAGCTGTGTGCAGACCCACCACCCAGTATTGATGGCCGCTCCCTCGACCGTCGGGCCGCCTGGAAAGGGGAGAAAGAAACGGCAGGAACGGTCGAGGAAGACTGCCGACGTCGAATACGGGGCTACAGTTTCCTAGCAGTTATTTTGATTTCATCATCACGACAGCAGAAACATCAGCAAAGACCATGCTGGCTTACATGCATGTCTAGTCTGTTCTGGCCTGCCCCTCCACCCCGATAGCACATAGCCCTCCCGTGTCACCATAGATAGCCTCTGCACTTCCCACTGCCGCAGAGGCACCGCGTCATCTCATCCTGCAGCTTCTCGTCTTTGGCATTGCTAAGGATCTCCCCCTGCCCGTCCACATAGTCAAAGGTCAGCTCCTCCCCCTTCCCGATGTCGCGGATCGCAAACAGGGCAAGGTCGTGGATGTGTTTGTCCGCGTGATCACCTACACGTGCAAAAATCCGCAGGTTGGGGTCGCAGCTGTGGTTGATGAACCGCGTCGGCCCCGACATGAACTCGCCGTCTACCTCCAGAGGCGCCCCCACCAGCCGCGGGTCCATTGAGTTGGGGTCTGTGAACTTGTCCAGCCCAAAGAGATAGACATCCTTGCGCTGCGCCTTTGAAGAGTTGTGCCGTCTCTTCTCCGCCTCCTCCGGTCTGATGACCTCGCCTAGGTAGCAGTCCACGAACTGCCCGCGCTTCAGCTCTCGCATCGTCCTGACCCCCCAGCCGCGGTGGTCCGCCGTCCGGAAGATCTGCAAGGGCACCGTCCGCCCCCTCTCGACGACACGGTTAGGGCAGAGGTCCTTGTCGCAGTGGCACGCCTCGTGGCACTCGTAGATGGGCGCCCTCGAGTTGACGTAGGAGCCCCGCAGCAGGCCAGCCTTTGCCCCCTGCGAGTGGTAGGCAAAGCGCTTCTTCCTCGGCGCACCTCCGCCGGGGCCGTTGGCGGCTGCGGGCCCGGGCCCGTCCCTGGAGCCGTCACGGCTGGCCCTTGACCTTGCCCAGCTTGGTTTCCTCAGGTGCTCCTCGGCCCTCTGCAGGGTCTCCTCATCCTCCTCGTCGAGTTCGTCCTCTTGATCGTCGTCGTCGTCGTCGTCGTCGTCGTCGGACCCCTCCACCTCGTCAAGGCAGGCGCACGCGGCATACATGCAGGCCTCCTCGTCAGGGCAGTCACACCCCGCGCGAAACTCCTTCTCAGCAGGCGTCACGCCATGGCCTAGGATTGAGCGGCCGATGAACATGAAATTTGGGGGCAGCACGGCTTTGTCGCCTGTCTCGTTGACGATGGTGACTGGAAGGGCCTCGTGGTTGGGAAAGCAGCGCAACTGACAAAAATGGCAGGCCTTGCGCTCCGAGGCTGGAACCTGGGCCAAGGGGTCAGGGCCACATAATCCAGTCAAGTCAAATCGAGTTCAGTCAAGTGGTGTCAAGACCAGGCCAAGCTCCTCATGCTCCAGCTTCAGCTTCACCTCCAGCTCCAGCGTCAGACATACCTCGGACTCATCATCGTGGTGGTAGAAGTGGCGCTCTGTAGCTGCCTCCATGCCGTATGCTGTTTGCAATGCTTTGCAATGGGTTGGTAGGCCACCAAAGCTTGATTGGCAGCCACAACGTAAGTAGTGCTGGTGAGAGAGAGCGCGAGGAGGTCGGAGGCATCCCCAGATGTCATAATCAACGAGTCCGTCGCGTCGCTGCAGGTGCTATGGTTTCTGGGGGGAGGGCCTGCGGGAGACGCGTCTGGTCAAGAGCTTGCAGCTGCCCCACATTCTCCCAAGTTCTTGTACATGGGTGGCGGATGTACCTAGGTACCTAGGTAGTCTGCCTACATACTGTAGGGCGCGGGACGCCAATGTGGGGTAGCTAAGATGCTGTGGCAGGGATACATGGAACAACATATTTCTTAGGTGTGCCAGGATGTGGGACAACCATGGCTACGGTTGTCCCACATCCCAAGCATGGCTCAAGTGCCCAAGTCCACATTTGTGTCTCCCGTTGTGAGCAGGTGCGGCAATGCGCAGCTAGCTATCCTTACATTTGTGTAAATCTGAAGATCACAAGGGGAATGCCCTCTCCGCCCCCCCACCCAGCCCTTCCGCCCTGTCCTCCTTGCTCTCACCTATTGCTGCTACAACCTCTGCGGGACCTTTCACCCTCTGCTGACGTCCAAGCCCAGTGTCGAAAAAGCCTGCAGCATCGCCATCCGGGTCCCTCATGCGGCCGAGACCTCACAGACAGTCTTGACGAAAGACTCGGGATCGTGGGCGAAGCGGCCGAGGAACAGGCCATCCGCAGAGTCTTTCAGCTTCTGGAACAGACCTGGCCCAGCAGAACCCCCATAGATGATCCGGACGGTTCCATTCCGCTCTTTGACGCATGGCAACTCGCGCAGGGCGCTAACGACACCGACGACATGCTCGGCTGCGGCAGGTTCTGCGGCACCGATGGCCCACACGGGCTCGTAAGCCAAGACGACCTCGGCGGCATCTGCCACAGCTGCCATGACGCTCTCCACCTGCGTTGCGCACTGTCCCACGGCCATGCTCACCACGCCCTTGGTGCGCTCCCCGACGCACACCAGAGGTATCAGTCCGTTCCTGGCAGCTGCAGCCGCCTTCCTCGCCGTGTCTGCGTCCGTCTCACGGAACAGACCCCTTCGCTCGGCATGGCCAACTTCAACGATGCGGCAGCCAACCTCTGCGAGGACGGCGGGGGATACTTCGCCCGTGTATGACCCTGCGTCTTCCCAAAAGGCATCCTGGGCCCCCACCAGGACTGGAACACTGCTCGATTGCACCTGAGAGACGACCGACGTCAAGGTGATGGCATCCGGGAGGATGAAGACGTCAAGCGCGCCGAGACCAGAAGCCATTGCGAGCTGGGCCACGACGTCAGCGACATACTGCGTCGTCCGCTGCGCCGAAAAATACATCCTTTCGTTACAATCAGTGGAGAACTTTAATGTGGGAGAGCCGGGGGAAGCAGAGAGCACATCGGTCCGTACTTGGTTGATACGCCCACCAGACGGCGGCGCTTCGGAACCGCAGTGGCCATGGCTGAAGGTGAAGCTCGCTGGTGCGGAGACTTGGGAAACACTGGCACGAATAGCACGTAAGCCGAGGGCTATGTGGTTCTGAACGCCGCCTGCCCAGCGAACTCTGCTGAGTACCCCAAACGTATGTGGCTGTGGGCAAGAAGGTGCATCGCATAGGGCGAGGGCGAGGACGAGGACGAGGAGAAAAGAAGGAGAAGGAGGAGGGGTTGTTGGTGTCCTAGGCATGACACGTTCTTCCTTCAGACCCCACCCACCCCCGGTTCCCCAGCGCGGCGCGAGTGGAATTTCAACATCGGACCAGACCACCCAGTCATCTCACTCAGTCTTCGGCGAGCAGATCGCCATGGCCGTCGAGCGAGCGATGCAGCCAGATAAAATGCTCGCAAATTCAAAAACCTACAGGTGAGACCGGGCCATATTGTGTTTCATTACAAGTATGGCCCTTTCAGTCTCCATGCACGTCACGTCGCCAGCAACCAGATCTGATATGCGTTCATTGATCGGGGGGGGGGGAGGGTATACGGAGGGGAGGGCTTGTAGACAGGTACACGCTAAACATCACGCCAAACCACTCTCAAGATCCCTTATGGCCTCGACCTTGCTGGCGCTCGCGCTCTTCTCGTCAAACACGTACCCGAGCCACTCCTTGGCGAGCCGGCGGGCCAGTTCAAGCCCGATCACTCGCTCACCCATGCACAACACCTGAGCGTTGTTGCTCAAAACCGCCCGCTCGACAGAGAAGGAGTCGTGCGCCGTGACCGCCCTGACTCCCTTGACCTTGTTGGCCGTGATGGCGACCCCGAGTCCTGTCCCGCAAATCAAGAGGGCGCGGTCCACCGTCCCGTCTGCAACCAGGCGAGCCGCCGCCGCCGCGCGGTGAGGGTACGCAGTCTTGTCGTCGGTGGCAAACGACCCAACATCCTCAATGTGCTCGACTCGCGGGTCTTTGGACAGGTCAGCCTTGATCGTGTCCTTGTATGTCACACCCGCGTCCTATCATCCCAATCATCAGCAACGGCCCTGAGGCGGACATGCGACAGGCATTGTGGATTTACTTACGTCGCAGCCTACCGCCACCCTCCACCTTGGTGTCGCTCCATTGGAGGCCATCCTGGAATTGAAGTCAGGCTAGGAATGCTGGCCGGCCGAGTTTTTGTGAATGATGGGAAGTCACTATTGGGTTTGAACTTGATCTGTGTGAGTCTTGCGGACAATACGAGCCGAACGGACCATGATCACCAACTTCGAGGGCCGTGTTGGTAGATATCGGCACGAAAAGCAGAGGGCGGGGGGCAAGTTGGCCCGCGGGGAGTTGGCCGTGTCATCATCGTTCTGCCAGGCTATTCCCAAAAATCTGAAAACCCGGCGACCATACGAAATTGGGGGCGGACATCTGCCATGCCGATTGTACATGTACATGAGGCGCGGAGAGGTCATAGTGAACTTCGCGCGTTGCCGATGGGCCGGACCCCAAGCCTCTAGGGCTCCCCATTGAGGGGTTGCTTGTCACCCTCGGGGGAAGCTGTCGAACTCGACTTGCGATTTCTCACGACCCGAGGAGGAGATTGGACGATGCTGGCTCGGGCTGCCCATTGCGGTAACCCGGGCAGCGTCAGCCCATCGACACGAACCGGCTAGGGACTCGGGCACCCACAAAGCCAGCTGCGAACGCCTGCCGCCAACCGCGCTGTCCCGCACAGTCTCTAGAGCCTGCACACTTAGCCGTCGGCAAAAATCAAGTCAGCGGGGCTGAAGTCTGGGGACGGGTCTGGGGGTGGATCTGGGGGTGGATCTGGGGCAATGTGCCGGGTGGGGATCGAAAAGACAATCCGGACAGGTCTGGACCTAGAGACCCACATCCGCGTCAAACCTTCACACCACCCACAGCAAACATCGCGAGCCTTAGCACACCTTGGGGCCAGCAATCCAAAGACTCAAAAGCAATCTTTACATTCCCCCCCCCCCCAAGCGCCGGTCTAGCCTAAGAGAGGCTATGGTCCTGTTGTTGAGACCAGCTTGTCTGATTCCCAACACTTGGTTGCGAGGTGAGGTTCTGACATTTGCTAATAGTGTCCGAAGAACCCCATTCCCTCACAATGTGCTATTTAGATACACTTTAGGGCTCGCTTTGGAGGTGAGGGGGGCTGGAGCAAATACCCTCCCGGATAACGGATGCTGCTAGTCGATGCTGAGGGGTTACGCCTAGGGCGGATGTGAGCTAATAAAGGCATGACCGAGGCCGCGATGCGGACCTGACGGCATCCCTAACTCAGAAGTACCGATACATGCCTTTTTCCTTCGCTTCTTGCCTAACTGCTCGAGGTGGTGCGGACATGCCCTGGCAGCCAGAGCAAGACGGGGCCTAGGCAAGACGGTGTATAGCATCGGCCGGAGTGAAGAGACCCTTCTGCCTCACTCGTCACTGCTGAGAACAGAATTCACATATAGAGTGACTGAAGCCTCAGGAAACTTATCTCGATTGAGCTCATTCCAGTGAATCGCCGGTGATAGGCGCATGCGCGTTCACACACGATGTCTGCAGCCCACCTCTTTCGCTCTCCGGACGGCCTTGTGGTCAAGTCTCTGAGGGGGCTCATCTCCTACAATCCATGCCTCTCTCTGGACGAGGCCAACCGTGTTGTCTTTGACACAAAACACGACCGAACCAAGGTCAGCATCATTTCGGGTGGGGGCTCAGGTCATGAGCCGGGTAAGTGGACCTGGTGCAATCATGCATGCATCTTGGAGCATTGGTGCTGACAAGCACATCAGCATGGAGTGGTTATGTTGGCGAGAACATGCTCGCGGCCTCAGTGGGCGGCGACATCTTCGCCAGCCCCTCGACCAAACAGATCTTGGCTGCCATCGATGCGGTGCCAAGTGACGAAGGCACCATTCTCGTGGTCACAAACTACACTGGCGATTGCCTGCATTTTGGCCTCGCAAACGAGAAGGCCGTTGCGAGGGGCCACCGCTGCCGGATGATTGTCTGTGGTGACGATGTCTCTGTTGGCAAGACAAACGGGTCCTTGGTGGGACGGCGAGGGCTTGCTGGGCAGATCGGGGTCCTCAAGGTCATGGGTGGTGCCGCGGGGAAGGGCGCGTCCCTGGACGACGTCTACGACCTCGGCGTGGCGTTCTCGCAGCAGATTGTCTCGATTGCTGCCACGCTGGACCACTGCCACGTGCCTGGACGGACAGAGCATGCCGTGCTTGGGGATGACGAGGTCGAGATTGGCACGGGGCCGCACAACGAGCCTGGTTACAAAAGGCTGTCCCCGGCGCCTTCGGCCGAGGAGCTTGTCAAGATGATATTGACTCACTGTCTGGATGAAAAGGACGCTGACCGGGGCTATGTGAAATTCAACGCCGGCGATGAGACCATGTTACTTGTCAGCAACTTCGGCGGCGTGTCCCCCTTGGAGATGGGTGCCCTGACGGACGAGATTCTCGAGCAACTAGCCGCCGACTGGAACATGGAGCCAGTGCGCGTCTACGTGGGGCCTCTCGAAACGTACGCGCTCGCCTATTGCCGGGGGCCGGCCCTCCCCTGACATCAGGAGAGACTTTGTCATACTAACTGGTGTCACAGGTCCCTCAACGCGCAAGCATTTTCAGTGTCTGTGATAAATGTGACAGCTGCAGCAGAGAACTGCGCCTACTCTGTCGAGGAGATCAAGGCCTTCGCGGATGCCAGGACGACCACCTGTTGGGAATCGATGGCCGGGTCCCAGGCTTCAAGGCGAAAGCGTCAACAACAGCTCGTCAGCCCCCCGCAAGAGCCCAAGAAGGCAGCCGTTGATCCCGGCAGGGACCTGAGGCTGGACCCGGCCACCTTGGACAAGATGTTGCGCGGCGCATGCGACGCACTCGTACAGGCCGAACCCGATCTGACAAAATGTGAGTCCAAGATGAGCCCCACCGGCATTCTGTACTGGATGATGCAACGAGTGAGATGCTGACGGGTCCTTCGGGCTCCAGGGGACACCTTGATGGGCGACGGGGACTGCGGTGAAACGCTCAAGACGGGGGCGACCAGCCTGCTGGCAGCGCTGGACGACAAGAGCATCGCGGCAACGGGCTCGGTGGTGACGGTGCTCCGGGAGCTGGAGGAGATTGTCGAGGGCAAGATGGGGGGCACGCTGGGCGGCATACTGGGCATCTTCTTCGTGTCGCTGCGCAACGCCGTCGAGCGCGGCGTGCAAGAAGGCCCGGCGCGAGAGGCGTGCGAGGTCTGGGGCCGCTCTCTCGCCACTGCGCTCGAGCACCTGACAAAGTACACGCCGGCCAAGGTGGGTGACAGGACTGTCATGGACACCCTCATCCCGTTCGCTGCGGCGATCCAGAAGGCCGGCAGGTTCGACGAGGGCGTCGAAGCGGCCGTCAGGGGCGCAGAAGCCACCAAGAACATGACCCCGAGGCTCGGAAGGGCCACCTATGTGGCGGCTGGGCGTGAGCGAGGGGCCGATGGCGTTCTACCTCCTGACCCGGGGGCATGGGGCGCAATGGTCGCCATACAGGGTCTGAGGAATGGGCTGTCGTCGAGAAAGGACAGTGCGGTCGCTGTGTAGAGGGTAGCCGCAGGTGTTGGCTGTACAATGTGCATGCGAAGTGTGTAAGTTTGTGGAGAACACAGTCCTTTGGTACCTACGGGTATTTTGTCAAGTAATGCTACGAGTCCACGCACGTAAAAGGGTCACCCTCCGCCCCTCCCCCCGAGTTGATGCTACACGGCTGAGTTGTCATACATTTGAAGACGATGCGATGCTGCCCCCCCCCCCCCAAAAAAAAAAAGGGAAGGAGAGGAAAGAGACGCACGCCATCTCTCCAACTTGAGGGTCCAAGTCCAACTGGTCCTGCATGCACACACTGATCGTGGGCCTCAAGCCTTCCCGGCGCTTCCCAGCTGCTGCATATATGTCTCGATAGCGTCCTGCATCCGCTTTGTGCCGGCCTCAATGACACTCGTCAGGGGCTTTCCCCGCATCTCGTCCTGGACAGCAGCATAATGCTTGTTCATTCCCTTGTTGATGTTGACCTTGGTGACTCCTCCGGCGATGCACCTCTTGAAGATGTCCTCGGTGAAGGGGTCAGCGCCATGGAGGACGAGCTGCACGCGGTCGCCAACCTTGTGATAGATGCTGTCCAGGCGGTCATACTCGAGCTGGATGCCCCTGGGGCCATAGTTTCCGTGCACGTTGCCGAAAGCGGGTGCCAGCATCTCGATGCCCGTCGCCACAAACTCCTCGGCCTGTTCCGGGGTGGTCAGCACTCCGCCGAGGTCTGCTGTTTCGGCGACACCATCCTCGCCCCCCTCGATCCTCCCGGGCTCCGCCTCGGCAGCGATGCCTCGCTCGTGGCAGTAGCCCACGAGCTCCTCGGTGAGCCGGAGGTTTTCCTCCTTTTCGTAATGGCTCATGTCACACATGATGGAGTCGAAGCCATCCTCGATATCGGCTGCCCGCCTCACGCTACGGCACGGGAGGGTCAGCTTTCAGGGGCGGTGGGGATGAGCAAGTGAGGCAGACGGACATCCAGACATCCTAAGAGTATGAGGGAGCGCGGCTTACAGCTCGGGCGTCTGACAGTGGTCCAGGTGTAGCGACACGGGGACTTTGGCGTTGTGGCAGGCGTCTGCTGCGGCCTTGACCAGCGAGGTACCGGCATATTCGATTGCCCACGGAAAGAGGAGCACCATGGCGGGAGACCTTGCTGCTTCGGCGGCACGGACAGTGGCGATGATGGACTCGATGTTGTAACAGCACATTCCTGGCACAGCGTAGTTGCCTTGCCTCGCGGCCCTCAAGATGGCCATTGACCTGTTTTCAGACAGCTTGGGACGGGCCATTTTCGTTTTCTCTCTTCTTTCTTTTTATTATTCTTCTTGTTTCTTTCGAGACGGGGCTGTAAACCAGTTGGAAGTGATCAGAGTGAGAGTGAAGGGTAAATAAAGGTGAAGGTGAGGAGCAAGACGACGGAGTGACAAGCCTGCGTGGAGCGTGTACGAATGTGTAGACAGTAGGTAGACCTATGTATCTGTCTGTCTTTCTGTCTGTCTTTCTGTCTGTCTTTCTGTCTGTCTTTCTGTCTGTCTTTCTGTCTGCCTGTCTGCCTGTCTGTCGGCTTGCCTGATTTGGTTATTTCTAAACGTGCAGTGGACGGCAGCGCCCCCCCTCCTCCCCCCACAATATCCACCAGTGGACCAGACAACAGAAGTGCCCTCCCTGGAACTCACCATCTCCTAGGTACCTAGGTACCTACCTTATGAACGTCCAGGTAAAATGCCCCGTGGTGCGCCGAGGAGGAGACATCATTGCGGGGCACTACAGTGGGGCGCACCATGGCGGGGGAGGGGTAAAGGAGGGAGGGGCACTGCACTGACTTCCACGGGTGTCAGCTCCCCTGCTGAAGTGAACTCGCTGCGGCGGCGCAGACATGCACTCGCATCTCCAAAACCCCGGCCCACGCGACGATGCCGGGAGCTAATGGTCTAACAACCAGGGACAGCCGCCCCATCCATCACCGCAGCGGGGTTGCCTTGCCGCTGCGACAACATGACCGAGTTCGGGAGAGACAAAAGAGGGCTGGTAGTTGTTGGGATCCTCGGGAGCACGTCTCGGTTGAAACAACTCCGAGGGTCTTCATTATCATCATTATTATCGTTCTCATCATCATCATCAAGATCATCAAGATCAAGATCACTACCACAACCGACGCACCAATTGATGGCCGGCTAGCTACAGTGACACAGCCGCCCGCCTGTCCGCCTGTCCGCCTGTCCGTCTCTCTGTTGTGCACTAGATAGATAGCTTTTGTCCAGTCCATGTCCGATTCAGCCTCACTGCCTCGTCTCTGCGGATGAAGCCGGACTCGATCGGTGCTTCTCAGATACTCAGCCGCTCAGCTACCCAGACACTCAGTTCAAACGAATGTGACACACCCGCCATCGCAGGGGCTCTCAGGAACTCGCGACGCACCGCCATGGCATCCTCGAAACCAGCAGTGTCCTTTATCGGCCTCGGCGCCATGGGCTTCGGCCTCGCTACCAACCTGGTCAAGAAGGGCTATCCCGTCACCGGCTTTGATGTCTGGGCCCCATCCCTCGAGCGCTTCCAGGAGGCTGGTGGCACCTCCGCAACAACCCCCGCCGACGCTGTCGCCAACAAGCCGCTCTGTGTTGTCATGGTCGCCACCGCACAGCAGGCCCAGAGCGTGCTGCTGGGCGGAGACGCCCCTGCCGTGCCGGCCCTGCCCCGCGGCGCCGCTCTGTTCATATGCTCCACCGTCCCTGCTGCATACGTGCAGGGGCTGGCGAGGCAGCTGGCTGCCATGGGACGGGCCGACATCTCTCTGATCGACTGCCCCGTCTCCGGCGGCACCATTCGAGCCGCGGATGGCACCCTGTCCATAATGGCCGGCGGGACAGACGACGCCATCACCAAGGGGACGGCGCTGCTGCAGGCCATGTCGGATCCGAAGAAGCTGTATGTCGTCGCCGGCCCAGGCGGCATCGGCGCCGGCAGCAACCTGAAGATGTGTCATCAGGTCCTGGCCGCGGTCCAGATCCTGTCGGCGAGCGAGGTGCTGGGCTTTGCCAGCCACCTCGGCTTGGACCCGGAAAGGGTCTCTGACGAGATTGTCAAGTCGGACGGGACGAGCTGGATGTTTGAGAACAGGCTCCCGCGGCTGCTGGCCCCAGACTTCAAGCCCATCGCAAGCGCAGTCACCATCATCCTAAAGGATGCCGGTATCATCACCTCCGAGGCCAGACGGTACGGCTTCGCGACGCCGATGACGAGCGTGGCCGAGCAGGTCTACTTCGCAGGCATAGGCAGGGGATGGGGCGCCGACGACGATGCCAGCATGCTGAGGCTCTACAGAGAAGGGGTGGGCAAGGTTGGCCCGGTCGAGGGCCGGGCTCGCACCGAGGACGAGAAGCTCAGGTTGGTGGTGGACCTGCTCAGGGGCATCCATCTGTGCTCGGCGGCCGAGGCCATCGCGTTTGCCAGCCATGTTGGTCTCGACCTGGACCAGGTCTTTGACCTGTGCATCAACGCCGCGGGAGGCAGCGCCATGCTAAGGCTGCATGGCCCCGAGATGATCAAGGCCTTCCGAGGCGGCCGGGAGCAGGTGGCCCAGGGCTGGGCGGCAGTCCAAGGAGGCGACGGAGGGCTGGGGGCTGTCCTCAAGGGATTGCAGGCTGCGGTAGATGAGGCCCAACTGCTCAAGATGCCACTTTTCCTGGGCAACCAAGCCCTCAACCTGATACGTCTCGCCCTGCAGGCCACAACCAGCGGCCCAGACGGACTCGCGGTGGCGGCGGTGGCGAGGGCTTGGGTCAAGTAATGGCCTGGTGACAAGTCAAATGAATGGCGTCGTCTGGCGCGAAGAACAGAGCATCTTGAGACCTATCGACCACGGGCCTCGGGTACACAACTGATTTATACGTACGTACGCACGCATTAATGCACATGGTTGCAGCAAGCCTCAATGTCGGCAGTCACTTGATGACAAATCTTGGCATTATTCTAGTAGAACAACTCCCTACCGAATAATGGTTATCTCGAGATAAATTTACCTCGAGATCACTCAAACCTGCGAGCGGTTTTGGAGCCGCTGCTGGCATTTTGTGCATGTAAGCCTGCGGTAGATGGGGGTCGGGGTGAGAGGGAAGGCACACAAACGACAAAGATCGCGGGAATAAATAACAGTTCATTTATTCTTGCGAAATGCTAACTACGGCCGGGAGAGAAATGCAATGCAACCAGGATAGGGTTTCCCCACGCAAAACCTGCACGGCGGTATCAAAGCTCATCAATTCGTGCCCTGCGAACCCCTCCCAAAACATAAATTACTGGCCGTCAGAAGGTTTTGCAGGCGAAAGACATTTTTACCCATCCCCATCCACCCAAAACACCTTCATCGATTCGACGCCCGCAGCACAAACCATAGTCACAAGCCGCGTGCTTCCATCCATGACCACGAGAGAAATCTCAAGGGCGCCGTGGTCTGTTCCAGAGCCGATGTCGAGCCTGGAAGATGCCGCTTTATAGCTCCTCCTTCACCTTGTCCTTGGCCTCACCGGCGGTTTGCTTTGCGGCATCGGCGCCCGAATTGAGTTGGCCTACAATCCACTGCCAGGTTGCCTGCAGCGTCTCGCTGAGCTTGGCAAACGCAGTGCCGGACGGGCTGCTTGTTCCGTAACGGAAGTAAGTGGAGTGCTTGCGGGCGAGCGCTCGCAGCTCATTTATGGTCGATCCCTGGGGTACAGACTGCACAGCACGGTCAGTAAGCTGCTAATACGGTCACCACCGAGGATAACTTAAACCCAAGGAGGCTCACAATTCCATAGCTGTCAAGGTATTTCTTCAAGTCACTCTCACTCCACGTGTCAAATGCACTCTTCCTGGCCGCATCCGTGGCCTGGGTGAGGTAGCTCGTGGCGGATGCGTAGGTCGAGCCTCCGGCAGACGAGGCAGAGGTGTAGGCAGATTGTGCGGCGCTGACAAGTTCATCACGGGTAGCGCCAGACTTGTCGGCCGTCTTCTTTGCTGCAGCGTCTCCGTTGGCCTTCAGGTAGTCCTTCAGATTCTCGACTGAGAAATCGTCGAAAGTCCAGGCGTTCCAACCAGTAGATGCCTTATGGAAGTTCTTGCGAACCAAGGCGCGGAGCTCATCAGTCTTCGAAGCGTGCGGGACAGGGACGCCACGGGCGTCGAGGTAACCCTTGAGACGAGTGTCTGACCAAAAGCCAATCGCGGTGTTGAAAGCCTCTTGAGTAGCCAGTGATGCGTCGTTGGTGGCCTTGGCGTACTGGTTGCCGGCCTGCGAGGTAGCAGCTCCGAAAGCCGAGGCAGCGGTGCCAGAGACGGTGTCACCGAGGATGTGAGCACGGTTCTTGCGGACAAGTGCGCGGAGCTCGTTCAGCTTGGTTCCTTGAGGGACTGTAAAGCAGGTCAGAAGTGCTTGCTCGGACACGATGATACATAACCATGTACGCACCGGGAATTCCGTTCTTGTCGGCGAACTCCTTCAGTTGAGACTCGCTCCAGGAATCGATGAGCTTGTCAGTGAGCGTCGCGTAAGCGGCTTGGGCGCTAGATGTGGCACTGGCAAGCTGTTCTTGAGACTTGAGGTAGGCCAGGCGGGAGTTGCGGCGGACTGATGCGATGAGCTTGTCACGCTGCAACGGTAAGTCAGCGGGATCTGGCTGTGAGGTGATCAGGTGCAGTAACACTCACAGTGCTGGGCTGCGGGGCCGGGAAGCCATGAGTGTCAAGCCACTCTTTCAGATCGGATTCTACAAACGTTAGATCTCCGGCACACACTGGTGTTCTCTGTGTGAAAAGGAGTCGGGTGGAAGAGCAATTACCAGTCCAAGTCTCGTAGAGCCAGTCACCGGGGTAGGAGGCAGCCTCTCCGACCTTTTGAGCAATAGTGTCGTAGTTGCTGCGAGCTTTTGATAGGACGGTGTCCCGCTGGCGGGGCTGGGGTACTGCATGCTTTTAGATTACCGTCCGGCGGTGGGACGGAAAACACATCAGGGACTCACCAGGGATGGCATGATGGTCGCAGAAAGCCTTGAGCTGGCTGTCGGTCCAGGTGTCCAAGATCCAATCCTTGACATTGGAATAGGCGTTCTGGGCCTTGTCCTCGGTCTCGTACCAGGAAGCTCCGACCTGTGCGACCAGCGAGTCCTTGTTTGACTTGGCGGCGTCCTGAACGTCGACGCCCTTCTGCTGAAGGTAGCCAGTAAGCTTGTCGGTGTCCCAGCTCTTGTAGGGGCTGACGGCGTAAGCGTCCCAATTCGACTGGATGAGCTTCTCGAGGTCCTTGCGGTCAGAAGGGGTGGGGTAGGGGACGTCATGGTCGGAGAGCCAACGCTCGAGCTCGGTCTCATGCCACTTGTTGTAAGCTGGAGTCGGGACACACCAGGCGAGCGTCAGTGCTTGTGCTCATCTTAATCAGGGATGGAAGCGCGAAGAGCGTGAGAAGGGGAAAGGGCGGTTACTGTATTTACCAGCCTTGGAGAACCAGCTGTTGCTGCTGGCCACAGCAGCGTCGGCCACAAGGGCGACGGAGATGAGGGCCTTGACGAACCTCATGGCGTGGTTGGTCTGGCTGTTGGTTTGTGTGTTGATCTGGTGGTTGGCTGTTGACTGACGATGACAATGCTCGAAAGTCAGGGAGGCACGGAGCCGCTGAAGAATTAAGACAGTAGCGGAGGAGGAGGAGGAGGAGAAGGAGGCTGTGGTATGAGGGTGTCAAGTGATGGTTGACGAGGAGTGGTGGGCAAGTAAGTAGAGTAGGGTAGGGTACATGTAGGCAAGTACGGAGGGAGGCAGGCAGCTGGAAGGAAATCAGTCAGCCTGGCCTGGCAAAAGCGCGTCTCCGGGGGGGAGGGAGGTGATGCGATGCACGCATGTACGTCACTTCTTTGTGATGTGGCTTGGGGCAGCCGACGCATGTGCAGCAGCAGTCTCAACTGGGACTGGGAGGAAGTGGATCCACAAATGCCTACCCAAGTACCGCAACAGTGTGCCCGTGGCAACGAACGCGCGAGAGCAGCCACATGCACATGTAGACAGTACATGCGGTAGGCCACAGCAATGAATGGCCTGGTCCAGATGTCCTACACTACCTACTACTCCGTACAGCATGGTACGTGCATACCTAGGTAGGTACCACGTAGATGCACACCAATGGGAAGGCACTCGAAAAGACCGGTCAGGCCTGTGCCACTAGATGATAATCAAAGACGTGTTGGCTATGGCATACGTAGGTCAGTGGTCACCATGATCTAAATTCGGGCCACGATGGGGTCGGCGTGCGGGCGAGGCCCCCAAGGGATGGGGATGCCCCGTCCCATCTGCCCATGCAAGCCCTGGCAGCTAGCCATTGAATGCCGTCGGCGGGACAGGAAGCTTTCGTTTCGTTGTCATGCTCATGACGTCAGTCGATTGGACGGAAGAAGAGAGAGGCAAAGGGAGGGAAGGAGAGACGGGAAATAGCGTCATTGGACATCAGTTCATGGGGTGCGGCATTCTGTTTCTACGCGGCACGCCTACCACAACAAGAGCTGGAGAATAAGGAGAAGAAGGAGAAGAAGCAGCATAAAAAACCATCCCCCCTCCCATTGATATTACATCACCGTGTGCCGTTGGGGATGGTTTGACTTCAGCTGTGGCGCGCCGGGGAGAATGCTCCGGTGATGTCATCCAAGCTGTGGCGTGGCATCAGAGCTCCGAGCTCCAGAGCTGTGGGGAGCTTGGGCCAGCTGCCAAATACCCACATACCTAGCACCCTTGACCCTGTACCCAGGTAGATACCTACCTAGGTATCTAGGTAGGCAGTTCGCTTATAGTTTTTATAGGTATTTCTAGAAAGGTTAATTATCTTAATATTATAATTAAGATATTTTAAAATAAGTAATTAAATATTTAAAAAAAAATATAATTATTATATATTTATATTTATATTTTAAATTATTTTAATTAAATTAAATATTATTTAAATATTATATTATATTATATTATTATAAAGCTTAACATTTAAGGCTTAAGCTTATAATAATAACTAGCTTTAATCTTTACTTATAGCTATCTTTAATTAATATATATAAACTTATTTAAATTATTTACTTTATTATTATTAAGTTATAAGAAAATTAATATATAATTAACACCTATAGTATAGCTTAAAAGTAGTTTTTATATTACTTAAGATAAGTATATTATTTAGTTATCGCAAGTTATATAGTTTCTGCGGAGACTATCTAAGAAGAAGAAAAAGAAGAAGAAGAAGAAGATTTAGTGCACCTAAACCAGCAGGACATTACCATACACGCCATACTCCCACAGCCCACTACCCTCATCGACAGGACCGAGCCGTTTGCATTAGAGCGCTGGGGGGCTGTCAGCCCGTCAGCCTCATCGCGCAGCTCAAACATATCTCACTGCTGGTTGGAGTCTCCGGGCTGTGGTCCCATAGGTTGAGGACTATCCCCGAGGGGAGAGGGCCGCAAAGTACGCCCGTTGGCCGTTTGACTCATTCATTCTTTGGCCTCAGCCGGCCTGCCACAATGTAAAAAGGCAACGCATCGGCGGCACCCAGCTACCCGCCCAGCCCATGTAGACTACCCAGGAAGCACCGACATAAGGGAATGCCTCATCTGTCTCCTTTGTGCCTTCCTTGCGTTTTGGCTGCACCGTCCAGCCGCCTCTCTCTTCGCAGTCTGAGCCGTCGTAGTTGTTGGCCCTCCCACATAGCACATCGATACCCATTCTCACCCGCTGCTTTTACTTGCTCGTCTTCCAGGGCCCCGCAACGCCAGTCTCTTCGCCTTCGCCTTCGAAAATTGCCATACAGCACCCCCCCATCCGTGCCACTCGGGAACTCCCCGCGCTCGCCATTCTCCAGGCGCGGCTTCTCGTCTTGCCCTGCTGGCTGCACCCCAAGAAACCCCAGAACATCGGCGGCCGCCATCAAGCAAGGCATGGAGCAATTGTTGCAGGACAAGGCTGCGGGTGCCGACGAGGCCCCTGCCAAGACGTTGGCGCCCTACGCGGAGCAGACCACAGAGGCCGTTGCCCAGCTGTGTCGCTGTCTCGAGGACGCTGCCAAGGACAAGAAGAAGGCTGGCTTCAGCGCCAAGAAGAACAAGTTCAGCGTCTCCGGCTCCCGCGATGCCCTGACCGTCGACTCCTGGAAGTTCCAGGAATATGACTACAAGAAGCGGGACCTGCCCACCTACGCCCGCGGCCTCTTCACCACGAGGACCCGCCACAACGTCCCCGAGATCGCCATCCGGGGCTACGACAAGTTCTTCAACGTCGGCGAGGTCCACGAGACCCGCTGGGACGTCATCGAGACTCAGACCACCGGGCCCTACGAGCTCACCCTCAAGGAGAACGGCTGCATCATCTTCATGAGCGGCCTGGAGGATGGCACCCTTCTTGTTTGCAGCAAGCACTCCACCGGCGACCGCAGCGACGTCGAGCTCAGCCATGCCGCAGCTGGCGAGCGGTGGGTCGAGCGCCAGCTCCACGCCCTGGGGAGGACCAAGGAGGATCTTGCGCGCGAGCTGAGGCACCGGAACGTCACTGCCGTCGCCGAGCTGTGCGACGATGACTTCGAGGAGCACATCCTGGCTTACGGCCCTGACAAGGCCGGCCTGTACCTGCACGGCATAAATGTCAACGTCCCCGAGTTCATGACCTACCCCAGCACCCTGGTGCACCAGTTCGCGGACGCGTGGGGCTTCCGCAAGGTTGGCGTCCTCAAGATGGACACGATCACCGAGGTCAGGACCTTCCTGGAGGAATGCGCAGAGACCGGTGCGCACGAGGGAAGGGACGTTGAGGGCTTCGTCATCCGATGCAAGCGCTCCTGGAGCCCGGCCAAGGTGCAGCCTTTCGACTGGTTCTTCAAGTACAAGTTCGAGGAGCCCTACCTGTTGTACCGGCAGTGGAGGGAGAGCACCAAGGCGCTCATTGCAGGCAAACCGCCCAGATTCAAGAAGCACCGCGCCATCACCGAAGAGTACCTCGTTTTCGCAAAGAAGAGGCTTGCGGCCGACCCGAGACTCGGCAAGCTCTACAACCAAAACCACGGCATCATCGCCCTCCGCAACGACTTCCTCGCGTTCAAAAATATCGACGGTGCTGACGCCGCCAAATTCGAGGAGCTATATGGAGGCGGCGGAAAGACCGAGGTCGGGCGAGACGTCGTCCTCGTCCCCATCGCGACCATCGGCTGCGGGAAAACGACGATTGCTGTCGCCCTGTCCAAGCTCTTCAATTTCGGGCACGTTCAAAATGACAACATCACGGGCGCCAAGCGGCCCCCACGCTTTACCAAGATGGTGCTCGAGCAGCTGGAAACCCATCCCGCCGTCACTGCCGACCGCAACAACGCCCAGAAACACGAGAGGAAGCAGATCCTCACAGACGTCAAGATACAGCACGGGGATGCCCGCCTCGTCGCCCTGAACTTTGTGCACGACAACATTGACAGGGTCCGGGAGATCACGCAGGGCCGTGTCCTTGCTCGCGGCGACAACCACCAGACAATTCAGGCTGCTACAGACCCGAACAAGGTCAAGGGGATCATGGAAGGCTTCCTGACCCGCTTCGAGCCTTTAGACAGCGACAGGGCGCCAGACGATGGATTCGACGCCGTCGTCAATCTTGACCCCCTCGCGCCAAGCAGAGAGAACCTGGAGACCGCGGTGAACGAGCTCCACCGTCTATATCCCAGGTTGATCCAGGACATCCCAGCAGCCGAGGAGATGGACCGTGCCATCGAGGAAGCCATGGAAGAATACCGCCCTGATTTACGTCACACAATTCCGGGTCGCAGAAAACCTGCCAAGGAGAACCCAAATGGCGCACAGGCACAAGCCCAGAAAAAGGCGAAGAAGAAGCCTCTGGAGTACATGTCGATTGACGTACCAGCTAAGGACATCAGTGCCCTCCTTGAGAAGACATTCAAGGACGCCGGCGCCGAGAAGGCCCGCTTCTACAAGTTGCTGTGGAACACCCGCCGCATCCAGCCCAACCTCCATGTCACGCTCATGCATCGCGCCACGTCGAAAGATCATCCTGACCTCTGGGACCGATACTCGAGGCTGCAGGCCGAGGCCGAGGCCAGCACAGGCGTCCCTGACAGTACGCTGGGCGAGGTTGAGGTGGTGCTGGAGCGCGTTGTCCACGATGGCCGCATCATGGCGGTCGTAGTCAGGCTCAACGACCCTGAGGACAAGTGGCACTGCGTCAACAAGGTTGCGCACGTGACGATTGGAACCAGGGACGGCAGCGTCAAGCCCAAGGAGAGCAATGACCTGCTGGAACGGTGGATATCTGAGGGGGCTGGTGAGCACTCGGAAATCCAGGACATTGGGTTTGAGGGACGGCCGACTGTCAGGGGCATCGTGAAAGCGGTTATGGCTAAATAGAGAGAGCTGGAGGGGCGAGGGGGTTTGGAACGGTGGAGGACGAGGTCCCCAAAGACGGTTAGCATTCTTTAAGCTAGCTGTGACATGTTAAGTCTAACTGCATCACCCTGACCTGGTCGGTCCCGGAATCCAAAATCAAACCGGCCCACCATTGAGCTCATTTGTGACCCGGACGAATGCATCCCACTGCCTCCAGGCCTCACCGCTCTTGATCGCCCACCGGGCCCTTCTCACGCCTTCCTTCCACCTTCCGCCACCAGGGCCGGCCTCCTGCAGGACGTTGCCATCGTCGCCATGGCCCATCTCGCTCGAGTCTGCGTCGCACACGCCCGAGACCACAAACAGCGCGGCAGTGTTGATGAGTACGAACTCAAGGATGGGATCGTCATCGGCGAGCTCGTCTTTCAATATGCTCTTCATGATCTTGGCGTTCTCGGCTGGCTCCTTGCCCGGCGACACCGTGTCGAGCGGGTGCCTGGACAGGCCAAAGTCCTCGGGGGCGAGCCTGAAGTGCTGGACCTCGACCTCGCCTGCCGCGCCCTCGGTGAGCCTCCAGCACAGTGTGGGGCCGGCACAGCTGACCTCGTCCAGCTCCTCCTCGCCGCAGACGACCATGGCCTTCCCCACGCCGTTGAGGCGGAGGGCCTCGGCGAAGATGGGGCCCAGCTCCCTCCTCGCGACGCCGATGACCCTTGCCTCGATCATTGGCCTGTCGTGGACGTCCATAGGATTGGCCAGGGGCCCGAGCAGGTTGAAGACGGTCCGCCAGGGCAGCTTCTTCCTCACGGGGGAGACGAAACGCATGCCCGGGTGGAAGGACGGGGCGAAGAGGAAGGCGTAGTTGGTCTTGCTATAGATCTGGCCTATGCTGTCTGGGCCGACGGCGGTCATGTCGGGCGGGTTCGGGAAGCTCATGTTAGCGATGAGGTCGGCGGAGCCGGACTTGGAGGTGGAGGCGCGGTTGCCATGCTTGGAGACGAGGAGGAGGCTGGAGGCCAGGATGGAGGCGCTGGTGGAGATGTTGAAGGTGTTATGGGAGTCGCCGCCGGTACCGACAATGTCACACTGCACATGAGCGGGAGCACAGTGGTCAGCAGGGACGGGGCGGCGGGTGAGTCAGGGGCGGGCCGGGTAGAGCGGGCTGACTTACGAATCCGCCGGCGTAGCTGCCCTCCCTCCTCCCCCTGGTCTGGATGACGCGCTGGAGCAGCTGCGAGTCGACCTGTGCGGCGGCCTTGAGCATCTTGCGGGCGCACTGCGACAGGAGTTCGGGGTCGCGGTCCAGGCCCGTGAAGTGCAGGCACATGAGCAGGGCGCCAGTCTGGACATCGTCAACGCGGTTGGTGAAGAAGTGCTCGATGGCGTCCGAGATCTCGCGGGCGGTGACGTCTGGTTGCCGTGGCCACAGGCGCGCAAGCAAGGGCTTGATGTCGACGACAGGAAGCGGCTGCGAGGCGGAGGCGCCGGCCTCGCCGGGCGTGGTGGGGTTGAGCGCGGCCATTCTATCAGCACTAGCCTTACCTTTACCTATATGCTCTGCTCTGTTCTGTTCTGTTCTGCTCTGTTCTGTTCTGCTCTGCCCTGCCTTGTCTTGCCTTGCCTTGATCGGTCTCGGGTGATACGGTCTTTGACCAAGAAAGAGCTCAAGGCGGTGCGGAGATCTGTCCAGAACGACAAATGTCGAAAAAGTTAGATCAACACAAGCTCAACCTCGGGCCCATATCACACTCCGTATCACGGGACCGGTCGCCCAGTGCAGTTGGCTGCTTAGTCAGCGGGGCTGCGGGCTATAAGAAGTGCTTACAGGGCCATGGGCGCCTATAGGGAGGAAGTCTTGCCTCTGCAAGATTTATTTAACATTTAAAATTATAGAGAGGGCTTTAAGGTTATAAAATATACCCCTTTTATAAACTATAAAACTAGCTAACCCTTTTAAATATATAGTTAAAAGACCTATAATTATATTTTTTTAAAATTAAATTTTATTTAATTAACTATATTATATTTTTATAATTAAGTTTTATCTCTTTAATTTATTTAAATAAAAGGTAAACCTTTTAAAAAAAAAGTATATTAAATATGTTTTAGCTTAATAGGGGAACTTAAAAAATAAAATAGTTAATAATTTATAGAAAGTGGCATTATAGTGCTACTTTAATATATACTGTGGGGCGTGTACCGCTGCGCACTATGCGATCCCTATGGGCTATAAATATTCCTAGCAGCTCCAGCCTAGGGATCTCTTCTCTTATCTTATCGACAACCCACCCAAGCCCGCTTGAGATTCTGGGTATACGGTACATGGGAGCTGCAGTACGTGGTGCACTAAGCCCACCCAGAAACCAAACAGTACCATGTATCGATACCCCCATCGGATTCGCGTACCATTTTCGATGCGACCGACGGGCTCGGCTGGCAACAGTCGGGCCTAAAATTTTCGACGATGAGACCCGGGGCTGCTGCACGCTACAAACAGCGATGCAAACAGCAAAAGACCACAAGGGGTCAATGTTGGAATTCCAGCGTCCTATTCCAGCGTCCTGTCAATTGACGAGCAGCAGCCAGGCAGCCCCAGCTCATTGCCCCGACTGAGCTCCACTGCTGGCCCGTCCCCCTTCTCTCTGCTGTCTTGCTGCGTCCAGTCAGTTCCTTTCTGACGCACTGACATCCACCTCCAGCATGCCGCCCAGGCTGCAGTGTCAGGCCTCCAGGAGGCTTGCGGCCTCTGCTTGGAGATGCTGCATGTACACACAACCCCGTTGCGCCGCGCCGGCACGGGCGCCGCCCTCCCTCGTCGCCACAGCCCCGAGGCAGTATGCCACAGCAGCCTCAATAGCGTCGGTGCTGAGGCTTCCCGACGACTACGTCCCTCCCACCAAGCCCCCCAGCGCAAGACGTTCCGAAGAGCGCAAGGCCCAGCTCCTGCGCACCTACACCTCCCTGCTCCGGTCCACGCCTCTGATGCTCATGTTCCAGCACAACAACCTCACCGCCGCCGAGTGGGCCGCCATACGCCGCGAGTTGAGGGCCGCCCTCGCCGCCGTGCCGCCTCCCGCCGCAGCTCCCGACGGCCACGCGCCCCTCGACATCGCGCCCAAGATCCTGCTGCAGGTGGTGCGAACGCGCACCTTCGACCAGGCACTGAAGGTCATTGAGTTCTTCGACCCGGCTGGCGTCGCAAAGTCCGACGCCTACACGCACGACCTGTCGATGGCGGCGTACCAGGCCGTCAAGGCCACCGAGGGCGCCGTGCCCAAAGACTCAACCTACGCCCAGCTGGCGCCGCTTATGATCGGCCAGATGGCTCTCCTCACCTTCCCAGCCGTTTCGCCACAGCACCTCGCCGCAGCGCTGTCCATACTGTCGCCCAGCCCGCCGGCCTTCCCGGCGCCCACGAGGAAGAAGAACCCAGGCTACCACGATCTCACAACACAGAGCGGTCTGCAAAAGCTCCTGCTGGTCGGCGGAAGGATCGAGGGCAAGGTGTTCGACTCTGACGGTGTGAGATACGTGGGCGGTATCGAGGGCGGTCTTGACGGCCTGCGGGCACAGCTCGTGGCCATGTTGCAGAGCGCAGGGCTGGGCCTTACAACCGCTTTGGAGGGTGCGTCCAAGAGCCTGTGGGTGACGATGGAGTCGCGGAGGACGATGATGGAGGAGGGTGGGAACGGTGCCGGAAAGAGCGAGTAAGAAGGGAAAGGGGCCAATGGCTTGACGCGAACACCCAATTATATATCTAAACAGTCCTGGCGTGACAGTTTGCGGGTGCATGAAGCAATATCAAATATTGTGCCACCTGTTGCGTGTGAACACAAGTCACTTTTGACCATCTCACATGCAATCCTTGATGACGACCACACGCTCAAATTGGCAGCAAGAACAGCATCCGGAGTTGTATGCTACCCAGCAAACCCGGCTTTGCAGGGGGCTAGGGTCGTGGACTGTGGCAGAGGCTCGGCAAGGAGAGAGCAGCCATATCTGTCAAGAAAATCACCCCATGAGAGAGCCATCAGAAACGTGAGGACAACAATTTATTCTGTATCGCGATTCGCCCTGCGGTGATATTGCAGTGCGTGAGAAGGTCATCCCAAAAGAGGGCACAGTCCGTGTTTAGGTCAAGTACCGCGCTAAGCTATGGGATCCCTGCGAGCTGCCACAGAAGAGCCTCAGCGCGCCGGCAGGCAGAGTCGCGACAAACCACGCCCCATCTCAACACCACACAGCGCACCGACCGGCCATGCTCCCTGCCTCTGGAAACTCTAGACCCGCAAAGCTTCCGACCCTGACGCGATAGCCCCAACCCAAGCAGCTTGTCGGCTCGAATCCACCGTCGGCTGCCCGGGGGTCATCACAAATCCCAAAGGCCATGTTGGCTTCTGCTACGTAAACGCGACGACTCCGCGGGCTGCTGTCCACGCACCAGATACGTCCAAAATGAACTTCGCACCGTACCAGGCCTCTGCCCCAGAGGAGTCCCGCTCGCCAGACATAGCTTCCCCACGTGCCTCCTTGGACCGCCGTCCCTTCTCGCCGTCCACATACCAGAAACGCTCGAACCAGGCCAGCCCACCGCCCCTGCAGCATCCCCAGCCGCAGCGAAACTGGCAGGCCAGCGGATACCGGATCGCCAGCCCCAACTACCAGGCGAGCCCAGCTCCTCCCGGCGCTGCGCGGCCATCGGATGGGTACTTTGGCAACATAGGCAGCGGCCTGGCCGCGGACAGGGAGGGTATCAACGAGTTTGACACAAGCCTGGGCATCAGGCTGGACTACGAGGCATGCCTTGCGTACCTGGCACTGCCACCGCTGGGGGCTATCTTGCTGTTGATTCTGGAGAGGAAGAGCGACTACGTCAGGTGGGTTCGAGACGGCTCCAACGCCCAGCAGCATGTGCCGACCTGGAATGGTTCCGGCGCGCGTCCCGCCTGAGCGCGACTGACACCCCAGCAGATTCCACGCCTGGCAATCGGCGCTTTTGTTCACCGCCGCCTTTGTCATCCACCTCGTCTTCTCATGGTCGGTGTTTCTCGGGTGGCTCATCTTCCTCTGTGACCTCGGCTTGATCGCATTCTTGACCCTGAAGGCATACCGTGATGCGGACATGCTCGACAGATTTGAGGTTCCGCTCTTCGGCCACGCTGCGAGCAGATTCGTGGACGAAGAGTAGCACCCATCGTAGAGCAACGCAGCTCAGGCGCGGGTGCGGTGAGAGACAGCCCTATCTATCTGCCGGGTTGCTTGGTGCTCGTCCTGGGCTTTTGGAGGGAGAATGGTTTTGTCGCTTAGCAGGCGGGATGATCCTTATGATACCATGTTTATGCTCCACTGTATGCAATGTGCCCTGGTTTGATCATCCAATGTGATGCAGTCTATTCTCTGTAACCTGGGGTTTGTTTCTACTACCTTGGTCGACTATGTGGCAGCCGTACTCGGCAACATAGCGTCAGGTAGGCAGGTTGGTAGGTATCTAGGTACCTAGGTAGTTAGTCTACCCACATAGGTACTCATCCAGATAAGCTTATCGGCTGTGCCGGCCCGGCTGACTAAGTTCTGGTGACGCGCCTCTGTTTGCCTGCCTTGGGCCTTGCCTGGGCACCCTAAGCCGCCGACCTCCAGCTTCGAAGCTGTCAAACTCCAACCTCCCAAATCCATCTCCATACGTCCGCGCCTGCTTCGAGTGCATTTGCATCACCACCCTGCCACATTCTCAGCCAGTCATCCTCTATCCCACCACGCAAGGCTTTGAATACTGCCTCCCCCCCAAAAGGCGGAACCCCAGACACGATTATCACCCTCGTTGCCACCATGGCGTCTCTTGAGGAACTGGACGATCTCGAGCGCCGCGACCGTGATGACAAGGACAAGAAGGATGGCAGAGATGACAAGGGCAACAGCAACGACAAGCCGTCGGGCGATGGCGATGCTGAGATGAAGGATGCCGAGGCGGAGAACGTCATCGACGACGAGATTCTCTCTCTCAACACCCAGGACATCCTGAACCGCAGGCGGCTCCTCGAAAACGATGCCAGAATCATGAAGTCTGAGTTCCAGCGATTACAACACGAGAAGGCCACGATGAACGAGAAAATCAAGGAGAATCGGGAAAAGATCCAGAACAACCGGCAGCTCCCCTACCTGGTCGGCAACGTGGTCGAGCTGCTTGATCTGGATCCCACAGCAGAGTCGTCGGAGGAGGGTGCCAACATCGATCTCGACGCCACAAGGGTGGGAAAGTCGGCTGTCATCAAGACCTCAACGAGACAGACAATCTTCTTGCCGCTGATCGGCCTGGTAGACCCCGAGGATCTGAAACCCGGCGACCTCATCGGCGTCAACAAGGACTCGTACCTCATCCTCGACACCCTGCCTGCCGAATACGACTCCCGGGTCAAAGCCATGGAGGTCGACGAAAAACCAACCGAGAAGTACAGCGACGTTGGTGGATTGGACAAGCAAATAGAGGAGCTCGTGGAGGCCATCGTATGGCCCATGAAGGAAGCGGAGCGATTCAAGAAGATTGGCATCAAGGCCCCCAAAGGTGAGTCGGCGCCGGCACAGTCGAGCTGTCTCCACGAGTCTGTGCCACCTTTTACTAACCAGACAGCACTTTAGGCGCACTCATGTACGGACCACCCGGAACCGGAAAGACGCTGTTGGCGAGAGCATGTGCTGCCCAGACGGACGCGACATTCCTCAAGCTTGCTGGTCCACAGCTGGTCCAGATGTTTATTGGCGACGGTGCCAAGCTCGTCCGAGACTGCTTTGCCCTGGCCAAGGAGAAGGCTCCGTCCATCATCTTCATCGACGAGCTTGACGCTGTCGGTACGAAACGTTTTGACTCGGAGAAGTCCGGCGACCGAGAAGTGCAGCGGACCATGCTTGAGCTCCTCAACCAGCTCGATGGATTTGCTTCGGACGACCGCATCAAGGTCCTCGCGGCAACGAACCGCGTCGACGTTCTCGATCCCGCGCTGCTGCGTTCTGGCCGCCTGGACCGCAAGATCGAGTTTCCTCTGCCCAATGAGGAGGCACGTGCCCAGATCCTGAAGATCCACAGCCGCAAGATGACAGTCGACAGCGCTGTCAACTGGGGCGAGCTGGCACGCAGCACGGACGAGTTCGGCGGCGCCATGTTGAAGGCCGTGTGTGTTGAGGCTGGCATGATTGCGCTGAGGATGGGCAAGAACAAGATCAGCCACGAGCATTACGTCGACGCCATCGCCGAGGTCCAATCCAAGAAGAAGGAGGTGAGCCTCGTTCCTAACCACAAACCCCAGCAAGCTCCCTGCGGCGAACAGCTCTCGGCTAACAGACATCGCAGACCGTCAACTTCTACGCCTAATCCACCAGGTGGCGTGAGGAGCTGCCGCAGAAGGCAACGGGCGGGGATGACTATGGATACTCAGAAGCCGACGATAGAATATGCACCTACTAGACGGCGGTTTGGGCATCACTTGTACGATTACCATTGGTACACTGAGCGTGGAGGCCTCGTTACCCAGAGACAAAATTGGCATCACCGAATGCATCCCGCCTACGAGAGTATACTGCTGAAATTGTCTTGTTTGTCCTGTGTGCTGGAATTCATGTGTAGGACCCTGGCTCTGTCACGCCTCTTCTCGAATGACCAGTCCTTCTAGCTCGGCTGTCTTCAGCTCACACACACACACACAACACACGCGCACACTCTCTCTTTCTCTCTCTCTCTCTCTCTCCCTCCCCCCCCCCACCCTCTCCCTCTCTTTTTCTCCTTTCCTCCCCTTCTCTCTCTTCTTCTTCTTCTTCTTCTTGTTCTTCTCGGGGCCTAGCGGCCGGGGCTGCGAATGTCTCTAATGTCTGCTCCGAGTATCTTCGGGCATTGCATGGGTGGCCTCCTTTTGGCAGCCTCTATCGATGAGCGACACCTGGCTCCGCCGCTCCGATACGCGACGGGAGCACCTGAGATGGTGCCAGGGTGTGCTGCTGTAGCATACGTCACGACCGCAAGTGAGCTGAACAGAGCTCATCCAGCGGTCGAAGGGAATTGCGATCCTGCCGCCGAGAATGCCAGGTGACACGGCGGGCAAGCAGAATTCAGAAAGGTGGACTGCAAGGTGAAGTCGGTGCGAAGGCTCAAGAAACGCGTAGGCACCGATCACTTCCACACCGGGCAAGGCAGGCGTTGGAGGTCCATCGGAGTCGGGGAGCGCTGCGAGACGACGCCCGAGGGCTGCCTCCCGAGGAAGCTTAGCTGCCAGGCACTGTCCGACTAGTTGTGCTCGTTGCAGCAGGCGGAGCCGCACCTGTTGACGCCGATACTACGCAGTGGCGAAGATGAACCAGACTAGCTGACTAGCAGGCCCTGAAGCGCCGTGCAGACCCGAAGGGAGGGAAATGTGGTCAACTATGTCAAGGGGGTGAGCGCCATGCATGCCAGGGGCTGGCCGCAATAGGCAAGCAGCCCGGCGATGGCTCGACCGGATTTGTAGAAATGAGCGACGGCTATAAACATTTACTCCTGGTTTTAATACGGTAGACTTCTATCAACATGACCGTCCTAGGCCTTCCCAATCGTTTCCGGTTGTATCCTTATGATCTGGGCGCAACGGTCTAGAGCCCGGCTGTCTAACTGTGTTCGTGTGTGTGTGTGTGTTTATGTGTATGTGTATGTGTATGTGTATGTGTATGTGTGTGTGTGTGTGTCTGTTTTTCCACGGTTGGGTCTACCGTGAAAAGGGCCCAGGTACATCATAGGAGACAGCCCGTTGATGGACACCTGCTGGGCGACGATGATGCCGATGTAAAGGCCGCCACAAACCCCCACCTTTCCCTACTTTCAGAGGCGACTCAGCGATTCTTCTCTCCCCCCTCCCCCCTCGCCCCTCCCTCCTTACCGTAGGGATGATGATGACCTGCCATGTGAAAAGGTGTCCCATGGGACGGCCTCCCGCAGATGGGCAGGCAGGTTGGGTGCTGCGTCTGCGTCAGTGAGTGCAGAAAAGCAATGGACCTAGAGCGGAAGTCGGACACGAGCAGAAACAGGAATGTCAGCCTATATCAGAGGTCGGTTAATGCACATTTGTGTGCCTCTGCTCGGTCCAGAAGCCACAGGCACATCGTACCTGGGTAGTCTAGGTACATAAGAGGCGCAATTATAAATATTGTATGGGCGACTGGGGTTGGCGTGCGAGGGCAGGGGACAGGGGAGGA
Organism: Diaporthe ilicicola; assembly: GCA_023242295.1. Taxonomy (NCBI): domain Eukaryota; kingdom Fungi; phylum Ascomycota; class Sordariomycetes; order Diaporthales; family Diaporthaceae; genus Diaporthe; species Diaporthe ilicicola. Next base: position 10,346 of record JALPVH010000089.1, on the reverse strand, counting down.
CCGGCCAATATAGAGTACCGAACTCTGACAGACTGACAGCAGTCAAACCCTGCTGAACGTCCACAGCCGTCATCGAGGCTGCCCCAGATTGCCGCGGGGGGGGAGGTGCTGGATCTCGGCGCGTCAGGGGTTTTGCACTCCTTCGATACAATACCTACTTAAGTACCTAGGGTACCTAGGTAGGCAGGTACCTATGTAGGTATGTAGCTGGCGGCGCTTGCCGGGTCGGTGCCTAGGGGCACGATGCGGTTGGCTGGCGGCGGGCCGGCCTAATTGTGGTAGCTTGACGTCGGGGTGCAACGTCTCGGTAGCATCTCCTGCACCTTCTTTCTCCATGCCATGCTGTCATGGCGTCAGGGCGTCCAACGCCGGCCGCCGTTGGCTGCAGGGCTGCGGTGGCGTCCCAACATCCCAAGCTTCTTCATCTCTTTTGCCTTTTCAGCTCGGGGCATGGATGGTCTGCGTTACCACCCAACAGCAGCTCCAGCTCTAGCCTCCAGGGGTGGGTCCGGGGGTGGCTGGGCCTCGTTTTGTCCTCGTTCGTCCCTTTCTTGCTTCATCTCGTCCTTCTTGGACGTGACCGTCCCCATATTACCGCACATGGTGCAGTAGACAGACGGGCAGACGGGCCACGCTATTCAATCTTCCTATTCCCCGGCACTGGTCCGGCTGCATGGACCGGAGACATTTCTTGGTTCCACCTCCAGGCACAGGCACAGGCACGGCACATGGTTGGCTGCTGCGTGCATTGGCGTGGCGTGGTTGATGATGTCCCTCGCCCGCCTCCACATGCGCGATACCACATGTGCAGTTGACCTGCCATGTATCCACCCACTGACGTCTGCGTGGACCTGCACACGATGACACGATGTTGCGCTCTACCTAGCAGCCTAGGTAGGTAGGAGGGTAGCCACTCCTGCCACTGCAGTACTGCCACAGCACTGACTAGTCTGCTCAGGTCATACGTCAATGCATCTTCTTTGGCACACACCTCTTGGGGGCAGTGCGCGCCACGCAACACAACATCCATACAATACAGACACACACACACACTCACATATCCCGTCTCTCGGGCGACACCTCTCTCTACAGTGTACAGTGCCAGATCCTGCTTGGACAGAGCCTCATACACGCACGCATCCACACGCACGCACACACATTGGCACTGTACCTGGACCGTACGTATGTATGGTCAAGCACAGAACTTTGTGCCGTGTGCACCTGCAGGCAGCTAGCTATACGTCGCCAATGTCCCGTGCTAGATACTCAATGTCTGTAATATCAACCCTGGCAGTCGAGGCCCTCCGTCTACGACTTCGTCCGCCCGCAATTTCAGCCCATTGAAACACCCAATTCCATCTCGATCAGCATTGTGTTTCAACACTGCTTAGCAGCTCTCCCTGTCGATATTGGACTGGGCCTCTTTTACCTTTCCTCGCCAAGAGTGGAGGGTGGTGTGGGCTGTTCAGGCTAGACGTCAGCCTCTCCAGAAGGTCTAGGAACAGTGGAATGAATGCCTGACTACCCACCTCCTGCTGGCTCGGCTTCTCCATCCTTGTGCACTGCGCAACGATTGGTGGTAGGGCGGCCGTCCGGTCTATTTGCAGGTGTACGGTACAACCCAGATGCGTGTTTCTGATGGCCAGCCAGCGCTGGGGCAAGCCCTCTGTTGTGGATGCCAATACCGTGTGGCGCATCAACGGCTTATACCACCCCTGATAATATCTTCTGCCCCTCTGCCCCTTTGCTCCAGATACGCGAGATACGTACCCAGAAACTACGTAGCTTTGCCCCCTCCCCAATCGCCGTCATCGTCCCTGAGATTTCATCTCCAACATCACAGCGTTGCCTGCTAGCCTGCAAACTCTGCGTGTTGCATTCTTCGACGTCTCGGCGTCCCCTGGCCCTTCTCGGGGGCTTCCATGTCCCAATTTCCTCCTGCGTTTCTTGGGGCCCCCCCGAGGCCGCGACTACGCAAGGATATATTGTGCTCATCACGGAAACGCCTGCCGTTCCTCGCCACAGCATCCTTACCAAGTAGTCCTGGCGGGATATGATCGACTTCAGATCAGACGAACCAGACTACCTACGGACTGACTACCTTTCCTCCGCGGCGCCTGTGCCTTGGAATGGCCCCTGTGGTGTCGACCACCCAAAGGAAAGGTCACCAGGTGTTAGCGTCTTGTTCCTATGGTACGTGACTTTCTTGACCTTCTCTGATGTCAGAGATGCTGCTTGCCCCTGAACAAACGACGCGCCGAGATGACGGACTAGTCGAGCTGGAGGCCATCATAAGCCGGAGGGAGCCCAAGCTGTTCGAATATAAAAAGGGCATCGACTCGTGTGGTCCAAGTGAGGAATCTCCAACCCCCCATCAACGCACCATTAAATCCACCTCGCCTCACAGCTACTATAATCACTTTATTCTTGCCAGACCTTCATCACGTCTACCTTGATCACATCAATACCCACACAGCTTCCAACATGCAGTACATCACCGCCATCGCCGCTCTCTTCGCCAGCGTCGTCCTGTCCTCCCCTATCGAGGTCCAGGAGCGTCAGGCCTACGTCCCTTGCTCCGGCACCTACGGTACAGCCCAGTGCTGCGCTACCGATGTCCTCGGGGTTGCCGACTTGAACTGCGCAGACCCGCCCACCGTCCCCGCAAACGCCTCCGAGTTCCAGTCGGAGTGCTCAGCCTTGGGCCAGCAGGCCCGCTGCTGTGTCCTGCCCATCGTGAGTATTCTGCCCGGCTACCTTCCAGACTGGTGTGTGCATGCTGACAGTGTATGACAGCTCGAGCAAGGAGTGCTCTGCGACACCCCCACCGGTGTCACTGATTAAATCGGTGGCCTCACAAGCCTTGTTACGGATCTGGGCATGGCGAGCCCTAGGTACCACGGGCAATGGTGGAAGAAAGGGGGTGGGGGACTACAGCGAGCGCAGAATGCTGTTGTGTAGCGGTTGTGTGATGTCAACCCCATTCGAGCTAAAAAGACTCAGAAAAATGTACAGTACTTTGAGGTCTGTAGTATTATGTCACAAAATTGTGTGTACGGATCTATAATGCATTGTACGTTGAAGCAGCCTAGCCCGCCCGGAGACCTATAATCGACCACACGCCATTTAACTTGCTTATTAAGTGATATATCATTGGGTCAAGTTCAGTCTCGACTAGGAATTAGTCCGACCTGCGCAAACAATCCATTTTGCTTAACATATAATGTGGCAATCAAAACGGACCGGGGCCCTTGTATGGAGAGGTGAAGACAATACAGATTGAAAAATTGCGTATTTACAGTACAAGTCTTGTCAGTCTACTCTTACCAGCAATTTTGCACATACATGCAAGGCGTATGATGTCACAGTACGGCCATATGTACTGCTAGTACATACCTAGGTAGTATCAAATGAATGGTGATCTATCGGACTTTAATCTTTCTAGATGGTTCATATGTGACGAAGCCTGAATGCTGCTAGTAATTCAATCGACACTGCCAAAAGACCCATCACAATTAAAGACGTCATTTTAAGTAGTATCGGTAACATATGTAGGTACGGTATGCGCTGGACTCAACAGGCCCACATTCGACGTCTAGATTGTGACGGGAAGGCTTATTATACACGGGGAGAGTGTCCTCCCAGGTTCAGAGACACTGACGGGCTCTCTTCTCCTCTCTGGGATCTCTGCCAGAAAGTGGGGGTCTTTCCATGCACAAAAAGTTATTTACAAGCAAGAGACAGTTGCGCGACCACCTGCCGTCTTCTCACAGGCCGTCTGCTAGCATAGCGTCAATGAGCTGCACGTGCCTGTCCGCGTTTGTCATGCCCCATTCGTTGTCGTACTAGTTATCATTGTCTCGTCAGTACAGAACTCAGATGGGGCCAGGAGGTGATGCAAGAAAGGGGGGCCGGGCCGGGCCAGATGCAAGGTATGTACATAGTAGATGGAACTGACATTAAGCCCGTACGGCCAGATATGGCCACCTCCACAGTTGATCTTCGCACTCGAGCCGTCCCATGATTGAAGAAGTGGCGTTGCTGTAGCCCAGTCGTTGGCCGCGCACTTTGCATCAAATGCCGCTGTCTGGCCGATGCCCAGCGCGTGCGATATCTCGTGCATGGCAGTGCGCTGTGTCATGTACGACCTGTCGGAACCGAATCTCACGTTGCCATCGTAGTTGGCATCCGCTGTGGCAACGCTGGGCTAAACCGTCTCAAATCAGTAGCTGTTGGCACATTACCTAGGCAAGGAGACCTCGGCGGCGGACATGCAGGGAACGCCGTTTAACCCGCTGCTTTTTAAGAATCGGGGATCCGAGCATCTCGGCAGCCAAAGGCTCGCCAAAGGCACAGCACAGCAGTCCCCAATGCCAGCACATAAGGCAAGGGGTCGAACACAACCTACCTCATATTGTACTGTTAGGCTCTTGGTGGCGCCGGAGAACTGGGCGTAGTGCGCAACAGCGAGCTCCATTGCAGCTTCGATTTTGGAGTACGCGTCGGACTGGTCCGAGGTGGGATTCGCGGCCTTCTGCAAGGTCCATGTGATGGCAGCGGAGGTTGTTGAGGCCATAGCCAGCAGGCCGGTCAAAACGTGAAAACGCATCCTGTCTGCACAGGTTTTCAGTGTGGGCCTATAGATGGTGGGCAGGGGATCTTGTAAAGAACTCCGGTCAGCTGTTTCAATGTTGGGAGAAATGAAGTCGCCGGTCAGGCTGAGAAAACACGCGGACGGAGAAAACGAGGAGCAAGAACCCCCAGACAGAGATGAAGAGAGAGAGAGAGAGAGAGGAAATGTGTGTTTGTATATGCACATATACATATGTAGACTCTCCGTGTATGTGTGTGTGTGTCTATATATACACACACACACACACGCACGGCCATTGGCACTATTCATTGAAGACCTTCGCATGCTCCGCGCGCTCCACTCCTTATCTGTCCCAAAACACCACTCAACTTGAATACGACGTTCTTGTTCAAGCAGCGGAGATCTGCACTCCGCAAATGGATTCACCCCAGTGCCTCGAGGTATGATCAAGGCAGAGGGGCTGCATTGAAGACCCAGAGGCCAAGAGTTGGTCATATGTCGAGAATATATTGCCTGGCTCTTGGGCCCGCCCCTTTGGGCTCTTGGCCATAATTTTAATCCAAACTCCCTGACTCTCCTCTGCAAAGCCCACAATTTTAGAATGGAACCGGGCATGCCGGCACCGGGTCAATGTCTAAGAAAAAATATGGCTGCAAAGGGCGCTGGCTCGGTGCGGTTGCTAGTATATGTCTGTGGCTCCCCTCCTGGGTATAAGGTTAAAAGACCTATAATTATGTTTTTTTAAACTGAATTTTATTTAACTATATTACATTTCTGCAACTAGGCTTTATTTCTCTAATTTATTTAAATAAAAGATAAACCTTTTTTAAAAAAAATATTAAATTTATAACCTTTTATTCTTTTTTCGGCTTATTATTTATTATTATATTATAGATAATAAATTTCTTTATTTCTTTAAAATAAATCTTATATATCTTTAAGTTAATAATAAATATATTTATTTACTTAAATTAAGAAGGGGTTTTATCTTTATACTTCTTTACTTTAATAAAAAAACTTTTTATTTAAATAAAGATTTACTTATTATAGTTAAAATTTATTTTTATAGCTATTTATAAGCGATTAGATCTATAAATTTAAATAATAAAATATAGTAGCCTTACTTAAGTTTTAAGCGTATATAAGTAATAGTTTAAGCTTAACTATTATATTAATTTTATATAGTAAGCTAAATAATTACTTTTAAATAATTTTATAAAATAAAGTTATAGTGAATAAGTATATATTTAAGTAAAGCTAGAACCTTAGTTAAAGTAATAATAGCTTTTTAATATTATTTATTTAGAGCAACTTATATTTAAGTTATATAGTAATAGCACTTTTATATATTAATAGTGTTTAATAGCGTTAAATTAAGTTATTTATAATATATAATAACTTAAACTTTAACGGGCTAATAGCTTATTAATAATACCGGTATAAATAAATTAAGCGTAGCTTAATACTATAATTATTAATATAAAATAACGGCTATTAATTATAAATAAGCTTATAAAAGTAAATTAATAAGTTATTATAAAAAGTTTTATATAATAAAACTTATTATATTAATTTTAAAAGATATATTATACCTTATTTTTCTCGAATATTTATTATTACTTTAGCTTAATAAAGAAACTTTAAAAAATCGATAATTTATTATTTATTAAATAAGTATTATATACCGGGTTTAAGCTATATAATTAATTATTTATAAAATAAGTATTATATACCGGCGTTAACTTAACTACCTTTTTAATATATAAGTATAAGGGGTAAAATTATAATTATAAATAAATTTTTAATAAATATTTTTTTCTTTTTTTTAATTTAAATAATTTTTAAATTAAAAAAGTATAAATAAATCTTTTATAACGTTATTATTAATTTTTTTAATATATATTTTATAGTTATAAAAGAATTTATTTAGCTTTTTTTTAAAAAAAAGTTATTTATATTTTCGATTATTTAAAGATTAAAATGCCCGAATTTATCTTTAAAGTTTTAAAAAATATCTTTATTAATTAACTTTTAATTTTTAAACTTATTAATTAGCTTAATTATTAAAATATTTATATATTTTAATATATAGTTATTCTCGATAATCTTATTATTTTAATAATTAAAGTTAACCTTTACTTAAATTATTTTTAAAGCTTTAATTTTAACCTTAAAGTTTTATATAAAAGGCTTTATAATATTATCTTTTAATAAGTTAATCTTTAATAATAGAAATATAATAAAGCTTACCTTAACTATTTTAATTAATAATAAATATAATTAAGAGAAGAGTAAATATATAGTAATAAAAGTAAATAAATAAATATAAAGAAAAATATATATAATAAAAGTATATCTCTTTTAAATATAAAGTTAAAAGACTTATAATTATATTTTTTAAATTAAATTTTATTTAATTATATTACGTTTTTATAATTAAGCTTTATCTCTTTAATTTATATAAATAAAAGGTAAACGTTTTTAAAAAAAAGTATATTAAATAATTAACCTTCTCTTTTTTATTTAACTTATTATTTATCTTTACTTTATAAGTAATAAACTTCTTTATTTCTATAAAATAAACCTTATATATCTTTAAAGTAATAATAAATATATCGATTTATTTAAATAAAGAAAGGTTTTTATCTTTATACTTTTTTACTTTAATAAGAAAACCTTTTATTTAAATAAAAATTTATTTATTATAAATAAAGTTTATTTCTATAGCTATTTATAAGCTATTAAATTTATATATTTAAATATTATACTTAATAATAAAATATAATAGCTTTATTTAAGTTTTAAGTATATATAAGTGTTATTTTAAGCTTAATTATTATTTTAATTTTATATAGTAAGCTAAATAATTACTTTTAAATAGTTTTATAAAATAAGGTTATATTACTTAGTTTTACTAAATAAATATATATTTAAATAAAGCTAAAACCTATATATATTTTATAAGATAATTAAAGTAATAACGGCTTTTTAATATCGCTTATTTTAAATAACTTAAAGGCTTAAGTTATATAGTAATAATACTTTTATACTCTTTTAAGTATAAGGTTAAAAGACTTATAATTATATTTTTTTAAATTAAATTTTATTTAACTATATTATATTTTTATAATTAAACTTTATCTATTTATATAAAAAGTAAACCTTTTTAAAGAAGCGTATTAAACTTATAACCTTTTATTTTTTTTAAGCTTATTATTAATTCTTAATTTATAAGCAATAAATTTTTTTATTTCTTTAAAATAAGTTTTTAAATTATATATCTTTAAAGTAATAATAAATATATTTATTTACTTAAATTAAAAAGGTTTTTTATTTTTATACTTTTTTACTTTAATAAGAAAACTTTTTATTTAAATAAAGATTTACTTATTATATTTAAAGTTTATTTTTATAGCTATAAAGCTATTAAATCTATATATTTAAATACTTAATTATAAAATATAATAGTTTTACTTAAGTTTTAAACGTGTATAAGTAATAGTTTAAGCTTAATTAATAGTTATTTTAGTTTTATATAGTAAGCTAAATAATTACTTTCGAGTAATTTTATAAAATAAAGTTATATCGCTTAATTTCGTTAAATAAATATATATTTAAGTAAAGCTAAAACCTTAATTAAAGTAATAACGATTTTTTAATATCTTTTATTTTAAATAACTAATATTTATATATAAAAAGCTTAAGTTATATAGTAATAACACTTTTATATAATACTTAATAGCGTTAAACTAACTTATAGCCTATAATAGCTTTAACTTTAACGCTTATTAATAGCACCGGTATAAATAAGCGCGGCTTAATACTATAATTATTAGCGTAAAATAGCAGCTTTTAATTATAAATAAGCTTATAAAAAATTAATAAATTATTATAAAAAGTTTTATATAGTAAAACTTATTATATTAATCTTAAAAGCAGAGTTATAATATATATATATATATATTATATACCTAATATATAAATATATAAATATATCGATTATTTTATTTATTTAAGTTCCTTTATTAAGCTGGAATAATAGTAAGTATCTAAAAAGAATAAGGTATAATATATCTTTTAAATTAATATAGTAGGTTTTACTATATAAGACTTTTTATAATAACTTATTAATCTGCTTTTATAAGCCTATTTATAGTTAAAAGCTGCTATTCTACGCTAATAGCTATAGCGTTAGGCCGCGCCTAATCTATTTACGCTAATGCTTTTAATAAGCTCCAATTCCACTATTAGCTTATAGTTATATATATACCATTATAATAGATAGGGAGGAGCCGGTACCGTCGAGGTTAAAGCTATTACGGGCCGTAAGCTAGTCTAACGCCGTTAAGCACTATTAGTATGTAAAAGTGCTATCGCTATATAACTTAGGCCTTTAAGTTACTCGAAATGGGCGATATTAAAAAGCCGCTATTGCCTTAACTAAGGTTCTGGCTCTGCTTTATAAATATATACCCATTATAACCTTTTCCGTAAGACCACTCGAAAGCAATTATTCAGCCGAAACCGAGACAATAGTTAAGCTTAAACCACTACTTACACGCGCTTAAGACCCTTAAATTAGGTAAGGCCACTATATTCTATTGCTAAGCACAGTTCTGGATATATAAATCTAACAGCTCTATAGCTATAGAAATAAACTTTAAATATAATAAGTAAATCTTTATCTAGGTAAGAAATTTTCTTACTAGGGTAAAAAAGCGTAAAGATAAAAAACCTTTCCTTTTTAAGCAAATAGATATATTTATTATTACCTTAGAGATATATAATTCGGAAATTTATTCTAAAGAAATAAAAGAATTTATTGCCTATAAAGCAATAATAAATAATAAGCTAAAGAAAGGATTAAAGGTTATAAATCTAATATATTTCTTTAAAAAGGTTTACCTTTTATTTAAATAAATTAAAGAGATAAAGCCTAATTACAGAAACGTAATATAATTAAATAAAATTTAATTTAAAAAATATATAATTATAGGTTTTTTAACCTTATACCTAGGAGGGATATATAAATATATATATATATATTTATATATTATATACTTAAGCATTTTTTATATATTATATATTATATATTATATTTATATATTATATATTTTATTATATATTATATATTATATATTATATATTATATATTATATATTATATATTATATATTAAATAGCTTATATATTTATATATTTATATACTAGGTATACAATATATAATATACACTTTAAAAATAGATTTTAAAAAGAAAATATCTGGCTTTATAAAGCGATTTTAGGCCGTAAGAATAGCGTATTTAGTTTTATTATATCTAAATCCTTTCTAAAGATATAAATACTAATACTTAAGTTAAATAAAATATATAATAATATTAAAATTTATATTTCTAGATTATATATAATCTTGAAATTAAAATAGCTAGCTATATATGGAAAATTTAGCTTAATCTAACTATATATTTAGTTCTCACGAATTTAATTCTGAAATAAAGATATAAATACTAATATCTAAGTTAAAAGCTTTTAGGCTACCTATCTGGACCGTCTCTAAGCTTAAGAAAATTTACTATTTAACTATTAGTATTTTTATCTTTAGAATAGATTTAGATATAAGGAAATTAAATAGGCTATTTTTACGGCCTAAATTAACTCTATATAGCCAGCTATTTTATTTTTAATTTCTATTTTTAAACTATATATTATATATTATATATCAGGTATATAAATATATAAATATATATATATAT
>JALPVH010000088.1:0-191860 GCA_023242295.1 Diaporthe ilicicola | reverse complement strand
TATATAAATATATAATATATAAATATAATATATAATATATAATATATAAAAAATGTTTAAGTATATAATATATATATATATATATATTATAACTCTGGCTAGGGTATATAGTTATAACTATTATTTAATAGAAAATATTTTAAAAGTAGAAAAAAATAAATTTATAAAAATTAAATTTATAAAAAATAAATATATAGCAGCTTTTTTTAAGTATAATAAATACCTTATATATTAAAATTTAGCTTTAAAAAGCTTAATTTTTAAGGTTTTAAGTATTTATTATATATTATTAAATATTTATAAAATATTTATAAAGTATTTCTAAAATATTAAAAATTATATTAATATAATAAAGTTTTTAATTTATATTTAGTTATATATATTATATAGTTTTATAATAATTCTTTTATATTTTTAAATAATAAATATATTAAATCTTCTTTTAATATTTAATTATTATAAAAATATATTAAATATCTTAAACTCTTTATATATTAATAATTTAAAATATTAATTTTATAAACTACTCTTTATTTAAAATTCCGTTTTCTTTAATTTAAAATATAGTAAAGTAAAGGGAAAATAGCTATAGTTAAAGAATTTATAGCTTCCTATCCTTTAAAACTTTAAATTTAATTTATATTTAAGCTTATCGGTAAATAACTTTATATAGTAAGGAGCATTTATTATGCCGTTAAATATTTCCTAAAAGGGCCTATAAGCGTTTAAAAGGGAAAACCTATAATATAAAGAAAAACTTTTTAGCTAGAAATATAATTTTTTATTAAAGAGCGTTTTTAATTATAGGATAAATATAGTTAAAGGTAAATAGTTTTACCCTTTAATACTAAAAGGGTATATTATTAAAAGGGTATATTAAAAAAGTTTTAATAGGATTTAAACTTATACCCTTTATATTACTAATATAAAAAAGTACTTTAATATTTAACTAATACATTATAATATTAAATATTAATTTTATATTTATATAGTTTATAAGATAACTTTTTAACTCTATATTATTTTTAATATAAATATATAACTATATAAAACAATAAATAAAAAGGAAAAAATAATATTTTAAAGTTATATATTAATAGGAAAAGTATATAATTAATAGCCTATAAATTCCTAATAAATTTATAAGGCTTTCCTATCTATATACCTATAGTAAATTTACAGTAAATTTACCGTAAATTCACTATAAATTCACTATATATATTAATATATATAAAATATAGTAAATTTACTATAAATTTATAGCGAATTTACTATTTATAGCAAATTCCCTTCTTTATTATATATTAATTGCCCTTTTATATATATTCTATCTTTAAATAAAACCGGCTAGCTTAAGCCTTATAAATTTACTATAAATTTACCGGCTAGGCTTAAAAAGGGCATTTAAATAAATTAAAGTAAAAGAATATAATAAATAAACAGTATATATAGTAATTAATTATATAAATAATAATAAAGGTAAATATAGAAATAATTAAAGGGGAGATAAAATATAAAAGAAATATAAAGGAAAAATATAAATAAGCGATAATTATATTTTCTATAGGAATTTACTATATTAAATAAAAGTAAAAAGAACTATTATTATCTATTTAATTTAGCTAATTATTAAAGGGTTACCTATAGGCTTAAAAAGGTAATAATATAGGTAATATAATAGTTAATAGGTTTACTTATAAAAGCTAGTATTAAAATCGATTAGGCTAGTAACTATTTCCTAAAGAAATTAAATACTCTTTTAAAACATAGTATTAATAATCTAATTAACCTTTATAAAGAATAGCGTAAAAGTTTTAATAATACTATATACTATAGTATAATTAAGTAAACTTATAATATAGCGCTTAAATCGGTTTTTAAAATCCTTATAAATATTACCTATATACTTAATAATCTATATATCCTTAATAGCAGGGTTATTAATTAAGTTATTATTATTATAATAATACCTAATAATATTAAAATCGGCCTTATAATATAGAATATTATATAAAATAAAGTATATAGAAAGATAGGTGATATTATTAATATTATTAATAGATTTTATAATTATTATAGCTTTAACTAGGCTATAAATAATAAAAATAGATATTAAGGCGGTAAGCTTTTTACTATTAGTAAGAAAGATAAATATAATATAAGCCTTATTAATAAATAAATAATAGTTAGCGGCTATATTAGTTTTATTATTAATAGCGATTATAATAAGGCTAGCTATATTAAAGTTTTTAGCGCCGATTTTATTAAACTTATTTATATAGGTAAATATTACTTAAAAATACTATCGCTTTTTAGTTAAGGTTAAAAAAGCGGTAGTATCGGCTTTAGCCGAAAAGGTAGAAGTAGCCTTAATAGCGTTAAGTAAAAGAAAAAGGTTATTTATAATAAACTTAAGTATTTTTAGATATATAGGCTTATTCTCCTTATTATTATCGCTAATAATATAAGCGCGCTTATTAATAAACTTAAATAGGATTTTAATATTAAGGCAGTATATTATTATTTTAAAGGTTTTATATTAATTATCCTATTTTAAAATAGCTTTAGCTTTTTAAGCTAATAATATAATATTAGGGTAATTAGTTTTAGCCCTAATATACTATTATAGCGGATAGCTATCTAGGTTTTTACTTATATAAGTAAGTATAGTTATAATAAAGGTAATAGCTATAGCCTTTTTAGCTATTATATTAACGGTTTTACTACTATTAAAGAATTAGCCCTTATAGTTATAGCTTTTAAATAAGAAAATTATAGTAAAGGCTTAATTCCTTAAGGTTTTATAAGTATAATTATTAATAAAGGGGCTATATAAAAAGGGGCTTAAAGGATTTAATAGGGTTTTATTAAGTATATAGTTTTAGATATTGCTAAATATTAGCTTTAAATTAAATAGTATTTACTAACCGGTCTAACCCTTTTTATAAAATTTCTAGCCTTTATATAAGGTATATTTCCGATTTACTTAAATAGAAATAAGAAATTATTATAGTTATACCTAAGCTTATTCTTATAAAATAATATAGCCGATAAGATAATTAAGTAATAAATTATATAATATATAAATATTATATTTAACTTTATAGTTAAATAGCCTGTTATATCTCTTCTTATAAAGAGCTATATAAAAGGCTATATAATCCCCTTTATAATATAATAAAAGCGTATTATATTAAGATAGTATAATATATATTTTAAGCGCTATAGCGGTTTTGCTTCTATAAAGATATACTGCTTAACGGTATCTTTTAAGTAAAAGTTTTCCCGCCTTATAGGGTTTAGTTACTATATAGCGATATTCTGTAATATAGCTTTACTATAAGTAGGCTATATTAGGGTTTTAGCTTATCGGGTATAATATAATATAAAAGTCCGGTATAGTTATAAACTTATTTAGTAATAAGGTAAATTATTTTATTTGGGTAGCTTATAAAAGGTAAATATAGTTATATAGATAAGAAAGGTATATAGTGTAATAATAATATAATTTATAAAGATTAATATAATAGTAAATAATAGGTTATATAAGATATATAATAAAGAGGTAGGGTAAATAAGTAATTAAGTGGAAAGGTTTATATTTTATATAGTTAAGTTAAGAAGTTTATAATAAATTTATTATAAATTTACCGGATATATACCTTTATTTATTTAAAAATATATATTTAGCCTTTAAGCTAATAAGGCTATAGCTTAGCTTAATTTATCTAATAGCTTATCTTATTAATATATAGCTATAATAAGTAGCTTATCTAGCTTTAAGCTTATAGGCTTGCTATTATTTCTTATATAAGCTATAGCGTAAAGCCTATTTATATAAAACTATTTAGCCTTAAAATCTTAAATTAAGTTATTTATATAAACTATTTAGCTTATTTAAATTCCGTCTCTTAAAGCTAGGAATATAGTAAGTAAAGGGAAGGAAGCTGCAGTTTAATTAAGGCTATAGCTTCCCCTTCCTCGATAAACCTTAGTTTACTTTATACTTAAGCTTCCGTAAGTAACTTTATATAGTAAGAAGCATTTGCTACGTTATTAGGTACCTTCCGGAAGGTCCTATAGGCGCCTAATAGAGAAAAACCCGTAAATATAAGGAAAAAACTTTATTAGCTAGGGGGATATAGTAACTAATAGTAATAGGTATGTAATTATAGGGAATTAGTTAGGGGGTAAATAGTCTTACCCTTCGGCGCTAAAAAAGCGTATTAAAGGGAGGGCAGATCGAAAAGGAGGTATTAGCGGAATTTAAACCTATACCCTTCGCATTACTAGTATAAAAGGGTACCCTAACGCTCGACTAATATACCACAGTGCCTAAGTTATTTATATAGAAATAACTTATTAGCATTTATATATTATAATAATTTAAATAGTTAGCTTATTTAATAAAGTATTTTATAATTAGTTTTCTTTATTTTATTTTATAGTCTTTTTTTTAAATAATATAATTAATTTTATAATACTTAAAGGCTTTTAAGTTATTAGCATTATTTTCTATATTTACGGCCTTACCTTAAAAGTATTTTTAATTATATGGATCTAATAAGGGCGGCTAGGCTAATATAAGCTATACTATAAAGATTATAGGGTAGATATTTATATATAGCGCTAGCTTAAGCTAGTAAGCTAGTTTACCTATCTTTTTAAAAATTTTAAATAGGCTTATATATTATTCCGATAGCTTTTCTAGGGGCTTACCTAGTAGTAAATATTTAGCGCTTAAGTTAATATATACCTAATTACTTAAATAAAGCTATATTTAGTAATATTTTAAATTATAATAATATTTTATAAGTATTTAAGCCTCGGTAAATAAAAGTTATACTTTCTCTTAATATACCTTTTTTAATATTAAGGGAGCTATCTTTTCTATTAAAATAATATTAGCTAGGTTAAATTTATATAAGATTTAGTTTATTAAGTATTTTATAGCTTAATTATAAGCGTTATTTAGGTTAAATTATAAGGTAGGAAATATATTTATTTATTTATAGTTTAGGTATATAATTATTTATATTTATATTATTATTTTTATTATCCGGTTTTTTATTTTAAATTATTTATTAGTTTATAAGTATTATATAGTAAAAAAAAGTAGCTTTAATTCTAAAGTGTTTTATAAACTATATTAAAATTTAAAAATAAACTTTTTATCTTTATTTAAGATAATTTTTTTAAAGATATTTTAGTTATTAAAATATAATATATAAAGTAATATAAAAGCTTAATTCTAGGTAATATAAATAGTATTATTAAAGATAATAAGGATAGCTTTAAAAAATTTATTTATAATAGTTATAAAGAAGTTAAAAAAAAAGGCTATAAATAATTCCTATAATATTTATATAATTAAAACTTTAAGTATATTTATAATAAAGTTTATAGCTATAATATAAAATAGAGTTAATAATAAAAATATAAATTATATTTTATTAAAAGGTTTTTAATTATTATTCCGGTTTAAAATATATATATAGTAATACCTAATATATATAATAACCTTATATTTATAATTATAAATAATATATTAATTTATTAAATTATAATAAATCTTATTCTTTTTAAAATAATACTTAAAGTTATAAGCTTTAGCTATAAATTAGTTTACGGTTTTTAGCGATATATATAATTAGCGCTTATTAAAATATTTTATAAAATATAGTAAGCTATATAGTTTAAGTTTAAATAATATAATTACTTAAAGGTTAGGATTTTATAGTTATTAAATAATTCTAGCCTATTCTTTTACTTTAAAGTATTTATAAATTATTAAATTTTTAAATAAATTATTAATATATATTTTAAAAATAATATAAATAGCTTTTTTTAAAAGCTTATTTAATATACCCTTATCCTTTTTAAGCTTTTAATAAATAGGTAAATAGGATAGTATATTAATAATAATATTAGTAATTCCAGGGATATAATAAATATTAAATTAATATTAACTTAAATATTTTAAAGCTAATATAAGTTTTATATTTATTTTAATTTTATTTATAATTTTTAATAATATTTATTTTATTATATTAATTATAGCTATATAATTTATTAATATATAAACTAGTTAAATTTTATTTAATCTTATAATAGTATAAAGCTTTTTAATTAGTTATATTAAGTAGGTAATTTTAAATTTAATTAATTAATACTTTCTTTTAATAGCGTTAATAATCTTATTAAGATAAAGTATTAAGTATATCTATACTTATAAAATCGGGAATATTTTATTTTAAGATATATTATCGGCTAGCTAAAAGGTTATATTTAAAAAACCTACTTTTTTAAAGATATTTAACTATATAAATAAAGCCTTATCTAAATTTTAATAAAATAGGGTATTTAGCTTAATAAAAATAGCTTATAAATCTATAAATACTTTTTATTTTAGCTTTATAAGGTTAAAGTTAGCCTTTTTAATATATTATTTATAAAAGTTTTCTTTAAATAGTTTTCCTTTTAATTAAATAGCTATTAATATTTATATCTTTTTATATTATATAGGATTAACTTTTTAATTATATCTTAAAATTAAATATTATAAATACCCGGTTAATTTTATAAACTTTTCTAATTATTATAGTATATTAGGAAATTAAAGTTTAATTAAGGTTTAAACCTTATTATTTATATTATATAATTTAAGCCTATTTATATAAAAGCTAAATAGGTTTATAAACGGGTATTTAAAAAAGGACTTTTTAAGTAAAAGTAATATATTTTTTTTAAAGAAAAGTTTAAAGATCTAATAAAGATATTAAATATATTTTCCGGCTATATTAAAAAAGATAATTATATTATTTATAAAGGTAGTTATAAATAACTAATATAGTTTAAGTAAGTAATTTATATATCTTTAAATATAAATAAAGAAATTTCGGAAGCTTATAATAGCTATTTTAAATCTTTTTTAGCTATAATAGCTTATTATTATAAATTTATTATAATATAGCGAATAAATTATAAACTAATAAAAGAAAAGACTTATATTTACTATTAATAGAAACGCTTTATTATAAATCTTATAAATAACCTTAAATTAAAAAGAAAAGAGGTAGATATCCGGTATTATAACTTTATTAAAAGATTATAAATTAATAATTAGTTTTCCTTTTTATTAATTATTTACTATTTATTAAATTATAAAGATAAGGGCTTTAAAAAAAGTTAAAATAGTTACTTATTTTATATAGCCCTTATTATATAGATTAGTTATAATTTTATTAATAATTTTACAGTTTTTTTTGCTTAAGTAATAGGGTCTCTTATTAACTTTTTAATTTTACTAACCTTTTATTAGTAAAATCCTTATTTAATAGGATTTTAATATATTGATTAATTTAAAATCCTTAAATATATAGCTAAATTTATCTATTAGTTAAAAAGCGTTAATAATAAATTAAGGAAATGCGTTATAAATATAAACTTTATTAGGTAATTTAATTTCTAATAAGTTTTTAATCTTAAATATCCCTAATTTTCTATCTATATAGAGCTAGTTTTAAAAGTTTATAAGGATTAGCTTATTAAACTTCTTTATATCCGGTAGTTTTAATAGATTTAATAGAAAGCGTATTTAAGCTATAGGCGATTTAACCTTATTTAATATATTAAAAAAGGTAATTAAGTTAAAGAATATAAATTATAAAAAGAATTGCTTATTTTTAGGAAATAAAGATATATTTATAATTACTTAAATATTATATTTCTATAGGAACTGCTTTATAAAATTAAATATAAAAGAAAAAAGTATTTTTAATTAGCTATTTTTAGGAATTTATAATAAATATAGGGATTAATTTATAGCTATAATTCTATATATATTATAGCCTATTAGGTAATTAATTTAGCCTTTTTACTTAGGCCGGAATAAAAAGGCGATTATTTTTCTTATAAAGCTATTATAATAGGTATTAGCCGGTTTAAATAAGGCGGAATAGTAATATTTATAGCGGTTTTTACTATATAGCTATACTTTAGCACTTTAGCGTATATTGCGGTAGGTATAGCTACTTTATTAAAGTATTCGAAAACAATTTTATTAATAAAGTTTAAAATATTTATTTAATATAATACTATAAATTCTTATTTAATAAGAAGGCCTGCCTATAGGTTCTTTAATACTTAAGCGCTTATTTACGCTATAATAATTATAGGTTAGTTTTTTATAATAGCTATATAGTAAATATTAAACTTTATTTAGCTAAGCGCTTTAATATAGCTAATGCTATAAATATTTACTTTTACTTTTTAATTAATATCGATATTTAGCAGTTTATTTAAAATATTTATAAATACGGTGTACTATAATATACCTATATTATAATAGGCGATAAATATTAGTTTATTTAGTAATCTTTAAGTTTAAATATATATATATATTTATTTCCCTTCTGGGTACGAGGTTAAAAGACCTATAATTATGTGTTTTTTAAATTGAATTTTATTTAATTGTGTTGCGTTTTTGCAATTAGGCTTCGTTTATTTAGATAGAAGGTAAACCTTTTTAAAGAAGTGTATTAGATTTATAACCTTTTATCCTTTCCTCGGCTTATTATTAATTCTTAACTTATAGGTAATAAATTCCTTTATTTCTTTAAAATAGATCTCCGAGTTGTGTATTTCTAAGGTGATAATAAATATATCTATTTGCTTGGATAGGGAAGGTTGCTTATCTTTACGCTTCTTTGCCCTAGCAAGAAAACTTTTTACCTGGGTAAAGATTTGCTTATTGTATTTAGAGTCTATTTCTGTGGCTATTTGTGGCAGAGCTGTTAGATCTACGTATCCAGATAATGGAATATAGTGGCCTTACCTGATTTAAGGGTTTTAGGCGCGTGTAAGTGGTGGTTTAAGCTTGACTGGCAGTTGTTTCGGTTTCGGTGGCGCGGCAGGCTGAATGATTGCTTTTGAGTGGTTTTGTAATACAGCGGAAAAGGTTGTGTCGCTCGGTTTTGCTAGATAGGTGTGTGTTTGAGCAGAGCCAGAACCTTCAGGGCAATGGCGGCTTTTTAATATTGCCTATTTCGAGTAACTTGTGTTTGTGTGTGGAAGGCCTGAGTTATACGGCGATGGCATTTTTGTATACTAGTAGTGCTTGACGGCGTCAGACTAGGTTGCTCGCGGCCCGCGATAGCTTTAACCTCGACGGCACCGGCGCGAATAGGCGCGGCCCAACGCTACGGCTACTAGCGCAGAATGGCGGCTTCTGACTACAGACGGGCTTGCAGAAGATTAATAAGTCACTATGAAAAGTTCTGTATGGTAAAACCTACTGTATTGATTTGAAAGATATATTGTGCCTTGTTCTTCTCGGATACTTACTGTTGTTCCAGCTTAATAGGGGAACTTAAATAAATAAAATAGTCGATATATATTTATTTATTTTCTTTAATAGGAGAAACCTTTAATAGCTTATTTATCCGGAATATAAAATTGGTTTATTAGATATCTTATATTTAAATATATTAGGTAACTAGCTTATAGGCTAATAGATATTTATTATAAATTTTCTTTATAGATAATATTGCTTTATAGCTATAATAGGTAAAATATTAGAATTAATAATAATACTTATCCGCGTATAATTCTTTATTTATAATAATAGATTTTTATTATAAAGGGTTTAAGATATAAAAAGAGATTTTATTTATAAGCTAATAGCTAATTTTTTTCTTTTTATATTAAGGTTCTTTATTTTATAATTATTTTGCTTTTTAATCCTTTATATAGATTTTAGCATCTTTATTACTATATTTAACTTTTAGGTTATTATTAATAAAATAATAGCTTTAAAAGTAAAGTTTTTTTTTATAAGATATATTATATTAAAACTTGCTATTATTAATATTAAACGTTTAAATAGTATTAAATAGGAAATTTCTTTAGCTATTATATATATTAAACCGGCGATATAAATATAAAGGTTTATAGTTATTTAGAAATCTATACTAATATATTAGCCTATCCTATACGGTAATATTTATTATAAGCTTTTATTAAGATAAGGCTTAAATAGCCTTAATATTTTCTTAATTCTAAAAAGCTTTTTTAGTATTTATAAGCTTTTAATATTATTCCGCTATTATATTATAAAAAATAAACTTAGGGATATAGTTATTAAGATAGATTTAATAGGTATTTTATAAATAAGGCCTATAACTTTAATTTCCGCTATATAGGTTAATTAGTATATAGATATAAATAAGTAATAGGGTAATAGCAGCTTTTAATAATATATTTAAGATTTATTAATAGATAGTTATAGCTAATAGTAGTTATATCTTTATATAATTTTTTTATTAAAGATATTATATTTTTTATTTATTTTTTAAGCGGTTTTTAAGGTTTTAAAAGCTAGCCTTAACTTTAAGTTTATTAAAATATAGGATAATAAAAGCTTTATCTATTTTATTTTATATATTATAAGTAATAAATAACTCTAGCTATTTTATAAAAAGTATAAATTATTATATTTATTAAATATACTTTTAAACGTTTTATTTATAGTATATATCGGCTTATAAATACTTTTATTAATAGAAAAGAGTTTTTATAATATTTTATAATATATTAAAGTTATTTAATAAATATTGCTTTTAAAGTGCTTAAGGGTTATAGCTATTTATAATAAAGGTATACCGTTTTTCGGGGTTAAAAATAGTTTAAAACTATAGATATATTATATCGGAAAGGTAAAAAGATAGGTTATAATATAATTAATATATCTGGTTATTATATTTAGTAATATAAGTTTTATAGCGGTTTATAAATCCTTAGGGGTTTTTTTAAATAATTACTTTTCTATTTATATAAGATATTTAAAAAAGCTTTTTAAAATTATTTTAATTATTATAAGGTTTAAATCTCTTAATATTAATATTTTTAAATTTCTTATTTAAATAAAAGTTAAATAGGTTTTATAACGTATTATTATTAAAGGGATTAGGTAGATTTAAATATCCTTAACTATAATTTTTATCTTTATTATTAATAAAAGTTTTATATATATATAGGTTATTATTTTATTTAAGCGGCTTAAAAGCTTTCTTTTTATTATATAGAAGTAAGGCTCCGGAAGTTATAAGTAATATTTTATAGATATATTAGAAGCTTAAAGAAATAAAATTAAGAAATATAGCTAATTCTTAAAAAAATTACTTAAATAGCCTTAAGGCGGGTTATCTAATAGCTAATTTAATCCTTAAGGTAAATTTAGCTTAGCCGGCTTAAAAGGCCCGGGATAATATAGCCCTAGCTATAGCTTATTATCCCTAATTTAAAAAATATAGATATATAAATATTTCTAAAAAGGCTAATAATTTATTAATTAATTTAAGGGTAAAGTATAAAAGTAGAAATTCCGAGATAAAAGTATTATAGGCTAGGGTTTAAAATAGCCCTATATAGAGGGAAACGGCTTAATATAATATTTAAATAATAATACTTTTATTTCTATTTTAAGATTTAAATACTATTAATTAAGCTAAATAAATCTCTTTTATTATATTAGGCTTTATAATAATAGCTTAAAAGGTTTAAGGGTTTTAATTAATTCCCTTTATAATTTAAAAAGCTATTTCTTATAGCTCTTTTATCTCCTTTATACTCTCCTTAAGTATAGGATCTTATATACTATATATAGATAAAGTATACCGAATATAGCCCTTTAGCTAAAAATAATATTTTAAAATAATATCTTTATTAATAGCGGTTTTTAAAGTATATAATTCTTTTTAAAATTTAAATAGTTAAAAGCTAAACTAAATAGGTTAAAATTTCTTTAATACGCTTTAATATACTTTAAGTTTTTAATTAGTAACTATTAAATATAACTGTAAATATAAGTAATAGTTATTAATTAATCCCCGGTTCTTTTAATATTAATATATAAGATTTATCTTAATAATCTTTATAAAATCTTAACTTTTTAACTATTATTATAAAATAAAAAGTATTTCTTTTAATATAGCTTACTAATAAGTAGCTTTAAATTACTTATAGCTTAGCTTAAAAGGGTTATATATATTATATATCTTTTATATAATACTTATTACGTAATAAAAGATACGGCTATTTTAATAAAGTCTTTTTTCTTTTAATTAAAGGCAGCTAAAAAAAAGGAATAATAAGAGAAAATAGCGGTATAAAGTTAAAAGAGAAGTCTTATATTATTTATTAAAATAAAGTTTAATAATAGTAATAGAAATATAAGTAAAAACTATAAATCTAAGTTATATAATTAAAAGATTATATTATAGTGAAATAGCTAATAAGATAATAATAGATTTATTATATATAATAGAAGGGAAGATTTTAATAGCTAATAATTATAATTATAGCTTAATAATTAATAACTATAGTTATAACCCGATAGTTAATAATTATAATTATAATTCGATAATTAATAACTATAATTATAATTTAATAATTAATAACTATAATTATAACCCGATTTATATAGGCGATTATATAGCTAGAGTATATAAGTTATAGCTATTATATAATAGGAAAAGTATATAATTAATAGCCTATAAATTTTTAGTAAATTTATAGGGCTTTTTTATTTATATACCTATAGTAAATTTATAATAAATTTACTATAAATTTATTATAAATTTATTATATATATTAGTATATATAAGATATAGTAAATTTATTATAAATTTATAGCGAATTTATTATTTATAGCGAATTCCTTTTTTTATTATATATTATATATTAATTTTAATATATTATTTAATATTAATTTTAAAATTAATTTATATTTACTCTTAATCTTAATATAATATATTTAAAAAGAAATATAAGTTAAATTTATATTATTAAGTAAATTATAGAAATAAAACTTTAATATTTTAAATATATTATTATTTAATATTAATATATTAACTATTTTATTTATTTAAGTTCCCTTATTAAGCTAGAATAATAATAAATATCCGAGAAGGATAAAGTATAATATATCTTTTAAATTAATATAGTAAGTTTTGCTATATAGGACTTTTTATAATAATTTATTAATTTACTTTTATAAGCCTATCTATAGTTAAAAGCCGCTATTCTATACTAATAGCTATAGCGTTAGGCCGCGCCTATTTGCGCTAATACTTTTAATAAGCTATTAACCTTAATATAAACCGGTCTGTCGAGGTTAAAGCTATTACGGGCTATAAATAACTTAATCTAACGCTATTAAGCATTATACTAAAGTGCTATTGCTATATAACTTAAGCCTTTAAATATAAGTTGCTCGAAATAAGCGATATTAAAAAGCTGTTATTACCTTAACTATCTTATAGGATATGTATAGGTTTTGGCTCTGCTTAAACACACACTTATTATAACCTTTTCTGCTATATTGTAAGACCACTTAAAAGTAATTATTTAGCCGAAACCGAGACAATTGCTAGTTAAGCTTAAACTACTACTTACACGCGCTTAAAACCTTTAAATTAGGTAAGGCCACTATATTCCATTACTAAGCATAGTTCTAGATATATAAATCTAATAGCTTATAAATAGCTATAAAAATAGACTTTAAATATAATAAGTAAATCTTTACCTAAGTAAGAAGTTTTCTTACTAGGGTAAAGAAGCGTAAAGATAAGTAACTTTCCTTATCTAAGTAAATAGATATATTTATTATTACCTTAAAAATATATAAGATCTATTTTAAAGAAATAAAAGAATTCGTTACTTATAAAGCAATAATAAATAATAAGCCGAAAAAAGGATTAAAGGTTATAAATCTAGTATACTTTTTTAAAAAGGTTTACCTTTTATTTAAATAAATTAGAGAGATAAAGCCTAGTTATAGAAACGTAATATAGTTAAATAAAATTTAGTTTAAAAAATATATAATTATAGGTTTTTTAACCTTATATTTAAAAGGGTTAATATTAATATATAGTATTTTAATCTCTTTTAAATATAAGGTTAAAAGACTTATAATTATATATCTTTTAAATTAAACTTTATTTAATTATATTAAGTTTCTATAATTAAGCTTTATCTTTTTAATTTATTTAAATAAAAGGTAAACCTTTTTAAAGAAGTATATTAAATAGTTAACTTTTCTTTTTCCCTTTAACTTATTATTAATTTTTATTTTATAAGTAATATATTTCTTTATTTCTTTAAAATAAACTTTATATATTTTTAAGGTAATAATATATATATTAATTTATTTAAATAAAAAAGAGTTTTTATTTTTATACTTTTTTATTTTAATAAAAGAATATTTTATTTAAATAAAGATTTATTTATTATAAATAAAGTTTATTTTAGCTTAAAAAGAAAACTTAAAAAAATAATTAATATATAAAGTTTATTTTTATAGCTATTTATAATAAAGTTATTAAATTTATATATTTAAATAATAAAATATAATAGCTTTATTTAATTTAAAAGTTTTAAATATATATATTAATTTAAGCTTAACTATTATTTTAATTTTATATAATAAGCTAAATAATTACTTTTAAGTAGTTTTATAAAATAAAGTTATAATAATCGCTTAATTTTACTAGATAAATATATATTTAAGTAAAGCTAAAACCTATAATATAGTTAACTAATAAGTAATAAATATTAATAAGTAGCGGATTTTTATAACTTTTGCTAACTTTTAATAACTTTAATACTTATATAAAGTAAAAAAATTAATTAAAATAAGTATTAATAAGTATTAATTAATTTTAATTACTTATTTTTAATTAATTTAATTAATTTATAATAATAATAAAGATATAGTACTAATTTAAATATTTAAAGTTTAAATAAATAAGCTTTTTTTTAATATAAATTATATCTTTATTTTTTATATTAATTTTATATTATTTTATTTATTTAAATATTTAATATATTAAAAATTAATAATTATAATATATTAACTATTTTATTTATTTAAATTCCCTTATTAAGCTAGAATAATAATAAATATCCGAGAAGGATAAGGTATAATATATCTTTTAAATTAATATAGTAAGTTTTGCTATATAGGACTTTTTATAGTGATTTATTAATCTGCTTTTATAAGCCTATTTATAATTAAAAGCCGCTATTCTATACTAATAGCCGTAGCATTAAGCCGCGCCTAGTCTATTTATGCCGGTGCTTTTAATAAGCTATTAGCCTTAATATAAACCGGTCTGTCGAGGTTAAAGCTATTGCGGGCTATAAGCTAGTTTAACGCCGTTAAGTACTATGCGAAAGTGCTATCGCTATATGACTTAGGCCTTTAAGTTGCTCGAAATAGGCGATGTTAAAAAGCCGCTATTGCCCTAATTTTATAGGATACGTATAGGTTCTGGCTCTGTTTAAATATATACCTATCTGGCGAAACCGAGCGATATAACCTTTTCTGTAAGACTACTTAAAAGTAATTATTTAGCCTACCGCACTACCGAAACCGAGATAACTACTAGTTAAGCTTAAACCACCACTTATATACGCTTAAAACCTTTAAATTAGGTAAGGCCACTATATTTTATTATCTAAATACATAGATTTAATAGCTCTGCTATAAATAGCTATAGAAATAAACTCTATTTATAATAAGTAAATTTTTACCTAGATAAGAAGTTTTCTTATTAAGATAAAGAAATATAAAGATAAAAACCCTTTCTTATTCCTATAAATCGATATATTTATTAGCACCTTAAAGATATATAAGGTTTATTCTAAAGAAATAGATAAGTTTATTGCTTATAAAGTAAAGATAAATAAGCCGAATAGAAAAAGAAAAGTTAATTATTTAATACGCTTCTTTAAAAAGGTTTACCTTTTATTTAAATAAACTAGAAAGATAAAGCCTAGTTATAGAAATGCAATATAGTTAAATAGAATTTAGTTTAAAAAAATATAATTATAGGTCTTTTAACCTTATACCTAGGAGGGATAATTATAATATATATTCTTTATTAAAAGAAAATAAAATTATTTTTATTATTTAAATAATTTAAAAGTTAAAAAAAATAATATAAAGCCTTTATTTATTATTTATATTATTAAAATCTTTTATATCCTTAAAATTATATTATACTATAGGATAAACTAATAATATTTATATAAAGAATTATATATTAATATATATAAATTTAATTAAATTAAAAAGAAAATATTTATTTAATATATTATTAAATAAAATACTTAAAGATTTCTAATATAATTTTTTAATATAAAAGATATAGTTAACCTTTTATTAATATTATATAATAATAAGCTGGTTAATAAGAATTAGGTATAACGCTTTATAAAGATATAATTAAACTTAAAAATTAAGTTTAATCGGCTATATAACTATTAAAGGGCCCTTTATAAAAATCCGGAGATTATTAAAAATTAATTCCGGCTATTTTATAATATAATAGCTAAATATAAGGTTTTAAATAATAACCTTTATAATTTTAATAAGATTAGCTTTATAATAAATTAAATAAGCTTAATCCTAGTTATTATATATTTTAATTAATATAGAAAGGTTAAATTTATATAGCTTAAAAACTAGAAATAA
This sequence comes from Diaporthe ilicicola, assembly GCA_023242295.1. NCBI lineage: Eukaryota > Fungi > Ascomycota > Sordariomycetes > Diaporthales > Diaporthaceae > Diaporthe > Diaporthe ilicicola. Next base: position 175,323 of record JALPVH010000088.1, on the reverse strand, counting down.
GTAATAGCTATTAAATATATTAATATAAAGGGTTAATATATTTTACCGTTTATAATTATTTAAAGCGTTTATTATCTTATTAATTAAATAATAAAGTTAAGCTTTTTATTAAGCTAAGTAATTAAGCTTATTTTAAATAAGTAAATAAATAATAAAATTAATTTAAAATAGATTTAATACTTTAATAAATATATAATTAAGCAGATTAAGGGTAAATATCGAATATTTATTTTAAATAAATATAAAAGCTATATATTAGCTAAATTTAAATAATATTATAAAAAGAATAATATTATTCTTATTAATATATTATTATATTTATTTTATTTATTTTAGCTATTAAATATTATATTATTTTTATTATTAAAGCGTATATATAGTAATAAGGTTAACTTTTTTATCCGGGTATTAATTAATTATATTATTAAATTAAAGTTTTTTATTATATTTAAAATAGCTTATAATAAGGTTTTTATAAAAGAAAATATAAAAGCTAAGTTTAAAAAAGCTAAGATTTTTTTATAAAATTTAGATTTTATTATTTTTAAATTAAATATTTATTTATAAACTTTAATATAATCCCTTTTTATATTACTATTTAAATAGAAATTATTAACTATTTTATTTATTTAAGTTCCCCTATTAAGCTAGAACGATAATAAGTATCCGAGAAGGATAAGGTATAATATATCTTTTAAATTAATATAGTAGGTTTTATTATATAGGACTTTTTATAATAACTTATTAATCTGCTTTTATAAGCCTATCTATAGTTAGAAGCCGCTATTTTGCGCTAATAGCTATAGCGTTAAGCCACGCCTAATCTATTTACGCCGGTACTTTTAATAAGCTATTAGCCTATCAAGGTTAAAGCTATTACGGGCCGTAAGCAATCTAATCTAACGCCGTTAAGCACTATATAAAAGTGCTATCGCTGTGTAACTTAAGTATAAGTTGCTCGAAATAGGCGATATTAAAAAGCCGCTATTGCCCTAACTAAGGTTTTAGCTCTGCTTAAACACATACCTATTTAGTAAAACTAAGCAACTACTATAACCTTTTTTATAAAACTACTCGAAAGCAATTATTTAGCCTACCGCGCCACCGAAACCGAGATAACTGCTAGTTAAGCTTAAACTAGCACTTATATACGCTTAAAACCCTTAAATTAACTAGGTAAGGCCACTATATTCCATTACTAAGTATAGTATCTAGATATATAGATCTAACAGCTTTACTATAAATAGCTATAGAAATAGACTTTATTTATAATAAGCAAATTTTTGCCTAGGTAAAAGGTTTTTTTATTAATATAAAAGAGCGTAAAGATAAGAAACCTTCCCTATTTAAGTAAATCGATATATTTATTATTACCTTAGAAATATATAAGGTTTATTCTGAAGAAATAGATAAGTTTATTGCTTATAAAGTAAAGATAAATAAGCCGAATAGAAAAAGGGAGGTTAATTGTTTAATACGCTTCTTTAAGAAGGTTTACCTTTTATTTAAATAGATTAAAAAGATAAAGCTTAATTATAGAAATATAATATAGTTAAATAGAATTTAGTTTAAAAAAATATAATTATAGGTCTTTTAACCTTATACTTAAAAGGGTAAATAGAAATTATAAATACTATTTAACGCCTATTAGATTATCTAATAATTAAGTTTTATTAAAGGTAAAATATTTATTTATTAAGAAAACTTTTTTATATTAATTATTTAAATAGTTAAAAAGTTTATAAAGGGCGTATAAGTAATAGTATATTAGATTACTCTTTTAAATAATTAGGTTTATACCTTTAAAAAGGCTAATATTAAGCTTATTAAATGCTGGAGGGCTAAAAGAAGTTAAGTATAGCTTAAAAAGGTATTTACTATTAAAGAATCTTAAATAATAATTAAGGAAAAATAAAAGGGGAAGCAGCTAGCTAATAAAATAGCTAATAATAGCGAAAAGGCGGTTTATAGCGGATTATTAAAATAATAATATAATAATTATAGCGAAATAAGGTATAATATAAAAACTTATAAGAAAAATATAAAAAAATTTAATTAATTAAATTCTAAATAAATAAAAGTATATTTTTAAATAGTTTATAGCGAACTATATAAATAGTTAATTTAGCTAATATAAGTTAAAGTTAATTCTATATAGCTAAAATATTTTATTTTAATAAGAAATTCGATTTTTCTATTAAAAGTTATTTATTTCGGATTAGTATTATAGCTTTACTAATTATTATAAATTAATTAAATTAATTAAAAATAAGTAATTAAAATTAGTTAATATTTATTAATATTAATTTTAATTAATTTCTTTACCCTATATAGGTGCTAAGGTTATTAAAAGTTAATAGAAGTTATAAAAATCTATTATTTATTAATATCCGCCACTTATTAGTTAACTATATTATATATTTTATAAAAGTATATAGTTAAGGTATTAATAGCTTTTTAATATTATTTATTTCGAGCAACTTATATTTATTTAAGTTATATAGCGATAATACTTTTATATAATGCTTAATAATATTAAACTAAATTATTTATAGCTTATAATAGCTTTAACTTTAATAAGCTAATAGCTTATTAATAACACTAGCGTAAATAAATTAAGCGCGGCTTAATGCTATAGCTATTAATATAAAATAGCGACTTTTAATTATAAATAAGCTTATAAAAGATTAATAAGTTATTATAAAAAGTTTTATATAATAAAATTTATTATATTAATTTTAAAAGATATATTATACTTTATCTTTTTTAAATATTTATTATTATTTTAACTTAGTAAGGGAATTTTAAAAAAAAATTAATCGATATAATATTTTAATATTTCTACTATCTTTTATATATTTTTTAATATTATTAAATAGATTAATTTTAATATAATAAAACTAAAATATTAAAAATTTATATATAAAGAAACCTTATTATATAAACGTTAAATTATTAGAGTTTAAAATAGGTATATTTTAATGGAAAACTTATTGCGCTTCCGGGGGTGGGTAATTTCCCGGGCGGGTACTCTACCCGATTATCTTTCTTAGCTACTCTATTAGTATTTACCCCTTACCTACCACCTAGTAACCTTTCTGCCACACCCACTTTGCGCCCTCTGGCGCCTTAGCAAGGGAAGTTACTTTACGCGGAGTTTTTAGTTTAAAGTCGGAAGAAACCGTGATCTGGGCCAAATCAATATATTTCCCACCCATTATATTACGATTACGTCCCATGCAACCTTGTTGGCGCGCAGAGATGTGAGCGTTGCTTCAATATTGTTGCCATCACCGTAATCGTCTACTGTTGCACGCGAGTATACCTACCTAGGTAGGTACGTCTTGCCATCTGAGGCAGGTAGGTTGCTTCCATTTTGAAGACGATGCAACCGAAGACAGACTGATTGCTATGCTCTGCCATGACGTGCTGGGCTGCATGAAGTACCGGTCTGGATTTCGCCAGCTGCCGTACGGCCACCTGCATTTTACATGTATCCGTGGACTACATAGTAACGTTACTCAGTCAGTAATAAGCGCATAGTGCTCCGCTCGCCGACGCCCTGACCGCAGCCCGCGGCCTCCTCAACTCTCAGACCAACAACGTCCCGAAGGTTTCAATCCTTAGCATGTGTTTACACACCAAGGAGAGTGCAGCCATGCGCATGAAGTAAGTCTAGGACATTTCAGATACCCTGAGAATGATGATAGTGACCTGTAATTGCTACACGGCCTTAGCAAATAGGCAAAGCTATGTGTTTAGAATTGAAGAAAGAGCTATAGATTCCTCGTAATGAATGTTCACGTGGAGTCTTCCAGGTCCAGCCGGCGATTTTCGAGACCGCTTAAGGAGCAAGTGAGCTACAGCCTGCAATCGCCACCGAGACTCAAACAAGACTGGTCTGGTAACATTCCGCCATAGTCCAAAATCCGATCTTGTCAAAGTGCCTGCTGGTAGTGCCGACATGTTGGCTCATGAGCTGTTGAAGGTAGAGCCGATCGGACCAAACTTGATGTTGCTGTATATGACACTCGAGTCCGCCTCGCTGCTCTCAACGTCAGAAGGCACACCCGAAGTAGTCGGGCAAGATCCGCGTATTGCACCAGCCTTGGAAGAGTCAATGGGATAAGTCGAATCCAACCATAACATGTTGGCGTAGTGATCGTCCCATAGAGACATGACCAAGACCATTCCCTTCGCAAGAGCAGCACCCATCTGGGCTAGACCTCCCTTATCTTGGAACGACGTCTCGTCGCCGAACGCGGCTTTTTGCGCATCGCAGTATGCCTCGGTGATGGAGTTGTACTGAGTGGTCCCAGCAATAGTGCTGTACGAGTTCGGGATGACCTTACCATCCTGGACGTAATACCGCTTGATCTCAGACAGCGCACCACCATCCTCAACAAATTGAGTGACCACGGTGAACACCTTGCTGGTATCAACAATGTCGCCGACACCGTAGAAGGACACATTGCCCTGACGATAGGAGTTGAAATCGCATCCATCAGGGTCGCATTCGCCTGCGTAGCGGTCGCTCGAGTAAGTGCCGCCGCATGCATCTGCCTCACAGCTGGCCTGGCCGATAGTCTCACAAGGGTGGGGTGTATAAGCAGCTGAGATCGAGTTGGCCTCCCAGACATCCTACACAACATTTCCATATGTCAGTATTGGCCAATGAAGAGGGCCGATGCGAGATTACTTGCCATCTCCGAACAACAAGAGCCAAGATTGCCCACGCCCGCATTTGCATCATTGCTTGAGGGGGTCCATCCCTCCACGTTGGCCTGGATTGCGCATGAGTAATCCGGTCTGACATTTTCATGGGTGTGTACATAGGATAAGTACAGGGATAAGGTCAGATGTCAAGAACTTACAAGACCGTCGATGAATTTGAGATCGCGCGGGCACTGGCTGTCGCAATAGCCAGTTCCGTACTTGGCTCCGGCCTTGTTGCCAGTATATTTGGAGAGGCCGCCGTCTGCATCCATGGATACGAAGTAGAGGGCACCGTTCAGACCGCACTAGATACCTTACTATCAGCTCGATTACCTGGTTTTGGGGGTCACGGTATGGGTGTTTACCGGCAAGTTGGAAACATCAACATCAAAAGTGAACTCGTTTCCCAGCAAGTCAAACATCTGATACTCGGTATCTGACGCCATCAAATAAGTGCGCGAGCCGATGTTCGGCCCAGAGCTCGCCTGAGTGACGAATTTCAGGTTCAGGGCGTTCCCGGATGTGGTAATACCATAAGTTGAGCTATAACTAGCCCCATCGACGCAGCATGCAGAGGCGCAGGCACTGGCGTTCTATTTGAAACAAGTTCAGCAATGGCCTTTTGAATTTTGTCGGGGGAACGGCTGCTACAATACCAAGCGCCTTGAAAGACTGCCGTGATGCCAGGAACTCGATTTCAATGATAGAAGGAGTTGGGAATGGGGACCTTAGGAAGCAGACTGTGGAAACTTTCCTGAGGCTAGAAGAATGGATAAACGGAATTAGCCTTACAGTACAGATAGACGTGTCCCATTCGTTGCCTGTATAGCAGTTCGTATATCCTGAGGTAGTGTGCGTCCATCGCCAATTGGCGTCGATCACAACCGAGCCGGTATTCGATTCACACGATCCACCCGATGAGCAGGTTGACCAGGTCAGCGAAGGGTGAGTCTCCGTCTGTAGTGTGCAGACTTCCTGTGCCCTTGCAAATGCTACAAGAGCAGCGAGGGCAGTGATCTTGCTGTTCATCTTAGGAATGGTGTCGTTTATCAGGCTTTTCCAAAGAAGATAGCAATATTCAAATTACACCTACTGGAAGATCGTAGATGATACAAAATCCATGGGGAGCACCTCTGAGCGGTCCAGGACGAGGGCAAACTTTATATGTCGAAGGTCTTTACCTGTTGCTCCTTTCTTGCCCTCAGCACACAATCGGAGTCACTAAGAATTTCAAAATCCTGCATCGAGTACGGAACATCGGCCCCGAGTTCTTAGCTGGAATAGCATCATTCCTCCAGAGAATATTAACAGAGTCACGGACCCTAATTGAGTGTCCCTGGTCAGTCACAGGGAATCCCGGTGGGACGAGGATCATCTCGAGCGGCTTACGGGCCGCTCAAGTGCCAACTGACAGGTTACAGAAACAGTCGGCATGAGCTCCGGCGATGAATCTGAGGAATATTTGGCCTCCTTCGTGTTGAGAATGTCGAGGTCGGGGGTCGGGGTTCCGAGCACTTGAGGGATAGACGGCCCACTAGGCCAATGTTAGCGTTATCCTTGACGGGCCGCGTATGCTCTCAGACTTGAGCAGAAATGTGGTTGGCTACGTGATGTTGTAAAAGATCCGATCGGAATGAACTGGATTGGGAAACATGGCCGAGAAAAAACTCCGGTGAAATAATCGCAAGCAGGAGTGTTTTCGTCTTTTTCCATGCCCCCCTCCCCTCTCCTTGGTTCTGAATTCTAAAGACAAATGCGTTGGCAAAACAAAAACCACAAACAAATTGCATGAATCGGAGCACATGGTATTAGTCATCTGCATTCTTAAGCGGTCAAGGTAGTAAAGCGACGACACGTGATACACTTTAGTCCGATTAGACTATAACTTTTAATAGGTAGGTTTTCATTTCTATGGACGGAATGCAGCAGCAACCCAAGTCTCAAACATTGGGGATTCTGGCAGGGGCGCTCGTTTCGCTATTGGAGGCTTTTGCGAGATTTGACCAGGAAGGGACATCGGAAGCAATCATGCCGGGTGTAACAGGTCTAGCGATGGACAACTGACCTACCCCGAATCGAAGGTGCATTGTACGCGCGTTGATGGCCTCATAGTCATAATGAGCATTCACTGGTGGTCTGGCTCGCCGTCATTACCTGGGTACTCGGCCCAAAAAGGGAGGGGAGTTTTCTTTCAATTCTGTCCATTGCCCAATGTTAAAAATGGCACGATTTGAAATAGGACACCCCCCCCCCTTTTTTTTTCTTCTTCTTTCCATTCTACAATCTTGTAGAATTCAGGGTTACCACCTGGGCAGTGTTTGAGTATTGCCTCGAGGTTGCAAGACATTTGTGATAATTACTCCACTGGAACTCTGTTGTACTCCGTGCCTCCATGTCATTCTAAAGTCCGAAGTAGGAACGCAAATAGGCAAAAATCTTTGCAGAGTAGCCCGTTTGCATCCAACCCAAATGATCGGTTTATAGCCATTCATAACATCTAAGTACTAAAGTACGTGGCCTAATTGTTAGAAGTTCTGAGGCACTATGAGGGATTCTGAATGCCAATCAAACTCAGATATTTACTAGGCCCCAAGCTGAACCTTTATGAAGACCGAGACTACATTAGAGCCACTAAGAAGGACAGAAAAAACGCAGCTCCCCGAGAAGGCGAAAGGGAATGCATAGGTAGATGATGACAACGCAAGTGTCACGTCCAGCCACCCTTTCCGCTAAAATGCTCTAGGACGCCATCGGGTCTATTCTAGGCATCTTATTGTTCACCACGTAGAAGGGAAGTACTGCTAAGAGCAACCGCGAGCACTAGGCGCAAAATAAGTAGGACTACTTATTAACGACTCCAGCCTGCACTTTGGGCACAGATGCCGTCCGGCTTTCGCTAAAATTCAAAGGGATCTCAAAACAGAATTTTTCTGGTGTGCACACAAGTTTGCAACCGCCCAGCTTTAAACCACCGGACCTCTCGCTCTTTTCTCGACCAGTACGATTGAACTGACCACAAAGCAACAATCTTTCCTCATCAAAAGCCCAAACATGGCCATCTTCAGTTCCGACGAAGGCGAGGGCGGTACTACTGCTGAACGTGTTGCACTCATCGGCAGTAAGTAATTGAGACATTCCCTTTTGTATTTCACTGGTTCCAAAACATTGAAAGGCAGCTTTCTTTAGCACAAGGAAAGTCCACAAGACCACCACCCTTTTTTCCTACAAAAGTTGAGTAGGCTGTTAAGAACGATTGATAGTTATCTGCTTCTCATTCTCCTGGGTTCCAGTCTTCATCGTCTGGAAGCTCTTCTCAATCTACCGGAGACGCAACAGAAGCCGGGAACAGGAGATGGAGGCCGGCAATATGCCATTCCAAACAAACCCGTCAAAACCAGATAAACGCTCTTGGCGGCCACCCCCACCGACGCAGCAGAATGTCAAAATGGCCGACCTCCCTCAAGAACCATCTCCGGCTGGTCAGAAACGCGATGGTATACAGAGGGGCAAGCGAAGGCCCATGCCAACCCACACCACCGGCCCCAGGACAAGAATGCTTCCTGATAACGACGACGACGATGTGGTCAGGGAGAATCACGGCAAGTCTAGAGGCCTAAGGCACGGAAGGTCAGGGTCAAGCCTGGTCGATGAGCCAGCCCGGCCGCTTCGCCGTTCCAGGAGCCGCCCAAGCCTGCCCGTTCAACCACGAGTCAAATGAGTCTTTCGGTGCTCCCAGCCCAAGTTCTAGAGCGCCTCGCCAATAGTAAGGGTTTTGTTCGGGAGCCGCGACAGCCAACTACACGGAACACCCCCAACCTCTTCAAGTGACGTCGCACAGAATGACGAAAAGTCCTGATCAGGATCCAGATTTTATTGTGCGTGGGAGCTTTTGGCCTGCAGAGACTTGTCTGATGTCTTGGGCGTCGTGGATGGATGAAATGTGTACCCGCTACGCTTGAGGCGGCCAGTTGAGATGTGTTCGACTTTCGAGATTGTCTTGATAACTGAGGTTTAGTTCTCTAGCAAGTCGCGCAACTGATCTTTAGCACTGGAATGAGTCGCGGTCAACCAGAAAAGCAGCTGTAGGATGGTTATCGCTGTCAAGCGCAAAACCATTCTCCGCCCGGAAAAAGAGAAAAGACATTGGGAAAGGAAGTAGACAAGATCGGAGTTGGGGGTCAGCGGAAACAACAACCTCACAGGCTCTTGGTCATACTTTCAGGCCACATTCGTTTAGAATTATTGTTTTGATATTCATCAGTTGCTGCAATACGAGGTTACCATCCGTCTCTCCACGCGCCGTTGTAGTTCTGACCAAGATATCTACAAAGTATGGCTGCGCCTGTCTTCGTCGTCCGGCAATACTACCAATTGATATTGATAAGCGTTTACCACAGTGAACTCAGTAACAATGCTCTGATGTCCTCAAAACCTAACCACACCATTCAGAAGTCAGCACTCCAGCTCTGCCCGTACCTTGTGTTCTCAGATCCCACGCTGTGCTTGATTCGATCGATAAGTATTGGATTCGGGACCGTCTCCAGCCGATATAATACATTGGCACAGGTTCAACTGTAAATTCCGCGCGTCAGTGATCGCGCTATGTTCAACAAGTCGATGAAACTTCAGCGAGATATGTGCCAATGAAAAGGCTCCAGTGATCTGGATTTAGGAGTGCAATCAGGCTACACGTCGGCATGGCCGCCCGCTGAGACACGCACAATGATCATGGAGACACGCTGACTTACGATGTGTCCAAGCGTAGAACTTGAAGCGTGGCCGAAGGGCGCTTTGGGGCGGCATTGTGTGGATCCATATTGTGTAGCCCTGACTTGCCAGTGGCTGCTGGGAATCATGCAATGCGAGCTCTTGAGTAAATTTGGGGAGATGTGGCCACTAAAGATTCATGTAGACATCATTAGACGATGATCATGGTTTAAAGATAAGGTTCTGGACTCTCGTAACAATTTGCCACGTCTTACGTCTCGTCCTGATCGCGTGAGCTGGTTTCAGCTTGACCGAGGACCACGATATCCTCCACCTTTTCGCACCGAATAAAATATCTGACAGATTCTGGGTATGTGGTCTCGTTCTTAACCTATATACATGCTCTTCAAAAAAGCTGCAGGCGGTCCCTTCACACAGTGGTAAACGCTGAAAGACCTGACAGATTATAGTGGCTCCCCCAAATTCTGTAAAAACTATCCATCCATCAATGGTGGAACGGATGGAAAGATTACAAGAATCAAAGGGTGTAACGTATGGAGCCGCGAGATTCTTCTGGAAGCCATCCAGGAATGAGACAAATTCTTGTAGAAATACAATCAATACTAGTAGCTGCTACCGATTGCCCTTTGGTACTTTATGTTGCGTTAAACCTCCAACTAACCCAGTGTGTTACTTTGTACATGTACTCATGCAATGCCCCTATGAGCTCTCTCAAACGATCACCACCAAAGCAATCATTTGAGGTCAGTATTTAGAGCAGACTGAAGAATAAAGTAACTGCGCCCCACAATATTGGGATGATGGGAGCATCTGAGTACGACAGCAAAGACTTTGTCGAATTTGCAACAGACTTGAAATTCGCCCTCGAGCTGTTGTTTAGCACGCTCTCGTATGCCCTGTCGGGGAAGGCATCGTAGAGACCCTCGTGGATTATAACATCACTGAATTCCATGTTTCCATTACCATCAGCGAAGAAACTGATATTAGTTGAGTCACTGTACCAAGGCTTGATCCAAGTCGACAGAGCAAATCGCTCGTTCGCGTGGACTTCAACAATGGAATTATCGACCACCACAGTCAATCTCAAAGTCTCCACAGTCTCCACTCCGTCTTCAAGAAGATCAAAGAGCCGAAGGAGACCTTTCTCCGGGCGTGTGTCGACCTTAGTGCCTCCAGTGGTTGCCGCAGCTGCGCTTGAGTTTGAGCGATCGACGAGTAACGTCTCGTTGGAGAGCTGGTACCATATCGTAGTGCTCTCTTGCTCACCCTCCAGTATTCGCAGGCCGACACGCAGGTCATTTGTGCGTGCTGATGATGGGAATGTAATATTGGCAGTCAAAACAAAATAACGTGATGTGGGACTCTGAGCAAATGCTATGCGGCTAGGTGAGGCAATGTTTCGTCCCGGCTCAGTAATAAGTGTCGAGTTCTCCCCACGCGCAGCGGCCAGGGGCTCCCGTGCGATAACTTGTCGAAGAGTCTTTAGAGATAGTGTCCTGGTGGAATTATCAGTTTCTCCGATGACCCAGGCGCCAGGAACGTCGCGGGAGAGCTCGTTATCCACCACGTTTGTGATGTATCCGACTGTGAGCTCGCGAGGCAAGCACAATGCTCCTGTCCAAGTGGCTGCCGGGGCATCTTCGTATCCCTTCTTTCCGTACAGGTTTCCCGTCAGCCAGACATAGCTGATCCAACGGTCGTGGCTTACGCCAGTTTTGATGGATGCTAATGACGACGACGGGAGGGTCTGGCCCGCGGCTGCATAGGCAGAGATGCCCCAGTCCAGGAACCCGGACATTGTAGGCGTAAATATTGGAAGTTTGGTTGTCTCATCAAGCGTAACTGCCCCAGAAGCCCAGTGCACTGTGGTATTAAGAGTCAGCTCAAGGTACTAGGATAGGATGCTCAGGTCTAGCATAGGTTTGATCAGGATGCCGTCTGTATCTTGGTCTGTTGCGCCACCTCAAGTCACTAGAGTGAGCTGATGTATAATCGATATGGCTGAAACCTAGCCTCTTGGATGTGACAATGATTCTCGATGCTACTTACTATCGTGATGACTATTAATACGGTTAGTCAATATGAAAAATAAGGAGGGGTGCTCTTGGTCGTATGCCTGTATGAGACTGGAGTCACGTGTCACCAGGTGGCGGAACATTGAGAAGCACTCACTATTCACCCGTAGGCGCATTTCCAATCACATGGTCCCATTCGTCGCTCCATTCGCTTCCAAATGTGTGGAACATCTCTCCGTCAATGTTATTAACGCCATTTTGGTCGATGTTCTGGATGTTGGCAACCTCTTCGTTGAACCCATAGACAACACCAAAGTTGCTTTCAGAAGACGTCGCATTTTGTGCCTCCTTCCACCACATTCCAAGATATTCCCACGATTGGAAATCGTCTTTGGCGGTGCCATTCTGTCGGTACAAGAACTCGGCTGGACCCGCTTCATTCCCCTTGATACCCCCCGATACAGTCACGTACCATGTGCCGTTTCGACTGTCGTGAATGAGCTCATCGAGCTGATAGCTCTGAAAAACATACGGGTCCCGAAAAGCTGTTGGTTGGATATCGGCCGGCTGTATAATGACTGGGTCCCAGTCCATCTTTGTAAATTTCCTGCCTCGGTCATACGAGACGGCGACAGACTGGGTTTCGCTCTCAGCTATGTACTCATTCGACCAAGTAATTGGCAGATGTTTGACGCCCGTGTATATCAAAGTTGGTTTCCCGTCAATCCCACTAGGGATGACAGAGCCGTCAAAAACAGCAAGCGGATCATTGGCTCCGCCGGGGGAGATGAATTGTCTGCCCATGCCATTCACATCTTCGTAAAAGACCTGAGATCTGTCAGCAAATCCGAAGTACTGATCCCAAACAAACAGCAGCATTTGTACGTAGTCCGGGTTGTGTCTTGTCTCTCATATATCACACATGAGGGATCATTGACGAAATCGCGCTCGAAAGAAAGCAAGCTCCGCGCAAAGCCACTTACCAAGTCATCTGTCTTGGTACCCGACGCACCGTTAGGTCCCGCCTTCAGGAGGAAATTGACATGAAATGAGCCTGTGTCCGGATCGCTGTAGTGCATGCACGGATCTTGCAACGTTCCGAACAGAGGCAAAATGTGAGCTTTGGAACGCCATGTCCAGTAAAGGCTGGTGCTCTCCACCTCAGTCAAATTGGGTGGTGCTTTCGTGTAGTCCAGCTCAGCCGCCGAGCTTCTAGTCACAACTGCGAGGCTTATCACCTGGAAAAGGAATGGTCTGAGCATGGTGGTCGGCCGTCTACTCAGACAGATGTAACGAAACAAATATTGGAACGCGTCAGAGCGCTGGTGAGAATAAGTCACAGCCCTTGCCGCATGGCAGAATGGAAGGACAGTTCAAGGCTGCCGAATTATCCCTGACATCTTAGCCAAGGTTCAAGTCCCTAATGCAAGAGAAATCTAGGCCGTAATGAGGTGGAGTGGGAATCTCGGAAGCTCTCCGAACTCAACCCTTCATTAGAATTGTGGAGGAGATACTACCTTTATATGGTATTAGATATCAGTCTGTTTGGTCCCATGATCCTACAGAAGAGAACGCCAAGCAATGCCAGACAAGGCTAATCCTTCCCTCTCTGCGGCAACGATTTGCTTCTTAGATTGCTTTTACTGCCTGGCCTTTGCGTGACTGTCATGGCGATCATCTCATCGGGGTCTTGTACCACATCAATCGCGAGTCGGTACCCCGGCAATATGACAATACGAATCATGGCATACCGTGGGCCGGTCCGCTTTTATTCTGCAACTTGTCCAACAGCTGTGAGCACAGAGTCGCCACATCTTGGCAAAGCCGCAGCAGCAAATTATCCCGTCAATTTCTAGCATTGCGCGTCTTGAAGATGCCATTGAAGGTCAGGAGAGAGAATCAAGGGTTTACTGTCGAGTTGATCCAAATACAAAAATTGAAGATCAACATGCTGCCAGACCATCTTTGCGTAGGTACCGATCCGAACTCAGTCAGCTTGATCCTCAGAATGAAAAGGCACAGCTGATCTAAAATTCTCCTAGGCTCAAAGCTTCACAAACTAGTTGAATATCGAAATATCATAAGGCCTAAAGAACAGTAGAGAGTACCTAGAGGAGACGATATTGGTAATTCTATATATCCCACAAACAGTGCTAGCAACGTATGTCAGAGAGAAATGACTTACCGGATCATGCAGTTGATCTCAGGACCCAAACCTGTGGCCTGCCTAGACAAACTCAGCGCATATAGTGTCACCGCCAATATCCATTACGTCCGCAATGGTAACATTAGGCAGGATCTCGAATAGGGACATGACGTTGGCGGGATCACCGCTATAGTCCGTAAAGTTCGCACCCGGTGCATCCCAGTTGTTGGCGGCATTGGATTCATCACTCGGAGTGTTGTTACCACCCATCTGCAGGATTTAGAGTTAGCTGTCAATGTACTGAGAAAGAAGTTGTACACAAGAACGGGGTGGTTTGGAACATCAGATGCCTATATCTTGTCTTCAAAGCTGCAGCCTTACAAGGCCTTGGTGCAAGCAGTAAGATAGATGGCACCAAATAGGGGGGTGTTCCTGCTGCAAATCGCTGAAATTGTATCCAAAAGCTGCTTACATCGGTGAGTCGAGCAGTCAGGTTGGCTGATTGCCATTCCCACCATAGACGGTCGAGGTTGTTGTGGTGGAGAAAGAAGACAGGGTCACCAGGAGACAGGACGGCATTCTGCATCTGCAGAGACATGTTTAGTTTTAGCCCATTGGCTCAACATCCGGTCAAGGATGACGCATGCCACTCCTCCCGTGCCCGCATGGCCACCTGGGCACCTGGGTGTTGAGATTGACCGTAGCATTGCCATGCTTCATCATACATAAGTCTCGGTCGCATAACATGTATCCACGTTACCCTGATTCACGACCGAGAAGGTACTGAAGCTAATAGAGCGGTTTGAGGTTGTAGTTTGCAGCCTTGGGAATGACTGTGTTGAAGGCGTAGGGTCCGACGTGCAGTCCCATGTAGGCGAAGGGACCATCTGTGACAATATCGTTGGCGGATGAGTTCCCGTCCCCGCCGATACCGTACACGGAGTCACAGACGGCAGAGAGAGTGATATACTCAGCGTCGGCTGCTTCATCCGAATATGGCATGCCACCGGTGTAGTTGCAGCACGTCTGGAGGAGACGTTCGTGCATTTTTTTACATACCTAGGTAGTAGCCCTGTCAAGTATTTAGCACGTGCTACTTCCAGGAAAGCAAAAAGAGCAAAACGGAAAGATGCAAGGTCTTCTCTCTCGCCGCAGCGGGACTTGAACCCGGGCCTGACCCCGGGATTGGATGTTTGGGTAACCCCTGTCCGGTCTAGTCGGGTTTATAGAGGCTTATATGGGGTAGTCTATATACCACCTATAATAAGGGACTCCTTATCCCGGATAAGCACCTAGTTCTTTTTAAAAAATATAACTATATCCGCCCCCCCCTTAATTCTTTTCCTAAAATAGGAACCCCTTATCCTAAACCATTTAATACCTATATCTCTAATAAAGAAGTTAAAAATCGGATTATCGTTATATATATAGCTAAAAGCCTAATTCGAATTAAACTATTTTATTAATTAAGCACCTTTCCCTATTCCGGGATAATAAACCTATATTCCGAAATAAAAACTTATAATTATTTAAGCTATTATAATATTATCTTTATATAGATATTTATATTATTAACCGGAATTCTTATAAAAACCTTTCTATACTATTTATTATAAAGTAATTAAACTTATTATTAAAAACTATTAATATTATATTTATTTATCTTTATTATTACTAAAATTAATAAATACCTTTCTTTTTATTTTTACCTTTATTTACCCTTTCCAGATATTTTTTCCCGGATTAAAATATAAATTACCCTTACCTTATTATATCTTCCCTAATTAAATAATTTTTACTATAAAAATAATAATAATAATTTAAACCCCTTTAAATTAACTATTTTTAAAGTAAAGAAAAAGATTAAAATAGATTCGGAATAATAAATAAAATAATAAAGTATCCGGGAAAAATTAAAGGTAATTACTAATCGGATTATTATTTAATAACTTAATCCGGTATATAATATAAATTATTTAATAATACTATTTTTTTTATCCGGTAATATAAATACCTTTTATTAGAAAAGTTTACTTAATATTATATTATTTATTATCGATATTATAAACCTTAATCTATTTACTTATTAATATCTTATTATAGCTAGTTAAATAGCTTTTATTAATATCTTTACCGGGTATTTTAAAGAGAATCTTTTTAAATATATTAAAGATATTAAAATTTATAATAAAAAGGCTTAGCTTATAGATAATAAGTTAAGGTAATACAAGATATAAGCTATATTTAAATAAGGCTTATAAGGTAATACTAAAATTAAATAATATTTTTAGCTATTATTAGAAAATTATAAATAGAAAAAGGTAAAGCCTTTTTTTAAAAAATATTTTAAGCTTTATAAAGCTAATATAGGAAAAGGTATTAAGATTTAAATTTTTAACTTTAAATAATATAATAATAAATCTATTAAGGCTTTCTTAAATTAAATAATAAACCTCTTATATTAATATTCTAATAAGCAGTTATAAAAGCTAACCTATTACCTATATATCTATATATCTATCCCGGAATATTATATAGATTATAATTTAAATCTTTAAATTTAAAAATAGGTTTATAATAAATTATTTAGCCTTAAAAAGATAATTAATAATAGAGTAATTAAGAAAGGTTATACCTTTAATAATATTAAGGGATATATTATAAGTTATATTTAATAACCGGAAGGAAAGAATAATAATAAAGATATTAAGCCGTTTATATAGGAAATAATATTATTTAAAAAGCTAATACTTTAAATTACCTAGCTTATTAAAAATCTTTTAATTAAGGTAATAAAGCTTAAAAATGCTATAAGCTAGCCTTATAATAAAAGCTTCCTAATATTATTAATAAGCACCTATTTTAAATATAATATAAGCTTTATAGTATTTATAAGCTATAACGGTTAATAAGGCTAATAAAAAAATATAAGTTTTACCTAATATAATAAATATTAGGCTAATAGCTATTAAGCTAATAGATAGTAAGCTAATAAAGGCTATTAAGGTATATATCGGCTACCTTAAAACTATAGATTATAAATATAATAAAGATTATTAAGCTAAAGATAAAGCAGCTTTAAAGATATTTCTATTAATAGTAATAAAAGGGAATATAATTATAAAATAAGTAATAATTATATAATAATATAGATTTACTTTAATTATAGCTAAAAGAGTTATAGGGTTATATTATACCTATATAATAATTATTTTATTAACGTTAAGCAAAAGATTTAAAAGTATATATAGATTAAAAAAGAGGTTTCGGAGAATTTAAAGGTATAAGGAAATATATTAACCTATATTAATATAATAATTATTAAAGATTTAAATATAATTCTATTAATATTAGCCTTTCTATCCTTTAATAAACTATTATTTCCTATAAAAACCTTATAGGATAATTAGAAAAAAGGGTTAAATAATTAATTAAATAATTAGTATTTTTAGCTAATGCTTTTAGTTTTTATAAGAAATAGCTAAAATAGTTTAATAGAAATTAATACTACCGGAGTAGATAATAATAATATTATAATAGCCGATATTTAGTTACCTACCCCTATTTAATAGCTATTTAAACCTATTTATACTTTTTTATTCCTAGTTTTTATAAAGTTAAAGTTAAAAAAGGTTAAATAAGGCCGGGATATTATTATTCGCTTAAAAAATTAATTAAAGAAAGCTTTAAATATTATAAAGAAAAGAAAGAATATTATCCTAATTTAATTATTTAATTACAATAATACCAGATGCTTTAATATTTATAACTAGTTATATAATATAAATATTACCTTAATAATAGAATAACTAATAAATTACAGCCTATAAATCTAATTTTAAATAGTATATAAACTAAATTTAGCTAATTATAGCTAAAAAGGCTAAAAAATAAAAAAAGGGATATTTAAACGCTAAATATAATTAATAATAGCTAATATTATCCCTATAACCGTTAGCCGAATTATATTTTAAGATATAGCCCTTTTAAATACTAAAATAATATATTTAGCTTATATTAAAGGCATTATTAAGGGAGTTAATATCGATAAAATATTAATTAATAATAAATCCTTTAAAAAACTTATTAAACCGGTATTAGTTAATTAACTTAGCTTAAAAAGATATAAAATAAAATAGCTAATATATTTAAAAATAACTAATAATTTATTAACTCCGATTAAATATTATACCTTAATACCGGTAATAGTTAATAGTATTATAACTATAGTATAAATATATATTATTAGGTATAATTAAATTTATAACTTATTATTTAAATAATTATAGCTAATTTATAACTATATAAAGTATAAATATAAATCTAATAAGTTAACCTTATAAGGGTAAGAAAAGTTTTTAACTATAATTATATTATAATCCTATAAAATTAGGCGATAATTAACTAGGAGATTAAAGATTAAGAATAACTTTAAGAATAAAAGCGATTTAAATAACGGCTTTATAATAAAAAAGTTTAATAATAATAATAATAGATTAGGCGCTATAAATATAAATACCCTAATTAATTTAATAAATAAGGTTAAACTTTTAAATATATTAAAGTTCTTAAATAGCAACTTTATTAGCTTTACCGCTAAAACCGATTAACTAAAAAACGCTTAAAAGGCTTTATCTTTAAAAAGGTTTTAAATATAATAAAACTAGAGAATAATTATATAAATAAAACCGTTTAATTTTCTAATATCGATATTATTATTACTATTATAATTAAAGATAACTTAAGGTTTATTAATATAGATAAACCTTAAATATAAATAGGAAGTAATTTAATAATTATTAATTAAATATTTAAGTTAAAGAAAATATAATAGAAAAATAAAGTTCCGGAGAAGGCTTATATAATACTAATCTTAACCCTTATAAGTAAAGTTACCGGTAAGTTGCTTATATATTCTTATTCCCAGATATATTAAGTTAATATAAGGGATAACCTAAGATATATTAATTTAATAATTAATAAATTAAATAGGTTTAAATAGGCTTTAAATATAATATTAGGGAAGAAAAATATTATATATTATAAGTTTACTTATATAATATTTCTAGTATTTAGAATAATATAATAAAATAGGCATTATCTTAATTAATTAAAATAATAGGATTTAACCCTATTAGCCTATAAGGTTTCCGATAAATAAATATAAAAGTATTAACTTATAGTATAAAGGTATTAGTAAAATTTAAATATTAGCCGTTAATTTAAATAAAAGGAGCTAAATAATATACTATAAAGTGATATTAACTAATAATTTCTTATATTTAAGATTTAAAAAGGAAAAGCTATATTTAATAAGAAGAAAAAGAAATTAGCCCGACGATTAACTTATATATAATAAAACTACTTTACTTTTACCTTAAAGAATATTAAAGCTATAAACCTTATTATCTATAATATTAATATTATCCTAGATGCTATATTATACTACTTAAAATAGCTAAATTATTTTAGGGATATAAAGATTTTTATTTAAAGGTTTTATAATAAGCTAAAAAGGGCCGGATAGGTATAGCCTGGAATTAATAAATAAGCGGTATATATACTATTTCTATAGAAAAAAAATAAAACCTTTTAAGCTATTATAAATTATTAGCCGGTTAATAGTATTATAATTATATTATAATAGCTAATATATTAATATAATTATATTTTTAAAGATATATTATAATCCAGATATAAGATATTTTTTTAAAGGGATACTATTTATAAATACTATAGGGTTTATATTACTTTTAAATATAAAAGTAAAACTATATTTATAATACTTAATCTATAACTATTTACCTATTATATATCTTAAGGTATAGCCGGTTTTAAATATACCTTTTATATATTTAGCGATATAGCCTTTAATAAATAGCTAATAATAGAAGAATTTAAAGGGCCTATTTTATTACCCTTAATCGGATATTAGCTATAATAAGAAGTATTATTTAATTTATTTATTAATAACTATAATATATTAATAATAAAGTTTAAAAATATATTTAATTTCCTTTACTACTATTATTTCTTATAACTATATTTTATAAGAATAAATCTATTACCGATAAAAATTATTTTATTTATAGATAAGGTTAATATATTAAGTTTTTAGCTATTAGTTAAAACCCTTTAGCTATCGATTAAATATTATAAACGGTTTATATAATAGGCCTAAATAAAGAATTATTTTAAAAGTTAGGCTAAGTTAAAAAAGTTTCTTTACCTACTTCTATATTTTAAAAAGCTTATTTTAGGATAGGTAACTTAAGTACTAATATTAAAAATAGCATATTAAATTTAAATATTAAAAATTACCCTAAAAGGCTATATATCGAAAATAAAAAAATAGAAAGATAAGCCCTTTAAATAAATTATAAAGTATATAGCTATATTTTAAATTATATACTAGCAGGTTTAAAAAAATATAAATATAGCCCTAAATAAGTTAGTTTAATTTTATTTATTATTAAATATATTAAATATTATAATAAAGGTAGTTTTTTTTTAAATTATAGAAATATTACTAGGTATATAAATAACCGATTTCTAGATAAAGTATATAAGAATAATAATATATATATTATTTAAGCTAAAGAATATAAAAATATAATATTTAATTAAGAAATAAGAGATATTAAGCGTTATTAAAGCGTTTTTAAAGGTGCAAAAATATATATTTTCTTTATTATATCTTACTTTTATTTATATTAACTACCTTAATATAATATTTATACTTAGGATTAAGGGAAAACTAATAGGAAAAATAGCTTTATAGCTAGATATATTAGAAATATTTAATATTTAAGTTATATATTAACTAAATTTTTTATATATAATCTAGATTATAAATAGTCTATCCAGGCTAATAAGGCCGCTAATTAATAAAGTAGGAAAAATACCGATAAAGCTATTAATTATAAGGTGCAATTAAGTTAATAAATAATAAATAATAATATCGATAGCGGTTTTAATTATATTTAAAGTATTACTATTCTTTCTAATAAATATATTTATAATAAAAAAGGGTATTAAATTAAATAAAAAGTATATTACCTTTAATTAATATTATAATATTATATTATTTATATTTAATAGCTTAAAGATATTAATTAATAAAATAATATCGGAGAAATATCTTTTAATAATAAAGGTAATTAAATATTAAATTATATAAGGTATATTATAATACTATAAGGGAAATAGGTTTTATACTTTATATATTTTAAAGAAAAAAGTTTCTAATATACTTTAATAAGCTTATAAGCTATATAAATATTATATTATATTATTAATATTATATTAATTATAAGGAAAAATATAATGGCTTATATAATATTAAAATATAAGGATATTTATCTTAAAGTATTAAATCTATATTATAATTAATATATATAGCCCGATCCGAATAAACTTAATACCTATAGTTTTACTATTATTATAAAACCTAATAGGAATTAATTATTTAGAAAGAATTATTCTATTAGGATATAAAGGAAGTAATACCTTTTATATTAAAATAGATTATATATCGGGGTTTATTATAGCTATTCTATTACTTAAACCTATAATAGAAAGTATAAAGTAAAATTAAATTTAAATAGTAATATACTTTAAATTTCCCTAATAAGTTTATTCCGATAACGCTTTATATTTTTAATCCGCCTAAATAATAAAATTCTTTAAAGATAAAGGTATAACCCTAACTTTTAATTTAATATATAGCCTATTATTAATAGGAAAGGTAAAGATAGCTATATAAATAATTAAATAAGGATTAAAGAAATAAGCTAAAAAAAGAAATTATAAAGAATTAAATAAATAGCTAAATATAATTCTTAAAATTATTATATATATAAATATATAACTAATAAAGAGAATAAAATATTTAGCCTATAAAATTATAATAGGTTAGCTATTATAATTAAGATTTATACCGGGTATTATTATAAATTAAATAGTAAACTATATAGCCCGGGAAGCTATTATATCTATCTAAAAAAAACTTTTAATTAAAGATTAAATATATAAGGTAATAATAAAAGGTAAGGAAAAGATAAAAGAGGAATATTATAAGATTTTAATATAAAAGGCTATAAATCGAATACTAATTATTAAATAAGTATTAAAGCCCGGATAAATAATATAGGAAAAGGTATTAATTAATTAAAACTTAAAGGTATAGAATTATTATATAAGATAAAGGCTATAATTTAATAGCAATATATATATAAAGGCCTTTAAATTAAAATAGATTAAACTATAGAAAGTTATTATATAGGTATTATATATTATATATATAATTGCAAATTCTATAATTAGAATATAAAATTAAAAAGTTTATATTAATAACTTTAAGCTATATATAATATCTTTAAATTAATTTATATTAATAGAATTATTAAGGCTAAATTAAATAATAGTAAATAAGTAGAAAGATAAGCTAATAAGAAAAATTAATAATATTATTAACTTTAAAGCCTTAATTATTTAAAAGTTTTAAATAATAACTATTAAGTTAATAAGAATAATAATAATATAGTAATAAAAGAGGAAAAGTATAATAAAAAGAATTATAATATTAAGTATATTATAATATATTAATTTTAAAATAGCTAGCTATTTATTTAAAAGTAAAAGCTTAAAGTTAAAATAAATCTTTATTAATTATAAATAAAAAAGTAATATATTATTTACCTATATTATAACATTTTTCGATAAAGGCGGGGTATAATTAACTATTTTTAATTTATTTATAAAGGTTAAAAATTAGCTAATAAATAAGTTATATTAAGTAAATATAATAATTATATTACTATTCTATTTTTAAGCCCTTAATTAATAACCTATTTAATATATTTTAATCTTATTAAAACCTTTATACGCTTTCTTTTTTATTATATATAAGCCTTTTTTAATTATTATTGTATTAATTAATCCCGAGATATTATTAAAGATTTAAAACTAGTAAAGATTATACCGATTAATAATAGTAGATAAGGAAGAAAACCTATTAAATATATATATAATACTATATAAATAATAAATATAATAAATACTTTAGCTCTTAACTTAAAGCTTCCTTAATAGCTTAACCGCTATATAAAATAACTTAATTTATAACCTATATATATTATATATATTATAAGATATAATTACTAATATTCTTATATTAAGTAAGCATTATTAGCTTTAAAACTAGGGAAAATTAATCTTTATACCCGTCCTATATACCTATATATATATAGTAAATTAAGCGGTAAACCCTATATTTAATACCGATATCACTTTATTTTTTTAAGCTAATTAAATTTAAAATATATTAATATAGATTATAAAAAACTTTAGCTAAAGGGATATTAGCTTTAAAGTAATAAAAATTAATTAATTTAGCATTATAAACCTTATAGCTATATATATAGTGGTATATTATTAAGCGCTATTAAACTAAATAATATAGCTCGCTTATAATAGTAATAATAAAATAAGGTATTAAAAAGGGTTATAGCCCTTAAATATAATAATAAAAAGATTAAAGCTATTAAATATAACTCTATAATAATTATAAGTAATTAAAAAGGGTATTTAGTAAATAAGTTTAAAATAAACTAATATAAACCTATATAAGATATTATAGTAAGCTTTAGAAACTACCTAGCAGCTACTATTTTATATTAAGCGATATATTTAATAGTTTAAAAAATATTAAAAGGGAGGCGGTTTAACTAGCCGAGGTATATCTTAAAATAAAAATAAAAAGATATTAATAATATTAGCAGCTTAAGCTAATTAATAAAGCGGGATAATAAACTTATAAACCTTAATTAAGTTTAATATAAAAACTTTAAAAGGAAAAGGTTAAATAAGTATATATAAGTAATAGATATTAACGGTAAAAGAATTAACCTTTCCCTTTATAATAACCCTAAAAGAGATATAAATAATAGTTAAATAAATAAGTAAGTAGTTTAATAAATAACTTTTATTTTTAAAATTAAATAATTTAAAAAGATAAATTATAGCTGATAATATTTATAAGCTAATACTAATACTATACTATTTTATATATAATTTAAATAATAATAACTTATAAGTAAATTTATTAAATAAAGTTATTTATATTTAATAAGTCTTTATTTTAAAATAAATATTCTTTATTATTAATAAGATAACGCGCTTATATATTATAATACTTTTAAATATAATCTTCTTTTATATTTAACTTATAATTTAATTAATTTAAAGAATTATTAATTTAATAAAGAGTAAAGGCTTAAACTTAATTAAACTAATATAGCTATACTTATTATATTTAATTTTATTTAAAATGCTTACTTATATAAACCTAATTAATTAAAAATATATATTTAAAGTAATAAAGAGATAAAATATATAATACTTTATAAATAATAGAATTATTTTATATATTAATAAGCAGGGTAACTTTATTAATAGCTAAAAAGAAATTATAATAAAGGATATATATTTTACTTTAATTTTAAAATAATAGTTTATTATTAATTTCGGTAAAATAATTAATAATTAAAGTATATATAATAAGTATATATTAAGATTTATAAGCGGATAATTAATACTTTAATTATTAAAATAGAATATATAAAGAATTTAAATATTAATAAACTTAAAATTTAATTAAGAAATATAAGTTACTTTTAGCAATAGCTATTTATAAATAAATAAGATTATAATTAAAATTATAATATTTCGATTATATAGCTAACTTATTTAAAATTAAGCTTTAATAGCTTTCGCTTAAATAATTAGCGCGTTTATTAATATAAATATTATAGTTAAAGATAAAGCTATTAAATATAAACTTAATTTATACCGGGATTATTAAATAAATATTATAGCGGTTTAAGTATTTATTAAAAGGTTAATTATAAAAATAAATTAAAGAGTAATAAATAATATTATATAAAAGGTAATAACTATTATTATATAAGTGATAATTATAATATAGTTATAATATAATTAAATTATATTAGCCTTTATTTAAAAAAAAAAGTATTATATAATTTATTAATAAATTATTAAAAATAACCTTAATTAAATAATTAAATATATAAAGGTAATAAATATAATCTTTATAATATATTAATAAGTTAAAGAAATAAATATTAAAATTATAAACCTTTATAACTTATATAAATAAAAAGTATAAGGATATATTATTATTTAACGGTTAAAAAGAATAAAGCGGCTTTAAGCTATATTTAATAAGTTTAAGAAATCTTAAATAGTTATAAATATAAGCTTTAAAGAGGAAAAGAATATTAATTATAAATTAAAAGAGCTAATCTTAATTAAAGAGATATAAAAGATATTAAACCTTATATTTCTAATAATAAATATATTAAATATTAAAGAGTAAAGATATAAGGTATTAGCTATAAATAATTATTAAGAGATATAGCCTATTAATATATAAGGAGAGCTTTTAATGCTTATAACTAGTAAATACTTTACTATATTATTATAACCTTAATTATAGCGGCCTAACCCTTTAATAACAATTACTTTTAATTAAAATATAGAAGTATTAAACCCGATATCTAGTTATAGTAATATACGCTAATAGAAAAAGTATAAGATTAATGGCCTGTGAATTCCTAGTGAATTTATAGGGCTTTCCTATCTATATACCTATGGTGAATTTACGGTGAATTTACCGTAAATTCACCATAAATTCACTATATGCACTAGTATATATAAGATATAGTGAATTCACTGTGAATTCATAGCGAATTCACTATTCATAGCGAATTCCCTTCTTTATTATACATTATACGCTATAACCTTTTAAACTTAACCTTACCCTTATTAATATTATAGAGTTCTTTTCCCGGAACTACTAGATATAAATTTATAGATTTAAGTTAATATTTAAATTAAACGGTTATTATAAACTTAATACTTATTAAATAACGCTATTAAAGGGAGATTATTAATGTGGGATTATATAACCGGAATTACTAGCTAGCTAGAATTAATGCTAGCTTTAATATATTATAATTATACTTTATTTATTTAAGAATAGGCGCTAATCTAAATTAATTAATAATAATTTTAAGCTTACTTTTAACTATATAAAGTAAGGTAACTATATAAATATATTATTTAAGCTTAATTAATAATATCCTAGAAATTTAATAAGCTAAATAAAGATATAAACTTTATTATTAAAGGGAAAGAAAAGTAAATCTTAAAGAATAATTATATTAATTAAGATATATAGCTAGAAGCTAGCTTTTTTAATAATTACTATAATAGTTTATAGCCGGTTAATTATATAATAGTTTAATAAAATAGCTTTAATAATATATAATAAAACGTTTAAGGCTTTAAGCGCTAAGCTTTTATAGTTATGCCGGGCTTTTATAGCTATATTTAGCTATATTTTACTATATAAGGTACCCGCTATACTTAAAAAAAGCCGCTTTATACTTATTTTCTATAAAACTAATCTCTTTAAATTTATCCCCTTTACTTTTAAAATGTTTTCTATTAAATAGTAGCTATAATTATATACCCTTATTATATAATCGCCTATATAGACCGGATAACTATTTAAGGGAGGTTATTATCGCTATATAACTATAATTATTATAAATTAGGCTATAATTATAGTTATTAGCTATCGGGCTATAATTATAGTTATTAGCTATCTTATTATATTTTTATTTTATTATAGGTTAACTTTTCTATAAAGGCTTTATAGTTAAGGGCATCTAGCGCCCCCTTATAGTCTTTACCGCTAGCTACCGCCCCTCCCCCCTTATAGTCCTTACTGCTAGCTACTATTAGCTGCCTATTACCTGCCGTTAGCTATTGCTAATCCTTACTGCTAGCTAGCTGCTTATTAGCCTGCTATTGCTAGCTGCTTGCTAGCTGCCCTTTAGCCTACCGCCTGCTAGCCTGCTGCTTGCTAGCCTGCTATTGCTAGCTGTCCGCTAGCTACTGCTAGCTGCTAACCAGCTGCTAAACTATAAATTTCGCAGGGCTATCTGCGGCTCCCTTTATAGGGCTATCTGCGGCTGAAATTGGGGATAAGAAAAGGGTGGAAATAGTGGAAATAAAATAAAAAATAAGAGTGGTAGTATTAGGAATCGAACCTACGACCTTAAAATAGGAGGGAAGAAGTATTCCGCTGTACTGCGGATAGTGCTTTTTTCTTTTTGCGTGGGCGGTAATTAATATACAATAAAACGCCTAGGGCCCTAGGCGCCGGGCTTTTATGGCCACGCCGGGCTTCTGTAGCCATATTTAGCTACGTTTTACTGTGCGGGGTACCCGCTATGCTTAAAAGGAGCCGCTTTGCACCCATTTTCTATAGAACTAGTCTCTTCGAATTTATCCCCTCTACTCTTAAAATGTTTTCCATTACTTAGGGTCTCGGCTAAAATAAAAAAGGGTATTATATAGGGTGGTTTATATACCACCTATAATAAGGGACTTCTTATCCCGGATAGGCATCTAGTTCTTTTTAGAAAATATAACTATATCCGCCCCCCCCTTAATTCTCTTTCTGGAATAGAAACCCCTTGTCCTGGACCATTTGGTGCCTATACTTGCCTCTTATCTTACTGCTTATATGCATCGTTGCTGCTTCCTGGATGGGCGATGATAAGCTTGCATACTAACCACTTACTACGAAAGGATTTTTCCTTAGTATCCCGGATTTCCCGAGGTAGCCAACAGAGCTGCCCAGCCAGGGTGCACACAGCCGCACAATCCACCCCACTCCTCTTCCTGCCGGGGGTTGGGCAGAGAGCTAGACCGCAATCGATGGCGCTTCATCCTGCCCCTGTTTGTGCCGCTGGCCTTGCTCTGATATGCGACTGCGCCCTGCTTTACCCGACCAAGCTACCCAGGAACACAAAAAACGGCGCCAAAGTTGCCCAGCCCTCCGAGAAGCCCTCTCTGCATTGGGGAACAGAGCAGCTTTTGACATCTTCAGCATGATGCGAGGTTTATGTCTCGAGCTCGTTGCTGCGGTCTGCATCTGCTTGGCCGGCGCGGCCTCGGCACTGTCGGCAGACACGACAAAGAAGCCCCAAGTCCAGGTACTCCCTCGCCTACGAGACCAGGCCCAGATTGTCGACGCCTGGACCAAGGAGCGCAAGGCACTCGTTCCAGGCATTCTGCGAAAATACGGCATCGATGCGTGGCTTGTGCGTCCGGCATCTTCTTCTCGTATCACCTGCTGAGCTCTTGCCTTGCACCCGTATGTACCACTCACTCACGATAGCAGCCACTAATGTTGTACCCGTGCACAGATCAGCCAACGGGAATATGCCGAGGACACCGTATTCTGGGCCCTCAAGGACTTTGAGCAGTTCTCTGCCAGGCGCCGTACCACTCAGCTCTTCCTCGCCAACGCCACAGGCGACTCACCATTGTCATATGATTGGATCGACAACACCCCTCTCGTCTGGTCTGAGCTCAGAGCTATCCTGGCCGATCAGCAGCCACGCACCATCGCGCTGAATACACACACCGAGCTGGCCTTTAGCGGTGGTCTACACGCGGGCGAACGGGACGCAGTCCAGGCCGCCCTGGGAGACGAGTGGGCTGATCGTTTTGTCCTCGAGCCTATGGTTGCCGTCGAGCTTGTCGCAACCATGGTGGACAGCAGACTCGGCTGGTATCGTAAGTTGATGGAGACAGCCTGGGCGATTATCGAGGAGGCTTTCAGCAGCAAGCAGATTACGCCTGGCGAGACGACGACCTTGGACTTGGAGTGGTGGATGAGGGAGCGGATCCAGTCACTGAACTATACGACTTGGTTCCAACCAAGCGTCTATGTGCTATCCGAGAACGACTGCAGTATGTGCGATTCAGGGCTGCAGAAGTTCCCCGGCGATAAAGATCACGTCATAAAGCATGGGGATATTATACATACCGACTTTGGATTGTCGGCTTTGGGTCTGAACACTGATACGCAGCATGTGGGATATGTGCTGAGGCCAGGCGAGACCGAGGACGACATCCCTGACAGTGTGCTCGAGGGCTTGAGAAAGGCAAATCGGTTGCAGGATATAACGATGGCGCAGATGAAGATTGGCCGATCTGGAAATGACATCCTGAGGAGCATTCATCATCAGATGGAGCAAGAAAATATCCAAGGCAAGATTTACTGCCACGCTACTGGTGAATTTGGCCATTCTGCCGGGACACTCATTGGTATTCATTCTCTACTACCTGGCTATTTGAAGTATATACCACCTCATCCGGCCTGAAGCTGACCGCATTGCGACATAAAAGGAATGACCAACCTACAAGACGGGGTCCCATTCCTTGGGGACCTTCCCCTGTTGAAGAACACATACTATAGCATTGAGCTCTTTGCACAGCATTACATTCCCGAGAAGAATCAGACGGTCAACTTCCCGCTAGAGGAAGATGTCTATTGGAGCGAAGAAACTCAGTCATGGGAAGTAAGCAGCTTCTGGATACTTTCAACCCTTTCAAGGATAACCACCCCTACATTCGTGGGTTGTCTCACTGCTTACCTGAAGCCTTTATAAGGCTGCAGCGTTTGAGATGAGCATCTAGTGTCCAAATACAACCCGTCCTTATACAAAATTTCCTTCTCGATGCCTTTTAGCTGACTTTCAATGCTGCAGTGGGTATTTGGCAGGCAGTCCAAATACCATTTTGTCCATCCCCCCAGCAAGAGCACCTCGCAAACGCAGCCTGAGTTTGACCTGTGATCGCCCTGACCGGTCAGACACTGGCACTTATTTCTGGTTATTCTCAGTGTGGATCATGCTCAATTATAACCATGGTCTTGGTCTGATGGGCTCTTATGCATTGAAACACTTGAAGTTGAAACGTGCACTTCGGCAGCCCTAGGTAGATTTGGTCACGATTCTATAGCGCATTGGAGCTGACAGACGGAAAACAACAAAAACAAAGAAATTCAGGGCGATGACCGCATTTTCATACTAATACATGGGGCTGTCAATATTTCCAAGACATTTCGAGTTCACTGATGAGTGATTACCGTTAGCGAACGCAGTTTTCACTTTCAGCGCCAGTGTCGATTGCCCCATCGAGGTGTGTTCATTAACTAGTAGCAGCAGAAGCTGTCAGGTTTGTTGCCTAGGTAATCATCTGCAAGGCATTAGGCGTTGATTTCATGAACACAGAGTTGTCTCACAGGCATATGCCGCCGTCACCGCTGAGAGTTCGTGTGATTATTATGCCTCGGCCAAGCTTGTGGCCTATGACAAAGTCCGCTTCCAGGAGTAAACCTAGTAACCCTGTCCGAAACAGCCGCGGCCAGACCCCGCGAGCTTCCCGGAGTTAGGCATTTGGGGGAAGGCTCCCGGAGCTTTTGAAACGTCTCCAGCGCGCATGTGCTCTCGGGGACCCAGCCGAGGCTTGTGATATTTACCACGTAATGATTTAAAATTGGACCGCATGCCTTCGCTTATTGCAAATAAGATATGAGAGGTTCGCAGACACAATATGCCATGAACGCTTGCCTCACGATCCCAACCAACACTCCTCTGATAATTTGCGCCAGTGAACGTCTAATCACCATCGCCAATTAGCCAACCGTTTGTGCCCTGGAAACGCCGATCCGGACTCTTTGGCCAGCAATGGCCAGTGCAGTGAGGGCTGCTGCTCCTGTGGCCCTTCTAGCAGCCCTTTTATACGCCCCTGCAAGTCTGGTCGAACGATATATGGGGGCCGATTTTGCCCAAAATATTTTCCCCCGCCTCGTCCAACCCATCCTAAAAGCCCTTATCGGCCTTGGCATAGCAAGGACTATAAACCGTGCCCTCAACTCGCTCGCCACCAACAATTGGCGTGTATCTTCCTCCCCGCCCGCCGGAATATGGAACTGGCCCAAGGAGATAGCCGTTGTGACAGGAGGCTGCAGCGGGATTGGTCTTGCATTAGTCGAGGGACTTTCGGCCAGAGGGGTTAGAGTCGCCGTCTTGGACGTCAATGACCCTCCGCCAGCTGTGAAATCCAACCCACAGGTCACCTACTTCAGGTGCGACGTCACCTCGCTGCAACAAGTCGTCGACACGGCCGATGCCGTGCGCAAGACCATGGGCGGCGACCCCACGATCCTGGTCAATAACGCTGGCATCGCACGATTCAACTCAGTGCTCGACATTCCAGAGCAGTCTCTGCGGCAAGTTCTTGGGGTGAACCTGATGGCGCTGTGGTTTACCACACAACAGTTCTTACCGGCGATGATCAATGGAAACAAGGGGCATATTGTGACCGTTGCAAGCCTGGCAAGCTTCATAGCGCTGCCGATGAGCATCGAGTACAGCGCCACCAAGGCTGGAGCGCTGGCTTTCCATGAAGGCCTGACTTGTGAGATCAAACACCTATACAAGGCACGCGGTATCTTAACGAGTGTCGTGCATCCAAATTTTGTACGCACGGCCATGACGGTGCCACATGCGGCGAGGATCGAGAGAACACAGAAGATGTTAACGGTCCAAGATATTTCCAAGCCGGTGTTGGAGCAGGTCTTTAGCGGGAGGGGTGGTCAGCTTGTGTTGCCCGCGAGGCTAAATATTCTCACAGGAATCAGGGGTTGGCCAAACTGGACGCAGGAGGCCCTGAGGGACGTATTAGGACGGGCATCATGTTAGTACTTTTCGCTGTGCATTGGCAAATTGCAGAATGCATGTGTGCTTTGACTACAGGTGCATCCCTTTTGCCAAACGATCTTGTCTTCGGAGATTGAATGTGGCAACACCACTCGCACCTGGCTGAAGCAATAGTTTGGCGGAGCCGCGGAGCTGCTTTGGCGGTGCGGCCGGAGCACCGGACGGCAGTGTGAGATATAGCTGAGGGACTTCGGCGCCGGCCACCGAGCCGGCGTTGGTAATGGTTGCTGTCACGGTAGCCACTTGCTGGAAGAGGTCAGATCGTCCGCCCGGAGCAACAGGCCCAGCCGCGGGGCCTGATGCCACTGTTGATGTAACGGACAATTTGGAATAAGTAAAGTTGGTATAAGCTGTTGTCAGGAGCCTTTTGTCAATACGTTGACAGTTATCCAATCCATACCTCAGGACTGGTCACCTACATAGTCCAAACCCGAACTCGTATCTCGGCGCGATGTTGGCGTGGTCGAAGTGGCGACAGTCGATGTACAAACCCTCAGGGAAACTGTCATCCCCAGAAGCGATGGCCGTTTCGTAGTCCGTGGCCGAATTCGCGATAGTATCTTGTGTGCATTAGCCGACGTAAAAAGTGACGGATCTTGTAAGGCTCTTCCAAAGAATGGGGCAGCAGAGCCGGTACAACCTGATACTTACACGAAAGCTTTCCGCTAGGGCTAGTTGAGCCGTACAGGAGGATATCTGCCAGCGCATTGCCACTTTCTTGGCTGCCTAGGCCCGCCCATACAACAGCCTTGATACCATCAAGCGCCAGGATGCTTTCAAGAATGACCTGGCCAACACTTTGAATCACAACGATGGTGTTCTTGTTCGCTGCAGCTACTGCCTGAACAAGGGCGTTGCCGCTATGCTTTGCATCTTGTCAGCCAAGTTTTCCCTCTGTGAAACTATGATAGTTAAAAAAGGTGGAACAAAAAGAAGGAAAAGAAGAAAACTTTTTGGGGATCTCGGTGTCACGGAGCTTTCGACGCAAGCAAGCCGAAGTGCTTGATCTCGGATACGCTTTCATGGAAGCATTGACTGCTGTGCAAGGAGCAGCGCGAAGACCCAGACTTGATTTGTGGAGAGGCAGGACACATGCATGCCGCGATGGAATGGAAAGGGACAAAATGGAAGAAGAAAAAATGGAAAACAAATGGGAAAAGGAACTGTCGTACCCAAGGATCAAAATTGTTTCTGCTCCAGCATTCCCTTCGACGGTGATGTATCCCTCTCCTGAATCTGAGGTGATGACCACAATAGCAGCGTCGGCGCCCGAGACCATGGTGGCCAAGTTGTCCGTACTATCACTGCTGCTCACACTCAAGGTGGTGCGGTCGGCTAAGGTCCGGTTCTTCAATGCATCGTATGGTGCCGAGAGGTAGGGATACTCAGATGTTCAGCTTCCCCAGCCCATTCCGAGGGTGCCAGTGTTGCACCCCCGGGCCGTACAAGCATTGGCACCTGATGGGTGAACGGTAGCTGCGGAGCCGACGAGGGCGAGTTTCGTGGGCTTCTTGAGGAGAAGGACCGAGCCGGTGCTTTTCAATAGGACAATTCCATCCCTCGCAACAGCTCGCACGTTGGTCTTGTGGTCTCCCTGGACGTTGGCCTGGATGTTGATGGGAGGCCCGGGGTACCCGGAATCCTGGCCAACGAGGTACCACGCAGCCAGGATGCATCTTACCATCTCATCCACCCGGCTTTGAGCCACCTGCTGTTCACCGCGCTTGCAAGCTGCGGCCCCCAGGGAACCGTGCCTCCGTTGAAATCTGACCCAGGCATCGTCAGTCATATCAAGCCCCGTGTTGGCCGCTTGGACAGTCGAGTGCTGAGCATTTCAATCGGTCATGACATATCCCTGGAACCCCAGTCCCTGCTTTAACAACTTGTTTAACGCGTTGTCGTTCTCGCAAGCCCATGTGCCGTTGATCTTAGACCTAGTTAGTCACTCCCACGCGCCCACCCACCCGCTCTCACAAACCTCACTCACACCAAAAGCCGGCACTGGCAACATTATAAGCTCCCCGGTAAGTCATAATGCTGGCAAACAGCCTTCGGCCCGCGCAGCCCTTGATTAATTCCTTGGCCAATATATCTTGCCTCCGAACCATTGGAGCGTGGCCACATCTTCGCTTCCCCCCCCCCCCCCGGCGAGGTGTTCTGTCACCGACCAGGGTCGAGATGACTGCGTGGCGTGGATATTTTGACATCATGATGGATTCTGTCGAGGTGCTTCTGACCAAGCGAGCGAGCTAGTCTGCCTCTCCGTGGGCCAGGCCGGCGTGAACGGACGGTTCACACAAGGTTGGCAAGTACTGCAGCAAGCGAGCGACGTTAGAGAAGGCGTGGACTCAACACACACACTTGGGGTGCATAAAATTATCTCAGTGGGATTGGAGGACCAAATCAAGCTTCACAGCACAAGTGTGTTTAGCACATTCATTCGATACCGGCATGAACAGAAGGAGAGTGAAACAGACACATTGGGGCACAACGGGCCGGCGTTGAGTCCCGACAACTCAATCCCCGCCCTATTCCCCGTGCATCTCCGGTCCCGGGCCGGCCATCTTGTCACCTGCGACTTCGTCCCACCATACATCTGCTCAGTGATCGGGAGCTGTCAACAAGACCCAATCTGCCCAATTCTTCTCGCTGCCTGGCGTAGTCCGGCGCGCACATCGACCCGGGTGCTCTCTAAAGGGCCAGTACAGCAACCCCTTGGCCAGGACGGGCACCACTCGATACTTGACTGAGGACGTGCTCAAGCCAGTCTACCCTGGATGTATGTAGTCTAGCCAGGATGACACGAACACGAACAGCACGCAGCCAGGGCTTGCAATCATCCGTGGACGTGGACGGAGACACGGACAGCTCAAATCCTCAGACCAAGCTGCCCCTGGACTTTGGCAAGGGCCTCCGGAGCAGTGAATTCCTCTTCGACCAGGACTATCACAACCTTAACCACGGGTCCTTTGGAACCATCCCTGCGTGCATCCGGAAGAAGCTGCAGCACTATCAGACCCTTCACGAGCGCCGGCCTGATCAGTTCATCCGCTACGACTTTCCTGCACTGCTCGACGCAAACCGCGAGGCTGCTGCGAGGCTGATCAACGCACCCTCTGTGGACGAGGTTGTCTTTGTGGCCAATGCTACGGTAGGGCTGAACACAGGTTAGTCCTCCGGGGAGCCTCCCACCCGCAAAGCTTACCCTGCTCTTGATTGCCGCTCGTCACTGACTGTCGCTCTGCCGCACACAAGTCCTGCGCAACCTGACCTGGTCCGAGGACGGGAAGGACGAGATCATCCATTTCAGCACAATTTACGGCGGCATCGGCAAGACAGTCGACTACGTGGTTGACTCGACATATGGAAGGGTGTCGAGCAGGTCCATCGAGCTGAGATATCCCATCTCTGACGACACCATCATCGCCAAGTTCAGGCAAGCAGTGCTCCAAAGCCGCCAGCTCAAGAGGCCCCGCGCTGCAATCTTCGACGTTGTCTCCTCGGTGCCTGGTGTGTGTTTCCCCTACGAGGCAATGGTCAGCGTGTGCCGCGAGCTCGGCATTCTGTCTATAGTCGATGGCGCGCAGGGAATCGGAATGGTGGATCTTGACATGGCAGCCCTAGATCCGGACTTCTTCGTGTCGAATTGCCACAAGTGGCTCCTTTCACCGCGTGGGTGCGCCGTCTTCTACGTACCGCTCCGGAACCAGCACCTCATCCGCTCCACCGTGCCCACTTCTCATGGCTATGTGCCACTACCCAGCGCGGCGCCGGGGGTGAGTACGCTGCTGCCGAACGCGAAGAGCGTGTTTGTCAACGCTTTCGAGTATGTCGGCACGCTGGATAACTCGCCATACTTGTGCGTAAAGGACTCTCTCGAGTTCCGTGAGAAGGTGTTGGGCGGGGAGGCGAGGATTCAACGATACATGCGGTCGCTGGCCAAGGAAGGCGGGGCGAAAGTCTCGCAGAGGCTAGGGACGTGGGTGCTGGGGTATGAGCATGGCAAAGAAGAACACTTCACAAACTGCGCCATGGTAAATGTTGCGAGTAAGCAGCTTCTGGACACAATTTTGACCCTTCCAAGGAGGAACACCTGCCGAGTTCGTGGGCTGTCTCACAGCCTGTGCTGAGTCTTGGCAACGCTGCAGCTTTTGGAGACGAGCTATTGCAATTTGGTGTCCTCATCCACCCTTGTTTTGCGCAAAACTTATTATCCCTCAGGACTTTGATAACTAACTGTCAATGCTGCAGTGCCGCTGGTGGTCCTAGAGGATACTATTCCGGATCTCTCCACTCCGGTGGACAGGCAACCAGAGACGGAAACCAGCAGTTCCGCAGAACATCACGACCATGGTGCTCAGTCCCGGGTGAGGTTGGCAGATGTAGTCATCCCACCCGAAGATGCCGAGAGGATCTGGGGTTGGATGACCAAGACACTCGTGGACGACTATCAGACGTTTATCCCCTTGTTTTATCATGACGGGAGGTTCTGGGCCCGCTTGAGCGCTCAGGTGTATTTGGACATGGACGACTTTGAGTGGGCCGGCGAGACAATCAAGGTGCTGTGTGAGAGGGTGGCGAGAAGGGAATACGGGCCGTGATGGTGTCCGGTTGAATATAGATCAAGGTACCGCGTCGGCATGAGGCTTCGACGGAGTTTCTAAGCCATTACTACGGGCCAGCTGGACAAGGTGCGCGAATGGGGGCTGGACTGTGCTTGTAGATTCAGCCGGGACCATTCCCCGGGACGTAGAGATTGTGCGGCTGACTATACAGTGGTCCCTGATCCAGTCCATTTACCGGCATACAGCCATCCCCCTTCGACCAGCAGCTGAGAGAGACGCACCGACAAAGCACGTCTACCACTTTGCCTCCTTGCTGTTGACAAAGGCCTTCAGTATGCCGATGATCTTGTCCAGGGCGGCTAGGTACTTCTGCATAAGCTCGTTGACCTTGGCCTCATCGTCTCCCAGCTTCTTGTAGAAGTCGTTGCGGGCGGGGCAGGCGCTCATGGCGGCACTGAAGAGGGGCTTGACGACGAAGCTGTGGTGGGGCTTGAGAGTGGTGCCGTAGGCATTGCGGAAGGAGGTGGCGAGCTCTTCGGACTTATTGTTGATGTTGGCGTTGAGGGCGAGGCACATGAACTCGAGGCCACTGTTTTCCGTCAAGGCGGATGTCAGCTAGGACAGGAGAGCAGACTCGCGGGCTCTGGCGGGGTTCAAGGGGGCCAGGAGACGCACCGGGTCAGCCACAAGAGGCCTTCGGTCGCCACATGCTTCTTGGACTTGAGCTCGTTGACGACAAGCTCCTGCAGGGTACCAGACTCTGCAGTGGCTTCTGTGTAGCGTTGGTTGATTTTCTAAAGGGGGGCAAGAGTAGTAGATAAGAGTCAGCACCAGCGCTTGGGTCATTCGGGCACGGGTAGGAGGGAGGAGGGAAGAGGGGGTTCTTTTCGTACGGTGATGTTGCCGTTCATATCATTCTTGACGAGGGAGAAGGTGGTGGGGCCAAGAAGGTCTGGCAGCCGGGCTGTTAGCTTCAGGGCACGAGGGGCATCTGCTCGATGGGGTGAGGTGGCGTGCCGAAGATGGGGGTCAGAGACTCGGCAGCCTCGACGAACTCCTTGGTAGCAATGGCATTGTTCTTGTCGGCGTCGACCGGGACGTCAACGAAGGAGCGCTTGAAGGTGTTGGCGTCGAAGAAGGTGCCACCAGGGGGAATAACGGGAGCAGACATGATGATGGTTGGTGTCTGGTGTTGGCGGTATCGGCGGTATTGGCGGTATTGGTGGTGAGTAGTAGCTAGGTCGGTCCGAGTGGGATTGGAGTTGGCCTGCTGAGCTAGAAAGGACAGAGAGACGGACGGAGAATGTCGGCACAGGAGACGTGATGTGGTGTGGTGTGGTTATGGTATGGGATGTGGATGTTTCGTGCGGGAGTTAGAGACACATGGCTGTTCACCAGCTCCTTAATGCACTGGACCGACAATGCACCGCCGTCGAGCGAGTCGAGGCGCGTCCCGACTCGACACGGATGGAGCTCCCTACCCCTCCCCAGCTTGACCGCCCCTCACCAATTGGTCTCAGTAGACTAGACTACCTGGTCTGGCCGACCTCCATCCCTGAATGGTGGGGTCGCTAACAGGGTCGAGCACAGCGACAAGTGCAGGAGTGTTAGTCGATAGGGGCAGACGGTGAAGCATGCTGTTCGTTCGAGGTGGCCTACTGTGCATAGTGTAGGTGCCTGCCCCTGAATCCCAGATTGCATTATCTGATCCGATCTCCGTCGTTTGATGAAATCTTAGCTGGTATCCGTACATAGATAGTCCATATACTACGCATCAGTGTACAGTATTGAGCGCCGTTCCATAACGCCGAGTGGTGTATGGTGTCGTAGCGGCGATGACGAGTGCCAAGGACAGCCACCAGCAGCCCGAGGCCTGCCGCTTGAAGGTTGCGCACCATTGGCAAGTGACACTAGCAACCCAGGTAGCCGTTACCTCGTTCAACTCTCCATCAGGCTTCTTGGGATTCAAAACGACGGCGTGTCAGCAGACTACATGGAGACGCACTCCATATCCGTAAGCAGCGCACCCTCAGGACCCTTCATGCCTCCCAGTGGGCAGGGAACGAACTCGCACAAGATGACTACATAGTATAGAACGTGTCGATCCACCTACAGCAGACAGGTGTGGTATACGGAGTACCTCGAGGTATACCTACACTAGGTACCTGGGTAGGTAGTCAGCAGCAAGAACCCCTTTAACCTTGCTGCAGCAGGGCAGTGAGGGCTCGACGTCATCGCTCCGCCTGCACGGCCCATTGCCAGGAACCACACCACCAGAAATCTTCACCACTACGGAGATACCCAGATACCCCGATAGATACCGAGAAAGCTACCTACCTAGGTACCTACCTAGGTACCTAGATATCCTGATCTGGTCCGCCCCGGCCCTGACCTGACCTGACCTGACCTGACCTCGCCCAGCCTTGATGCTCGTGGGCATTGCAGTCTGTCTCCCACACAGCGTACTCCCGTGCAGGTGGTGGGAATTCTCTGTGGCCCTATGCTGTACTGCAGTGCTACCCCGCACCGTCGAGAACAAGAATCTAGCTGAAGGGCCAGAGCTTGTCTCTTCCGTTCTACTTTGGTACTTAGTCTACCGTCCTTGCGAGCCAAAACCCTGTTTCAGGCACAGGTCGTGCATATTGTTACATGCGTGCATGGCTGTGCTTGTGGTAGTCAACAGAGTACCTGAGTACCTAGGGCCTAGGTGACTAGTCTACTACTGCCACTGCTACCTTGATAGTTGCCCCTGCCAATGCTACGGTACACACCCGCATCCATCACATCCCACATCCTGATTTGAGCTGATTATTATACCTACATCTACAGCTGCCACCAACATCTGTGGATTGACTGAATGCGACTGACTGGCTTAACAACTCCTCTACAATATTGCGCGGGCACCCCGTCCAGCCTCTCCTTCACCTTCTCAACCCCCGCGGCCCCCCACCCCTCCCTCTGCTGATCAGCGCCGCTCCACGCCCCTGACCCTCGTCCCAGCCGAGTCCTCGATCCTGTCGCCAGCTCCTCGTCATGGCTC
Organism: Diaporthe ilicicola; assembly: GCA_023242295.1. NCBI lineage: Eukaryota > Fungi > Ascomycota > Sordariomycetes > Diaporthales > Diaporthaceae > Diaporthe > Diaporthe ilicicola. Next base: position 136,444 of record JALPVH010000088.1, on the reverse strand, counting down.
ATCCTCATCAACCCCAAGGCCACGGCAATGGCCACGGCAACGGGGCCAAGCATGACGGCCATGGTGATGACCACAGCCTCAAGGAAAAGATCAAGCACCCCTTCCACGAGTTGAAGGAGAAGCTCGAGGGCACCCACCTCCACGATTTCAAGATCGGCTTAACCCACAAGAAGTGCGCCCGCTCCATCTTTTTTTTCCCTTCCCTTTCCCATCCTCCACGTCCTCTATCGCGCCCGTCGTCGCCCGGCCGGTCCCGCACTGACGCGCCATTCTCTATAGGCATCAGATTGGGAAATTTGCAAACCTGGTGGGCCTCACTCTCCTCACCCATGTCCATGCCCCTCCATAACTGGAGACAAGTGTTCTTCTCACAAGGCAAGCCAACGACTGCCGTTGACAACCTGCTCTGGTCCTAGTTTAACCCCCAGCATCGTCATGACGAAGAACATGAGAAGGCCTGTGATGAGAAGCGCACAAAGATCTGCGAGTCTCACCGCTTCAAGTCCTACTTTCCCGAGCGGGACGGTAACCTGATCAAGTGGTATGTCGACGGCCGCGACTACTTCTGGGCTGTGTCGGAAGCCCTGGACAGGGCCAAGGAGGTCATCTACATCGAGGACTGGTGGCTCTCGCCCGAGCTGTTCATGCGCAGGCCCCCTTACTACAACCAGGAGTTTCGGCTGGACCAGATCCTTAAGCGCCGCGCCGAGGCCGGTGTCCAGATCTTTGTCGTGGTCTACCGCGAGGTCGAGGCCGCCATAACCTGCAACTCGGCCCACACAAAACATGCCCTCCAGGCCCTTTGTCCCGAGGGCTCCCCCGGCTATGGCAACATCAGGATCATGCGCCACCCGGACCACAATGTCTTCGAGAACGCCGCCGACATGACCTTCTACTGGGCACATCACGAGAAGTTCATCGTCATCGACTACGAAATGGCATTCATCGGCGGTCTCGATCTGTGCTTTGGCCGCTGGGACAATCACCAGCACCAGCTGTCCGATCTGCACCCCGAAGGAATCCAGAACGAGGTCTGGCCCGGCCAGGATTTCAACAACAACCGCGTCATGGATTTTAAGAACGTCGACGACTGGAAGCAGAACGAGGTCAGCAAGGCCGAGTACGGCCGTATGCCGTGGCACGACGTCGCCATGGGCCTCATCGGGCCGTGTGTCTACGACATCGCAGAGCACTTCGTCCTGCGCTGGAACTTTGTGAAACGTGACAAGTACAAGCGCGACGACCGTTTCGACTGGCTCGAGCTACGGGGCCGTCAGGGTGAAGACGAGAACCTCGTCGGCGTGCAGCGGCCGAAGCATCCTGTCGGCGATTACGTTGTCCATCCACCATCACCAATGGAGACCAAGAATCTAGATAATCGAGGCTCGATCCATGCTCAGATCGTTCGGTCCAGCGCTGATTGGTCAAGCGGTATCCTGACCGATCACTCCATCCAGAACGCCTACTCCGAGATCATACGCTCTGCGGAGCACTATGTGTACATAGAGAACCAGTTTTTCATCACCGCCACTGGTGACCAGCAAGCCCCAATCCACAACACCGTCGGACGGGCCATTGTGGATGCTGTTGTCCGTGCCGGAAAGGAGAACCGTAAGTTCCGCGTCATCATCATGATTCCTGCTATCCCTGGATTCGCAGGCGATCTCAGGGATGACGCTGCCATCGGCACTCGTGCCATCATGGACTACCAGTTCAAGTCGATCTGCCGCGGTGAGCATTCCATATTCGAGCAGGTCCGCAAGGAGGGTGTGGATCCCACACAGCACATCTTTGTCTTCAACCTTCGCAGCTACGATCGGCTCAACGTGACCCCCGCGGTTAAGAAGCAGGAGGAACAGTCAGGTGTCAAGTATCAAGATGTCCAGCGTGCCGAGGCCGAGGAGATCATGGGGTCTGGCATCCACGGCACGACAGACGTACATGGAGAAAAAGATACCCACATGGGTCAGAAGAGCAAAGGGCAGATCTTCAAGTCCAACGCCGAGAAAAAGGCCAAGCTCAGGGATGAGGAGCAGAAACCCGTCGAGCAGGAGCACAAGGAGGACGTAAAGAGGCGGTTCGCCGAGGCCATGCAAGAAGGCCAAGACGAGTCCAAGTCATCCGCTAGCGTGGCGCACTGCGCCATGGAGAGCACAGGCAAGCTCCTTGGAGAGGTCTGGGAAGGCGATGAGGAAGACGAAGTCAACAACTGGATCCAGGAGGAACTGTACATCCATGCCAAGCTCCTCATTGTAGACGACCGGATTGTGGTGTGCGGGTCGAGCAACCTCAACGACCGCAGCCAGCTGGGATATCACGACAGCGAACTCAGCATCGTAATGGAGGACACGCACCGGATCCCATCCGTCATGGACGGTAAAGAGTTCGAGGCGGGGTACCATGCGGCGACCCTGCGGAGGTATTTGTGGCGAGAGCACTTGGGGCTGTTGCCACCGCAGGTGAATGACGCAACCGACGATTTGAACGCGCGGCCGCCAGGGGAAAGCACGATGAACGACATCTGGGACCAGGGTGAGGCGTCAGAGGGCTACAGATTCGTGGAGGACCCCTTGAGCGACAAGCTGTGGGAGACGTGGACGGAACGGGCGACGGTGAACACGAAAGTGTTCCAGCAGCTGTTCCACGCTGATCCTGATGACCACGGTAAGATTGGCCTCTTCTGCCCGCGCGTCTTTGTATGCACCGGGCGACAATCGCTGACAAAAGAGGCAGTTCGGACATTTGAGGACTACGACCTCTTCCTGCCACCAAAGGGTGTAAAGGCTGGTCACATCTTCGACCGTATGCAAGATCCGATTGAGATCCGCAAGAAGTTGGACAAGGTGAAGGGTCACTTGGTATGGATGCCCTTGGACTTTTTGAAGGATGCCAACATGGCAGAGACCGGGCTACAGGTCAATCAAATCACGGAGAGTGTCTATACCTAGATACAAAGGAATCGGGGGATTGTTGTCTGCTTGTAACGTATGTGGTAATATAGTAATTGTTTAATGACTTATCCTGTTTGCAGCAGCTTGCCCTCAATGATGGATCAACCGCTCCCGCTGTTAAGCAGGCAGCACTGAGTTCTCACCCTATCTTCCTGCGGGATAACTTACTGTCAGATAATTTCTATGGCATAAACTCCGGTGGGTCAACCTCCTATGGGAACACCACCTACCGAATAACCTTTTACAGAATAGCAATCTATAAGGTAAATTTTGTAAGACAACCTGCTATTAGATAATTTCCTACAAGATAACTTCCTACAAGATGGCCTTTCATAAGATAGCTCCCAGCGAGATGAATTTTTAAATCTTGTAGAAGAATCTACAAAACGCTTTGCAGGTAGGGTTTCGCTTTTCACTTTTCACTTTCTCAAGAGGTTGGCAAAACATACCTATTCTGCCGTACAACAGTTCCCTCCCGTCCAAAGAATAATATATGCGATACACTGTCCCAACATGTTCTGTACTCGGCGAAACTTATTACTTTAGCTCAGCCTAAATGTGAGGGCCGGTACCTAGGTACTAATTTTTGGTCAGTGTCTTCTATATCATCGATCGTCCATCGAAAGACTCTTCGTCATTGAGTGCTTCAAATCAGGATTTCTCGGATTTTCGCATTCAATGTCTATGTATTCCAAAACCGATGTTTGCTGCGACATTTTCCTTCAAAAGTATCCGTGGGCTTAAGATAGAAGTTGGTGGCTCTTTTAGCTATAAACACAATAGCTCATCGGAGGCATTTGCTTCGTGTCGTGACCCAAATGCTGTCCCAGCCAAGTTGAGGCATTTCCCGCCCACCCTATTATGTAGTCATTAATCAAAATGTCTCTGCCTTGAGTGTCAACCTGGTGCGGTCCGAATAAATTGACAAGTCTCAGCTTAAAAGTTTCTTCAGCCATAATCTTGCTGACTCTCGCACTCTGTGTGGCTCCATTGCCATCGAATGAAAGGTACACAAAGGCCACTCAGCTTAGCAATAGCGAGTTCCTCGGAGTCGAATCCCGAGTGAGTTTTCTGACTGTCGGTTTTAATCACTTCAAATATACAGGCCCAGGGCAGGGTGTGAGAAGACACCAGAGCTTTCTAGAAGACTCAAAGTACTCGAGATTCCATGCCGACTACTATGTAGGATGCTGAAGCAAGCTACTTATACATACATGCTTTACCGTTGTCGGCCCCGGGAATGTTTCTCTCCGCTAAGATTATTTTCACTGGCCACAGAAGCGGCGCGCGAGTGTCTAAGCTGCAATACTAGCAATACTAGCAGCTCGTACAAGGGTCCCATGACAATGTAGAGGAAGGAAGTATGTGCATCGTCAATGCAGGGACACATGTATAACGTATTTTAGCACATACGTGCCTGACTTTGTGGACTTTCTATGCCCTTACAGTGCCGCAGCATTTTGATCAACGTTAATTGCTTCAATCCCTACTCAGCTTGTAGATGGAGCCGGACCACCCCATGCAGTTTGTTTCTCGCCACGCCACAGCCCTGGTCGTCAGTGGTCAATCTTGGAGAAAGCAAGTTGAAAGGTATGTACCTGCCATTGGCGCAATGTACAAGCTTTTATCACGGGTTGGAATCCAGAATACTTGGGCACCCCGCGTGGCTGACCGGCATCCGGAGCTACCTAGGTACTATAGGTATGGAGCATCGAGGTTGTCGGCTGATGCGGTGAGAGCAGGCCAGGCTGTTCGCTGGCGAGCGTCTCCACTGATGAAACAGGCCGGATCAGGAGTCGCTATTCTTTTACGCGCGGAAGGTAGAGCATGTTTCTGGAGAAACGTTCAAGGAAAATGTGCGAAAATGGGCTTCCTTATTTAGCTCCCAAGACTGTCGAAAGGAGGACTCCTGTACATATGTAAGCCGCCACAATCCATCCATCCGAGGACACGGCGCAGGGACATGATCCTCGTCGGAAGCCGCATTGCGTGATCCTCAATCAACGACCGCTCCGGGTTTGTCGAGTTGGATATTGCCGTTGGAGCCAGCCCTATTGGCGCCGAGAGTGGTGGCGGGATTGCGTGATACGGTGCTGCGATAGCAACATGGCAGCATCCACTCACAATACATGAGTCGCCATCGATTGCGAGAGCCGGATGGAGAAGCATCGACAACCGTGTGGAAGGCGGGATCCGGATCAGGACACAACATAGCATCGGTGAAGGGTGAATGGCCAACTCAATGCATAGCCACATCTTATCGCCAAATGAAATAATGCAGTACAAGACCTCCAGCCGGGGGAAGGCGTGGGTTTTGCTGCACTAACCTAGATGCTCAAACGATGTCGGAGACCTGCGGCGGGCCATTTGGGAGAAGGGGCACCTCGCGCAATCTGCCTCATCGATGGTGGTGATGGCAAATACCCCGCATGGGGTCATCGATCTGCCCTGGGAACGACAATCACTCGGATGGGTATAAAAACAGCTCTTGTACCGCCAGAAGTCCTCGACCTGCTGTGGCCGTAATCCTTTTCTGGTCCTTGAGAAACGTGCAGCTTAGGAACAATATCACATAAACCCTTGCAAACATGGCTCCATCTGCTACCGAGACCATCACCGTCCCCCAGCCGCTGCTAAAGCTGCACTCGACCCAGTCCGGCACTGGTGACTACAAGCAACTACAAGCGCACAGTGTCGACAGGGACGCTGAGGAAGGCAAGAAAGAGGGCATCAAGGCCGCCAAGGTGAGAGATCTAACTCTACCTGCAATTCCTTGCCTTTGCATACTTCTCCGGCACGTCTTACAACATCCTCCGCCCGGCCTGACGCAGGAGAAGGTAACTCGCAGCCCTCGTGAGCTTTACTAACTCTGAACCTCCTACCAACAAAAGTATGCCAACTATCTTCCCACGTGGGATCCTAGTCAGAAGTATCCTCCCCTCACGCCCTTCGAGCACTACGAACACGGGCAGGATGCAGACCTCTCCTTCAAGGACCTCCTGCCAGCAGATTCCAACGTCGTCGACCTGACGCCGACCATTGGGAGTGAGGTGCGCGGCGTCCAGCTCTCCCAGCTCTCGAGCGCGGGCAAGGACCAACTGGCCCGTTTTGTAGCCGAGCGCAAGGTCGTTGCCTTCCGTGGGCAGGACTTTGCCGGGCTGCCTATCAATGATGCTCTGGAGTGGGGTGGCTACTTCGGCCGGCACCACATCCATCCCACGTCTGGTTCCCCCGCTGGTTATCCTGAGGTCCACCTCGTCCATCGAGCTGAGGGCGACAAGAGCCACGAGTCGTTTTTCGAGACGCGGACGAGCTCTGTCGCCTGGCACTCGGACGTCTCGTACGAGGCTCAACCACCAGGGACGACGTTCCTGTATATCTTGGATAAGCCGGAGACCGGAGGTGACACACTGTTTGTTGATGCTGCAGAGGCCTACAATCGGTTGAGCCCACTGTTCCAGGAGCGGCTGCATGGACTGCAGGCGGTGCACTCTGGTATCGAGCAGGTGAATGCTGCCGTGTCGAGGGGGAGCATTATGAGGAGGGAGCCGGTGTACCACGCCCACCCAATTGTGAGAACGCACCCGGCAACGGGTGAGAAGGCTATCTATGTCAATCCACAATGTGAGCGTGTCCCTTGCAGGCTTGAGGCGATGGTGCAGTACTGACCCCCAGAGCAGTCACCCGAGAAATCGTTGGCTTGAAGAAGGAAGAGTCGGATGCGCTTTTGAAGTTCCTCTATGACCACTTGGCATATGGGGCTGACTTCCAAGCCAGAGTCAAGTGGGAGGAGGGCACCGTTGTTGTGTGGGACAACAGAGTGACTCAACACTCGGCTTTGGTTGATTGGAAGAACGGGCAGAGGAGACATTTGGCCAGGATCACGCCTCAGGCGGAGCGCCCCTTCGAGACGCCTTTTAAATCGTAAGTGCGGGTTTGCTACGCACACGTGTGTAATACATCACGATGTTCCACGGCCTCCACCACGAGGACTAGCCCGGATTATGATTGTGACTGCTCGTGCTGGTGACTTTTAGCATGCATCCATGTTCAAATTGATGGGACTGAAAGCGCTGCGCTCTGTGTACCCTGGCTCTCCGGCCTGCCTTCCTTCCCACTCGGGTCGTTCGGATTAGAGGGTCTCTGGCGTGGACGCTTGTGCTTTCCACGGCGTTCCCTCATGCGACGTTGAAAGTAGGTTTCTGGACCACTGTCCGAATCACCACTTCCCTCAGCAGACGGCCGTGCTGGGGTTCGTGAGGTCTGTTCGGTTGGCCTGGGCTCTTGTGGAGCCGAGACTTGTGACGAAGCGTCTCTTTTCACTCTGGTGGTGCCTAACCGCGTTCCGGGAGGCCTGGCTGAGTATTGCTCAAGATCAACCGCATCACTGTCATAATCAGCCTCATGACGATCTTGTTCTGAAGTCAGGCGACCTCGTGAGGCAGACCGCCGAGGGATACCGCGAAGCCCATCATCATCATCATCATCATCATCATCATCATCATCATCATGCGCGTCTTGTTGTTGCTTGGCAGAGGACACGATCCTAGCCAAAGGAATGCCAGGGCGAGTGCCAAGACTGCTTGCTTGGCTGCAGGTGCCCACAGCAGCGGCCCACGACTTGCCGACGGAGGCGATGCTCGTCAGTGGCTGTGCCTTCTTCCGGGGGCTGTTCATCAAGCTGGCCAGGTGAGTTCGTTTCCTGTTGAGTTGGGTTTGGAATCGATCGTTGTCCTCATGGTCAGAATGTGCGGCAGCGGCAGCGGCAGCGGCAGCGGCTGGTGCTGATGCTGCGGCTGCGGCCTTGATATGAAGTGACCTGGCCGTTGCAATGGCTTGGCGCTGCGAGGCGGCCAGGGTAGAGGCTGCTTGGCGTCGTGCTACGTCAACAGTGGGAGGGCGTGTGACGGGCCGCGCGATAGTCTGGATGGTGTTGGGACTTTGCCTCTTGGCCTCGTCCTTCAGACGGCGGTACTGGGCCGCGTGGAGATGTGCGGTAAAACGGGCGGCAACAGAGTAGAACTCATCCTCGACCATGCGCCACTGGTCATCATTGTCAAAGCCCTCGACCATGAAACTGTTCGGGAGTCAGCGCCAACGGATGACGTGCATGCATCTGTCCCTGCCGGGGAGACGGGATGAGGGGAGAGACGAGGGATGGGGGAGGGGGGATGGAGGAGAAGCCGTGGGGTCAGGCCCAACAGTGTCCGGGAGGCGGGATGCGGCGTACGACATGGGGCTCGGGAGTCTGACCACCAGTCACAGTCAGTCGGCCAGCCAGCCAGTCAGTCAGGTACTTGCCTCTCGGGATGGGGAACCTCAGACGTTTGAGGAGGGCTTGAAAGCACTTCGCCCGAGTCGTATGTGCGGCTTCTCTCATTTCTGGGTCTGGGTGCGGGCGGCTGTTGTGGGACAGGGCTTGACACACGCGCTGGGCGAGCCGAAGGCGCGGCAGGTTTCGGGCGGGAGGGAGAGCTCCCAGGCGGTGGTGAGGCGGTTCTTGTCGGATGTAGACAGGTCGGTGGTTTCGTCGTCGAGGATGGGCGGCCGTCGGGTTTCCAAGGCAGTGTCCTGCCCATTGTTGGCGGCCACTTCCCAAAAGAAAAAGCCCACAAAAAAAAATATCAGATCAGATCGGACCAGACCAAGGGTCAGGATCAAGAGAGGCGGACGACGGACGACGGACGACGGATGACGGATGACAGGCGGTGGGCGGTGGGCGGTGGGGCAAATGGGCAATAGGCAATTGACCACAGACAATCGATAGTGGACAATGGAACGGTGATGGTTGGCCTGACGGGTGCAATCACTGGCGGGCAGGCACAGGTCGACCCGATTTCGGAAAGTCTCACATGCGATTGAAGGTGGTGGAGGGCAGAAACTCTACACAGCAGGTACTGTGCGCGCATATTAGCAGCAGCAGTATTAGTAGTAATAGCAGCAATAGCAGGAAAGAGCAGGCGAGGGCGGTTGGCCGTGCCATCCCATGCCGTGCCCGTCCGTCATTAATAGATAAATCAAATAAGCTACAGGCCACCGGCGAGCCACTGTCTTTTGCATACGAAGTGATGCCCCCCCCCGGTCGCTTGGCACGCTCTGCCGCCACACCTTAAAAAAAGGTAAAAGTACTTTTTATTTTCTATCTTAACAATACAATTAAATTAAAGCTTATATAATATATTATTCGGAAGCTATTAAGTATATCTATTTATATAACAATTTTGAAATATTATTTATTAATATAATTAGCTTTAAAATATTAATTAACTATTTAATTTATTATTTATTATATATATATATAAAATTTAACTCTTTAATTTTTTAAATAAAATATTTTTCTATAAGATATATAAAGCTTATATATATTAATATATATATATTAATTTTAATTATTATATATTATTAATACTCTTTTTTAATATTATTATTATTATATTATTAATTAAAATATTAATACTTTTTTTAATATTACAATTAATAATATTTATTAAATTAAAGAAAAAAATATTTTTTTAATTTTAAAATATAAAATAATTATATAATTAATATTTTATTTTTTCTTATTTTTAAATAATTATTTTTAATAGTAAATATAATATATCTAAATTATTTATAAAATTCTATATTAAAATATATGTTTTTTATCTATTTTATAGGGATTAAAAGCTTTATAATAGCTATTATATAAGATTGAAGTTTTTTGAGGTGTGGCGGCAGAGCGTGCCAAGCGACCGGGGGGGGCATCACTTCGTATGCAAAAGACAGCAGCCGACAGTCAGTCAGTGACGGTCGGTCAGTCGCTGCGGCAGCTGCAGCAAAGCACCAGCAGGGGGGCGAGGCAAGCACCCCACCACCTCCACTCCTGCGCGGCAGTGCAAGTACCTTGGTACCTAGGTAGACACCACAGTATCTGCAACCTTCACTCCCCAACTCCCCCGCCACGTTTTGCACTCTCAACATTAGTCTACCTATGTTGGGTCTGTGCCTGCCAGTTGTGGATTTGCGATATGTTTCTTGTTTGTTATCTGCTGTCTGCTGTCAGTACCCTGTAACTTACTGTTCACCCCAGGCCCAGTGCAACGTACGTACTGTCTGCAGTACCCAGGCGTCTGGATATGTAGAGGGGTAGGAGGTAGCGATAGTAGATACTTTGTGTGTATACGACGTGGCAAAACGGGACAGGCAAGAGAGAAAAAAACACAGGCGCGTTTATTTTTCAACCCCATGTGCCACCCGTCTGGATCCCTGGGTATTTCGCTATTCAGTCCCTTTGCATGCGGTGGAATCTGCGGTATGGGCCCAGTACGCCTCACCCGTCCTCTTCTCTCCTTCCGTTGCCTCTCGTTCCCTCCAGTCCCCTAAATGATTCCCTTCCTTTTCTTCCTGCATGCGACGTGATGCGATGCGATGCCGCCCCTCCAGCGTGCTCCGCAGATACTGATATTTGTCACTTGCCCCCCTACTTTGTCTAGGAAAAAGCTAAAATGCGCTACTTCTCGAGATGGCTCCCATACCACGAGCCCCTTTAGTGTAAGGCCACTTCTTGACTCCACTCTGGGCCTCCATAGCAGCATTTATTTTAAGTATATCGGACCTAGCTCCGTACATAAGGGTTAACGTCCCGTCACCCGATTTAGCGCACACCCGATTTAGCGCACCCTATATCCATATACGTATATAAACGTATCTATACCTACCCTCGATAAAAACTTAAATATCTTTATAAAGGATTTTTTTCTTTTTACTAAACCTAATACTATTATTAACCTAATTATTATAAAGCCCTATTTAAAAGTTAAAATAAAAGAAGCCCTTAATATAATTACTAACGGTATACTAATTTAAATAGCTTTTAAAGAGTAATATATACTTAAAACTATACTTTACTATCGCTTTTCCGGTAAATAAAGCTATTATAATGCTATATAGCCTTAAAGGCTTCTTTTTAATATTAAGGAGAATTAATTAGCTTTATTTATCTTTAACTAAAGCACTTTAGGGCTAATATTAATTCGCTTTAAAATAAGGGCATTTATAAGCTAAATAGCCTTTTTTTTCTTTAATAGCCCTTTTTTTAAAAGTTAATAGTTTACTTTTTTTCTCGCTTATTACCCTTAACTTAAAAGCTATAGGAATTAACATATTAAAGCTAAAAGATTAAGGATATCGTTAAAAGCTAATATTAAGCCTTAGTTTAACCTTTTAAAGTTACTTATTATTAAGGTAATTAAATCGGGTAACTATTAAAATATTAATAAAGAAAGGCTAATAAAAATATATTTTAAAAATACCCTTACTTTTAGCTATATAAATAATAGCTTTATCTGCTAAAAGAATTATAATTTAAGGGTATAAACCTTCTTTATAAAGTATATTAATACCTTTAATAAGGCCCTTTTTTTTTAATTATTTTTAAAGGGCTAACGTTATAATAGTAATAGTTTTCTATAGCTTTTAAAGATTATAAAAGCTAATAATTTACTATTTAAAAAAAGGGGTAGATAAAAAAGAAAATAGCTATTAAATAGCTTTAAAAGATATTTATTTTTTAAACTACCCTTATAAACCCTTTTAAATAGCGCTTTTTTATAATCGATAACTATTATACCTATATAACTATTAACTTTATATAAAAATATTTTTTATATCGAATATATATAATCTTTTTATTAGCCTATATATTATATATCTTTTAGCTATTTAATATTATAATATTTAGCCCCTTTAAAATAGTATTTAAAAAGTATCTTTATTAATAAAAGCTTTATATAATAATAATAGTAATAATAAAAAAAAGGTTTTTTTATTATTATTATAAGGCCTATATAAAGGTATTTATAAAGGTAAATATTTATTTTAAATAAAGGGTATCGGGTTTTTAGCTAATTAATAGGGTTAAAGTATTAAAAAGTATTTATATCTTTAAAAACTATTAAAATCGATATAAATTATAATAATTTAATAATAAAAATAGCTTTAATAATTAATTCTATACCCTTTAATCTTTTTCCTAGCTTTTAAACTTTATTTTTATAACCCCGATAAGATTTTAAAAGATAAAGGGTTTAATTATTAATTATATTTAATAGAAATATTTAAGCCTTATATAATAACTATTATTTCGGAAGATTTTTAAAAGGTATAATAAGAAAGCCGTTAAGTTAATAATAACTTTAAAAAAAAATCGGTTATTAAAAGCCTAAATTAAAGCTAATAAGAAGGCTAAAAGGAAAAAGGTTTAAATCGATTTAAATATAGTCTTTACCGATATTAAAGCTATTCAGAAAGCCTAGATTAACGCCGGCAAGATATTTATAAATAAAAAAAAGTTTAATAATTTCTTAATATTAACGGAAAAGGAATCGGTAATAGTTATAGCGGGTAATTAAGGTTGGGAATAGTGGTATTTGTGTGGGTAGGGGTGCGCTAAATGGGGTGTGCGCTAAATCGGGTGACGGGACGTTAGCTCCTGGATCTCTTGTATAGCCTGGTGGACGACGGCGCCGACGAGCTATGTATTTTGAAATTCCGCCGCGCCGATAACGCCCGGATCCTAAGACCCTCTTTAGCACTGATAATGATAACGAGGATCTTAAATACGTCGAGTCGCTCGTCCGCCCATACGGGCCGGCACTAGTTAACCTCTACTTCAGGACGGTATATCCCAGCTTCCCCGTAATCCACAAGGCCGTCTGGCTTGAGAAATACGCGCGATCCTATAAGGGATTTTTGCCGCCTTCTTACATTATTGCCATGGACTGGTGGGAGTACGATCCCGACCTGTCGTTTAAGGATAGGCCGGATGCGATGGCGCTGCTTAAGGTGGCCATGACTACCTTGGCCGCCGTGATATATCGCCTAAAGCTCTTGATAGTCTAAGCAGGCTTGCCACTGCTGCAAAGGTTAGGAGGGCACTCGTGGGTGTTGACGAGTCAGGTCGTCGCGCTTTCTGAGGAGCTCGGCCTACACATTGACTGCTCCTTGTGGAATATCCCGGACTGCCAGTGGGAGAAGGGGCTGACTCGGCTGAGGAGGAGGCTGGCATGGGCCGTCTTCATGCAGGACAAGTGGGGCGCCCTTCACCCACGGTCGACCGTCGCAAATCACTCCAGGCTCCTGGCGAATCCCTCACCTGACGCTCGACGACTTCCCAGAATCGGCCGCAGATGATGACGGCAAAGACGGAAGCACAGAAGTCGAGACAGGGCGGCAGGTCTTTCAAGTTATCCATCTCACACACCTCACCGAAATAACGGCAGAGATCCTCGAGGCCCTGTACGGGCCAAACCAGATGCGCACCGAGAGCGTCTATGCCCAGCACGGTGTACACATGCAGGGTCTCATGAACATGGTGAAGCCCATGGTCAGAAGGCTTGAGGCGTGGGCCGAGGAGACACCCCCCCCCCCCAGGGCTGGAAATGGACTCGACGAAACCGAGACGGCTTTGCTCCAATGGCCAACTCCATCTGTCATACTTCATCACCGAAATCATGATCTATCAGTTTATCATGCGTCGGGTAACTCCTGAAACCCCACCCGCAGTGCGAGTAATCGCTCGTGAAGCAGGTAAAGCATGCCTGGAGAAGGCCGTGAGCTTTGTCGAATGTCTACGTCCCGAGCATCTGCAGGCCTTCTGGTGGTCCGCGGCGCCCAAGTCCCTGGCCCTCATCAGCTCATTTGGCGGCTTCCTATGGGCCACCAGCAGCACCGAGATGGAGGCCGGCTTTCACTGCCAAAATCTGATAGACTTCCAGTGGAGCTTGAAGGTGCGGTCCAGGGGTGTCGGCTTTGTGACTGCCGCCATTCGTGAGGTAGAAGATTCCCTGGATGACCCTGACATGGCTCACTCGCCAGTTGCAGGCAGTAGCAGATCACTGTACTATTTGTTGGAAGATATCAACGCCGGGGAGATGCCGCTGCAATCGCAGGCGCCATCACTCCCTCGGCACAAGCTTACCTAGCCGCATGAATGGGTCATTGCCAACACCACCACAAATATCGCCTGTGGAGCAGGCCACACCGCGAGTCGCTCCATTTGATCCGGCCATGTACGAGCAAGCTCAGCTAGGGCATGGCCACTTGGACCCATCGTCGCTCAGCTTCAGCATCATGGACCTCGACCCTACTGCAAGGCCAGTGTACATGGACATGAGCGGGCAGGCCCTCTTCTATACGGACATGCCCATGCCTAATCCGTGACATTCCCAGTACCTATCCAGGGCGTCTGGAGGCGGCGACCAAGTCGCATCACCACCGCGTGTACGATCTTCCCGGGTCAATTCTGGCGGCATTTGCTCCCCTCACATGGGACATCATGTCCTACTCGATCGCGTCTCATGTGTGACCAGGCGAGCGGTAGATACCTTCTCAAGGGAACGCCACGGTCATGCAGCCCTAAATCTCGTCGCCCTCACCATACATACCTGGGTCTGTTTGTGATAGTGCCAGGTGCATTCTATCACAGGTGCGCATCAAATCAGTCACGCCATAGCGCAGTACACTGACAATGCGTGAAATTTGAATGGTTGGGCGTTGTACGTCTTCTGCATCTTCTTGTACATTCTCACCCCCAGGGGCTGGTCTCTGTTGGTGGGCTGTTTGGCAGTTGGCGGCTGGGCGTTCACGTCAACTGGGTTCAATATTTGATCTAGGGTACGCCGCCCGCTGGTCGCGGCGGCAGCATTAGCCTTTATCTTATATATACATATATATATATATATATAACCAATTCAAAGTATACATTCAACCATTGTGAAGACCCAGTGTGTATGCAGAACCAAGTCCATCCCGTTATCCCTGCACATGCCAATTATACTGCATCATGGCGAATGGCAATTGATTGTGAAACAATGAGCCACAAGTGACCGGCTGAGCTTTATGGCCAACAAATCTATGAACCTCGCCTATACTTGTTCATAACAATGTACATTTGTGAGCGCCCTCTTCCGTGCATGAGGGCTGTCATTACCCTACACCTTCTGTCCTGTTGCCAGTGGGCACCTCAGGCTATAAATAAGGGTAATGTAGAAGTTGACTGTATTTCATAACTTCTCAGAACAATACTTTGTTTTGGTTTTTTTGTTCCTTTTTTTTGGGGGGGGGGGTCAACAAATTGGCATGCTGTGTTTAAACACAAGCAGCTCTAGAGATCAATTTAACGCAAGTTCCTTCTTTTTTTCCCCTTAAGAGAAGAGAAAAGAAAAGAGAGACAGAAGAAGCAGACACTTAATTACACGGCTGAACAAGTTTATGAAAGGTATGCTAAGCTCTTAATATCTACTATATTACACTTTCAGTAAGACTCTTAACTATTTGCAACCTTCTTTCAATTTAAATCAGAGCCTTCAAATGTTGTTGCGTGATCTAGACTAATGTTGAGTAGCACCAGCTCTGTGATAAATGGAACTCACATTTCCTCTGAGACAGTCAAACAGCAAGGAGCTAGCTGGCTGGGGGGGGGGCTTGCCCTGGCCTTTCTGGTGAGGGACAGCAGAGGAGTTAATGCGGGATTGTACCATTAAAAGCTCAAACGAACACCAGGATTAAAGTCTCCGCATTCGGCTTTGCATACTGTGCACCCTCACCAAGCGCTCCAGACATGAGCAGCATACATGTCATTTGGCTAGGGGGCAGAGGAAGCACTGCACATGTGGACATCTGGAGAGGCTGCGATAAAGAGACACGGTCTAAGTCGTTGAGGCTTTTGGTAGACTACCTGCGGCCCGAATGATCACTGATCAGTCTGACTCAAGCTGCCCGTGCACCGAAGTGGTGGCAGCCCGAAACACCCCCCTGAACCCCCTTGCGCAATAGTTACATCTCAAAACGGCCAAGTCGGCAAATGGCAAATGCCCACATGCACACACGACACGCATTTGCCCGAACTGCGCCCCGGGTCTAGAGACCCATACCTTCCTACTCCCTCGTGCCGTGAGGATGCTGTGCCGAGTGCTAACTTAACACCTCAAAATCCCATCAGGCGCATCACAGTATCAAGCGCACTCCCATAGAACCAGCCCACCCGCCAGGAGCAGTCTCGCTCACCCCAGCTTCGCCTTCGTCGCCCATACTCGTCGCCCATAGTCGTCGCCCTCCAGCTCTCTTACCCTACCATGCAAGCATCGGCCGCTGCTGTTGCCGTCGTCCTCAGCGGCCTGGCCACAGCAGCGCAGGTCAGCGGCCGCCAAAGCGTCAACATCTGCCAGACCATCCAAACCCAAAACGGCTGCATCCAGTCCGCATCATTCAGCTCACCCATCTTTTTTACCTGCGTGAACGGCCAGCAGACACTCTTCACCTGCGATGGGGGCTGTCGCCAGGCGAACGCCGCTAACTTGCCCACCTGTGACAACGGCAAGCTGTTCAACGGGACGATAGATTGAAACCGCTCGCCTGGACTTTGGACAATGGCGAATTGGTGTGGTATCGCAGGCTACCTTGGCCGAATCGGCAACCGAAGTCGACAAGGAGTCACGATCATGTGTACGATATGAGAGACCAGAACCAAAAGGCCGGCCGTAGGCGTTGATCGCACTAGTGTCTGGCATTGGCTGTTGCGAGCTGTCGGTGTACAAGCACCGAGGACGAGGTTGACGCACTGGTGTCCTGATGAATTGGAGCTGCGGTGAACCGTGACACAACCTTGGAGCCTTGGAAGACACGTCAACCACACCACCAGAGCTGCCTCTGTACCAAGGTACCTAGGTAGTTTGGTCTTGAGCCTAAACCCCGCCTAAACCATGGGAATGTTCATTTTATTCTTGCTGCCTTTTGTCCATCTTGTTACTTGACTCCAATATGCACGTGACTGCTCACAGGGGCAACATTGATCTACTGGGATAGGCAGGGGACTAATCAAGCAAGAAGTAGACTACTGGATTTCACATTCCTTGGGGACAAAATACCGCGCCGACGGGGACTCAGCCATGTTTGGCCCATGGTGGCAGAAAGATCCACATGCAAATTCTGCATCTTTTGTTCCTGAGTAATCTTTTCACACCCGACATCTGAGAACCAACGGAGCCTATGTAGACTTGTGGTCCATGGGTACCGATTGCATCGAGGCTGGCAATTCGGAAGCAAAACTGGGTTATTGCGTTGGAAGTGGCTCACCCTGGTGACCTCGGGGGACCATAGACAGGATATATAACTGAAGAGGACCACACCTATCCCCTACCTAGGTATCAAATGTTCTTGCATCTGGGTTCCACTCACCCCTCGCGTTCATTACCTAGGTATACTGCGCTAGGCACAGCGAGTCCGAACAACGGGCCACTTGTTGCAACCCTATTGTATCTCCAAAGATATGTAAGCATGAGGACGCTACGCCCTTTTTTATTGCCTCCATCCGAGTATGAGTCCATGGACGCTGTTTTTGGAAATACAGTGCTTGCTTTGCGGTTCTAGCTAAATTTTTTATCCATGGTCTTGGTCTCTCCGTGTTTGGACCTCGGCGGAGACGCTTCGTCCTTTTTTGACACCCTTGCACAAGAGGGAAGAGTAGTCTCACACGATATCTTGGATCAACGGGCTGATGGGCAACAGGATGCCCCGCTGACCTTTGTTTATCCTTTTACTTTTCTACGAAGTCACGCGCAGCACGCCCTCTCCCCCCCCCCCCCCCTTCCCCACCCCCACCACCATTCGTGCACAGCTCTAGAGGTGTGGCAGCCATATGTATGGTACTTCATCCACTGACTGACCCCTGTAACACATCTGCCATTGTCTAGACCGCTCCGATGCCACGACGCTCTGTATTTCCTGTCCATGGACTTTTGAGATTGTCGGGTCGAGAATCGTGCTACACATGTGTCACCTTCTCACACAGCTCAGCGAGATATGCCTGACGTCCTTTTGCATATAAGTCGTTGCAGTTGCTGCTGCCGTTATTTGCGGACTCAAGCAGACCCTCCGCCGCAAGTTCGGCGTCATTCTGATATCCCTTCTTGTTACCCCACATTTTGCATCGAACTGTCTTGGTTCGTTACATACATATAATTGCTTCATATTGCTTCAGAATGGTATCCAGGCCAGATCATGTCGAGAAGCTCGATGCCCTTGTTGTTGGAGCTGGGTTCGGGGGCGTATACCAGCTCAAGCGCCTGAGGGAATTGGGCTACAAGGCTAAGCTTGTTGAGGGCGGCGGCGATTACGGTGGCGTGTGGCATTGGAACAGGTATCCTGGTGCTCGTGTCGACAGCGCTATCCCTCACTACGAGTTCGACGACCCGGCTCTATGGAGCACGTGGACTTGGAGCCAGAGATTCCCCGACTCTCTCGAGCTCCGGGCCTATTTTTCACATGTTGCCAAGGTGTAGGTCTCTGTCTGTGTAATTCTCCTCCGGTAGTGGATGTGGACTTCTAACTCAACACCAAGATGGGACCTCAACAAGGATACTCAATTCAACACCTTTGTAGAATCTGCCACCTGGGATGATGCCGAGTCTCTCTGGACTATTGACACGCGGGAGGGCAAGACCTTCATGGCCAGATATCTTCTGTTGAACACGGGCTTTGCCGCAAAGCGGTACATTCCAGACTGGAAAGGCATCGAAACTTTCAAGGGAACTTTCATCCACCCATCGTACTGGCCCCATGGGGGTTTGGACCTGCAGGGCAAAAGAGTGGCTGTCATCGGCACTGGGTCAACTGGGGTCCAACTGGCAACGGAGCTCAGTTCGATTGTCAGCGAGCTTGTCGTCTTCCAGCGTACTCCGAACACAGCTCTGCCCATGAAGCAAGTCAACTACAACGGTGGCGAGCAGGAGATCGCACGGGAATCGTACCCAGAGCTTTTCAAAGCCCGCCCGCTGTCCTTCAGCGGCTTCTCATTCAATCCTATGGGTCGCAACACGTTCGACGATTCTCCTCAAAAGAGGCAGACTGTCTACGAGGCCCTCTGGAAAGAGGGTGACTTCAAGTACTGGCTGGCAAACTATCAGGACATGCTATCCAGCAAGGCTGCGAATGACGAGGCATACGCATTCTGGCGAGAGAAGACCCGTGCGAGGATCCAAGACCCTCGCTTGCGCGACCTCCTCGCACCCATGGATGCGCCCTACAGCTTCGGCACGAAGCGAATCTCCCTCGAGCAAGGCTTCTTTGATATTTTCAACCAGCCCCATGTTCACCTTGTCGATGTGAACTCAACGCCAATTCAGGCCATTACTGGAAATGGTATCAAAACTTCTGAGAAAGAGTGGGAATTCGATCACATCATCTGCGCTACTGGCTTCGACAGCATTACCGGTGGACTCAAGCAGATCGATATCAAAAACACTTCTGGGGAGTCCTTGGCAGATTATTGGAAAAATGGTACACGAACTTATCTCGGCATGGCGGTGGCCGAATTCCCCAACGTCTTCTTCACGTACGGGCCTCAAGGGCCTACTGCATTCTGTAACGGACCAACCGTAAGCAATTCTCAAAATTGTTATGACCGTCCCAGGGACAAAGCGCCTCAATATGAGCGCCTCCACCCACCAGCAGAAACGTAGAGCCCCGTTTCGGGATGCAGCTCACGAGATGCACTATCAGCAGAACCTTTCTCATCTTTGCTCTCATATCAGGAGAAGGAAATCCTTACTTGGTATATTATAGCTGACCCTCCCCGGGTGCTACAGTGCGCACAGATGCAGGGGGACTGGATTATAGCATTGATACGCCGGATGAAAGAGGCCGGTGAGACAAAGGTGCTTGTGGAGAAGAAGTACGAGGAGAGTTGGCGGCAAACGATCCTGAAGTTAGCCAACATGACCTTGCTACCTGACACCAAATCGGTATGTGCTTCTGCCGGTGTCTTGCAAAACCCCTCTCATCGAAGAATCGCTTACCGCTTTGACCTAGTGGTACATGGGTGACAATGTTCCCGGAAAGCTACGAGAGCCGCTGCTGTATCTGGGTGGCGTTCATAACTACTACAGCACGCTCAATGAAGTCGCGGCGGATGGATATCGAGGATTCTGTTTCGAGTAGAGCATGGACAGTGGAACCGGGAGACAAGACATGTTAGGCAAGTGATTGGTACATGACCACGGGTGAGTCGAAGTCGTGTTTCGCGTGTAATTTGTTCAGCATCTGCTGGATTCAAATTTCTAGGAATGCAGATTGATATCTCAATGTTTTATGGATTCTTTTCCAGCTCTAGTGAGTTTTTCCTCGTGCAAACAAATGTCTGCCAGTCTGAGTACCTAGTTCAACCACTTCATGTAGCCAAACAACAACCGGCAGAGGACTACTCCAACTTCAAGGGTGGATCAGTGTTGCCAGGCAGGTCTGCATTTGGGGACTTTCAAGGATTTGTGACGTTTAGGTGCTCATCGAGGGCGCGGACTTGGCCGAGTCCAGAAAGCCTAGTCAGAGTAGATCCACAACACTTGTGAGCAGTGAGGAGCATGATCAACTCTTGGTTCCAGAAGATAATGCCAGCAGGTGATAACAAATCCTTGGAGGTGGAGGGAAAAATTTTGTCGTTCAGTTATTTGTCTGCAGGGTCCCGATGTCAAGCTCAGTTTCGTTTGCCAGTCTTGTATCTGTTCAGCCACTCTTTGGCTGGCTTTGCAGTGCAGTCGAAGTAAATTGTTCCCTCAAAAAATCTCTAGATCCATCTTGTTCCGTTTCTAGAAAGGCTCGAGCCATTTTCTGGTCCTTCGCCATCCACAGTTGGGTTTCCTTAAAACGCTTGACGGTTGCTACTTGGGCGACACCATCGGCCCATCTACGTACGCGACCCCGCGGAAATGTCCCATACAGCAGACAACTGCGGCTCAAGGTCTATATGTCAAGTATGTTGCTATGGTTCTACTTGAGCTTGTTCATGCAGGAGTACAAGCTGCGCATTTGGTCGCTCACAGATTTGTACTGCTTCGCCTGCGAGGCTGGGAGGCTTTCTGTCAGTATATGTACAGTCCTAAACCCCACCACTCCGATGTCTACCTTCTGACGTCTAAACCAGGTAGGCAGCATTCGAATGTGTACGGTACAGTACTAAGCTAAGTAATGAAATAGATAATTCTGCCCAGGGTATGTGTACGGGCGGTTTTAGATCTGCAAGAGATCAACGGCTACCACTTCGAGCGTCTTGTTAGGTGCAGCGCTATACTGTGTAGTTACATGAAGCCACATCGTTAGAGTTTGACCCGTGTTAAAATACAGCAATTGCCACGGCAACGGGCCTTTGGCCTTGTACTTAGGTAGTGTGGCCGCAGGACGTCAATCGCACCGTATCACATAGCCGGGCCCGCTGTTCTCGAGAATACATCTAAATTATATCTATCGTGGAGATTACTCAGGACAATCGAGATATCAATTGCCTCGCTATACGCACCGAATGCAACGCCAAACCAATCCCATTAAGCCCCAGAGCGATCAATATTGACTTGTCGACTCACAACAATGCTCTTGTTGCCCATCCCATGTTTTTTCGCCTCGTGCAGAATCTGATCCATACTATCTGGCTCGCTCGACATACTGCTGGTCCGGAAATTCTCATCAGAATCCGTGACGGGGCCTTTGTAGGCATTGCTGACAGTTCCCATGTTGCCCATCTCGACATCTCGCCCACTTGAAAACTGCTCGTAGGTTTTTCTTGAATTCTGAGGAAACGGTAGGTTCGATGCTCCCCCGGTGGGCTTTTGTCCCGATGTGCCAAGCGAGCCAAGACGGAACATTTTCCGAAATAGCGGCCTCAAGGTTGCTAGACACCCACAGAACATGCCTACGGCGATCTCTCCGTAGCCCCATATTACGATATTGGAGACAGAGTCTACGACGGATTAGTTCCTCATGCCTAGATGTAGAGTCGCGAGATTGACTTACAAAGATAGTCGGTAGAATCGGTAAGGTTGATCGTGTAGTTCAGTCGGATGCAAGCTGCCAGGCTTGCGCTGGGGAACTGTAAATATTACAAAGAAACACAACCTGGGGCAAGAATGGACAGGATGACTTACAATATGCCCAGCCCGAGGATTGCCGCCACCGAGAGCTTCTCGCTTCGCTCAAGCCGAACGTGCCATAGCAATGGAATGGGCAGGAGAGCCGTACTAGGCTGCGTCAGTACATGTCCCACGGTTGTGCAGAGAACGCTGGGCGTCGAGAGGTGGGCCAAGAGCTGCTTTCTCAAGTCACTTACACCCAGTCCGTGAGTATGTTCACCGCTGTGCAAGCATAATAAACGTCGGCGAGGTATGCTGCCGGGAGACAGAACCCCTGCTGGTTGGTGTTCCAGGCGTAAGATACAGGAGAGCACTGAAAGATGATATAGAACAGGGCGCCGCCGTCGGCTACAAAAAACAGAGCCATCATAGCCCACTGGGAGTAAATGTATCCCTTTCGATTTTGCGCGATTCGTATGAGCATCAGGGAGATGGATAGCTTGATGGGCAGAATGGCTGCGCAGTAGAAGACCTCGAACAGGAAGAAGTACATCAAGCCAAGTGTTTGATACTGCTCTTTTCCAGGTTCTTTGAGGTGCTGAGCGTGGACACCGACGCCGTTGACGGCAGCAAGAATGCAACTGATCGACAGGACGGAAAAGGGAATCTGGGGGACGAGAGTGTCAGTCAGGAATTTCCCACTGGCCTTGTCGCACATTACACATGACTCACAGTTGCGAATGTCATGACCCAATCTTCGCTCCCCCATGTGTTTCCATGACGAACCCATACCCGGAGGCCAAAGGTCACGTAGGCGAGTATCATCAAGGTGACAACACCCCCTAAGACATTAGGAGCATCGTCCTCGTAGATTGCCATAACCAACAGAGTCCGGAGGTGGGATGTCGAGCGATGGGCCTGGTTTCATCTGGCGTCCGGAGAGGGTGTGAATGAGACCGTTGGGGCGGACAAGCTCGACCGATGTTGAGAGGCGAGGAATCCGAGGTCGACTCGACGATGGTGCCACGACAGTGCAGAGACGATGTGGGCAGATGCCAGCGCTGATGAGAGAAGGGGCCCCAGGGAGTTTTCTCCTGATCTAAGATTGCCCAGTGGCAAGGTCTCTCTCTCTCCTGGCGTCCAAGCGAACTGTCAGCATGGCTGGCACTACTGTATAGAGTGAACCCACCTAGCCCACCCGGCGGTTGTCATGGACGCTTCCGCGGATGCTTAAGATTATGGATCGCCATGTCTGGAAGTTGCTAGCCTTTCCGCGTGGGTGTACATTGGAGCAATACGCAAGACTAAGTGGGACTGATCGCCCACTGCCAGACAAGCCTGGTGGTAGCCGGCGATATCAAGGACCTCGGGACAAGTGACCCACTGCGATGATGCTTGAGCAAGACGCAGGGGCTGGGGGGCCTACGGAGAGGCGCGCCCGGCGCACGCCGGCTCGAACCCAGGTGCCATGCGATACTATAAGCTGTACCTATTATGGGTTTTGCAGAGATTTCTTGACGACAATTACCTTGCGGGCTATCGGCCGGCAAGGCGGCGAGATGGGGCCACCGTTATGGATGCCCAAGGATCAATAATCGAAACCCGAAGATTAGCTAATAACATTGAAGTATTTCTCGAGGCTTGGCAAAGATGCCCAGGTAGATACCGATGAAGCGGCTCGACGGCTCATGCCATTCAGCCACACATGACAAGTGCCGTACCTGGACTGTCAAAATACTACCGGACCGGTCTTGAAACCCTCGTCTTCGGTTGTCCCGATTGATGAACGTCAGGGGTGCAAGACAAGACCTCGGGAGACTCGGCGGTCCGAAAAGGCGCGGGCATGATTGTCGAGCAGGGGAGATCTGCCGGCCCAAGGTCACAGCCATCGTGGCCCCTGGAGACCCACTCCTGATACACCTCTGGGAAGATGGCAGTGGAACCGGCCCACAGCGAGGGAGCCTCATTGTTGGGTGGCTAGCGACCGTCTTATTGCCGATCACCGAGCCATTGTCTCGAGACCCTTGCAAAGCTTGTACTGTAAGTGCAGCACATCCGCATTCCTGGCCAACAGGCGCTTCTCGAACATTTCAGCCCCCCTCACAATGTCACCCGAATCACAGTATTGACACCTTGGCACTGTCGCCGAACGGACGGACGGACAGACAGACTGACAGACGAACCTCCCGCCTCTCGGGCGCTTGTCCGCGTGCGGATGGTGTATTTCGAACTCTTCGAATATTCTGTTCCCCGCGAGAACAACAGACTGCCCAATCTGCCGTGTTCTTCTGCCGTCAGCCCTGGGTACACATGCCGAAGCACTGTGGTCAAATGAGTCCCACCACGACGTGGGGGTACACCATGCGTTGTCAGGATTGTCGACAACCAGAAGGGGAATGGGCAAGAGAGGCGGGCAACAGAACTCCGATCCTCATTAGCCAGTCCAGACAGCTCTTGACGGCTGATACCCTGCGTCGTACTGTACATAGCAGTAGCTTTGCAAAGAACCACCACTTTCAGCCCCCAAATCTCCCATGTTCCGGGAGCGGCTCGGTGTCACTTTGGGACACGCCCGGAACCAGCCTGGTATGAGACGCCCCTCGGAGTCTATGAACGGGCTCTGAGTGTTCCTTCAAGGCAGAACGATGCTCGGCAAGAGCACTGAGGTCATCCCTAGAATCGCTATCGGGAGCTGTATTCCAGCAATTGCATGCATTGTATGCATGCTTCGAGATTGGACACTTGTGGAGCACCTGGACGAGCTGCTTGGTCGGCTGAATGTCCGTACCTGCTGAAAGATGCATGCTAGATCACTACTGCTTGCCCTCACCGCTCGAAGATGCACCCGTCAAGCAGGCATGTGGCCCTGCTCGCATGGAGCATGCCGCGCATGGTCTCAGTCAGGCTTGGAAGTCCGGTAGCTCTGGCGGGTTCATAGCTTCGAAAATTGACCCTGCGCACAGATTGGATTTCCCCGGATTTGCGAGGAAGCGGGGGCAAAAACACGCGAAGATGATATGCATGGGTGCTGAGTCGCGTACGGACAAACAGAGCTCACCCCATCACACGAGTCTGCCTTGCTGGCCGGCCCCGTAAGAGATACCGGTAGCAGGTCAATTCTCTGAATGCTGTGTTGCGGCTGCGACCCGACAGCCAGGCAACTTTTGTCCAGGCCGGCTCAAACGATGTCATCGGCCGTTCTTGATCGACATCCAAGCAAGTTCCCTCCCGTGTCTCTTCAACTCCTCGTTGCCGAGACACACAACCGCGGGCCTTTCTCAATCTCAGTGATGCGTCTCTGGCGTCTCGGTGGAGCCCCAGCATCGGACAGTAGTAAAACGCAGGTCAGCGTGCGTCGAAGGGCAAAGGACCAAGCAGAGGACACTGCGCAGATTTTGAGGTTTGTAAACCGAATCTAGAGCATCCAGTATTCACGTTTCACAAATCAGAGAGATCACTTCTGCATTCAACGTTCCGTCGTGCGCAGACCAAAACACAATCCAGTACATATGCACTTGGGAGTGAGTGAGACGACGTGAGATCTGCGTTGCCCTCCCAGCTCTTTCCTCAACTTATCAGAAATGGTGTTAGACAAACAATGCGCGCTTGACAACTAATCATTGGGTCTACTCGAATACATATATAGATTGACTCCGTCCAAGCTGACAGGCACATCGTAAGCAGCTGCCGATACCGTGTGAAGTACCAGCAGCTGCCTGGGGTTTTCTATAATTATCTCAACACGTTCAAACCACGGGTGGCACATCCGGCTGGACCGGCGTGGCTTGGTTTACTTTGAGACCGCGGTGGTCGCTGGGGGAGTATGATAATAATCAAATAACAGCCCGTTGCAAGAGTTCTGAACGCCATGCCGTTGTTTCGTATTGTACGATACTTGCTTCATTTGGCAGTCTATTTGTCCCGGTCAGACCCAGGCTTCTCAGTACATACTTAGCACAGAGCCCAAGGACCAGTAAACTCTCTTTCTTCAAAATGTGCTTACGGTCACTTTAGTAGTCTTCCTAGACGTTTGATGGGAGCGAGTGCGAGTAGCTGTTCAGAGCACGGAAAGCTGTGGCTTCAAGCCTCATTGTGTCTCTTCAGATACGTACACAGTAAACTTAATCCGTGTGCAGAGCATTTCTGGAACACTTGAGAGTGGGAGAATCGGTGCGAAAAGGCGAAAGTGTCCCTACGTAGGTATCAGTCCAGCAACAAGAGCTTGGAAAAATAAATAGATGGAGTAGGCCCCTTACTGCCACTACGTAGCTGCCATCCGACATGGGCAGCCTAGTCAGTGTGCCTCTAAGGGAGGGCAACCTTGAGCGTCGTATTTGTTCAACTATCGTGGCATCGCCTCAACGTGCATGAGTATTTCTGGGGCATCGTCTTGACAATAAAGCCAAACCGACACATTTGAGGTGCGGAGCTGCTGGAAAGGTGGGTGCGTCGAGACTGACTCAAATCTGAACCGCTTCCTTGGTAAAGACCACATTTCAACTCCACGAGGTGGGACTATGACGTTGGTGAAAGCTCTTCATATGGACCCAGAATTTGTTCACAGGCATTTATATAGAGGCTGTGTCCTTTCGACCTCTTCCCAGGCTTCCGTTTCTCTATTGTCTCTTTGAATCGACGGCGTTCATGATCCTTTCGTTGCACCCGGCGTGTTGACCTTCATGTGGTGCAATGAGCGGACTGAATACCCCTTACCAGACTTCAGCAATAAATGTATTGGTCAAGGTATGTTTGGATCCTTTTCTGTTTGTAATTTCTGAATGATGACAAGATTTATTACCACGGTTTCTGCATCAACAACAATGATGATTCGCATAAATCGCGTACTGGAATCTCGTCCTGATACGAGCTCATTCTTATTCTTTATTGACAATGTCTCGTGTGAACCACTCGTTGACCTGTCTCACAGTATTCAAGCCACCGTTTCGCCACAGAATCGATGCAACTAAGACACTAGTATCTGATTTTACCAAGTGCCAAGTCGCAAGTTGCAGTTGTCGTGGCGCATGATAGGACAGGGCAGGTGGTATCGCATTGTATAGGTAGGTACCTGGGTATAGTTGCACATGTGAGCAGGATCAAGCAAAGCGAGGTGAAAATGTATCAAGATTGAACACCTGCTAGCTGAAGCAATTCCCCGGCGGCAGGCCATCCGCAATTTTGTCTCCATGTTTTGCGTCTTGCGCCTCCATTCAGCCACAACCCCCCAGGTGCCCCCTCCCTTCGCTCCCAGACGTCCCTAGTCCATGCACCAAATTATTCATAGGGTCGCCGGCCTCCAGAAAGCAAGCCCGACAAATTAATGCGAAGACAAAATATTGATACAACCACAGTTATCGTCTGAGCCACGGGATGATTACCTAAAAAACCGTGGGCGACCGTCGACAAGCCGTAGGGACCTCATTATCGACAATGACTCTGTAGCTGCGAACTTGCATTCCGGTCGAATATGACTAGAAGTCCAAGTTCATTTCTCTCTGCTGATCATGCCTGAGACGCAAATCCCGTACAAGCCACCTGCATTTGTAAGCGCAAGGTCGCAGAGTCCCACAAACACTTTACGTGCTGTCCGCGTTCCAGAAACTGTTCCGTACATGAGGTGACCCAAGAAGACATCCTGCACACCCTTTTTTTTGACAATCTCAAGATGGATCCATACCTTGTAACATTCCGGACCTGCGGAATCTTTCCTTCCATACGCCGATCCGCCTTACCCACAAGGTTCACCTCATGTTCCAAGCCGACGTCAAATTCTAGCAAAATCTGGCTTAAGTTGACCAAATCACATTTGTTCCAGGTTCCCGGGCTCTGGTAAGGTCTCATCATGCACCTCCTTGTTCCTGTGAAGCGTCAACATGAGGCTACCTCTCGCCTCCACTGCTATCCTTGTTGGCGGAAGCTGGCCTGTTCTTGGTGACGGCCTGAACATCCGCGCGCAGCGTAATGGACTGAAGTACTTTGGAAGCCAGGTTTCCACAGCTGTCCTCAACGATGCCGCGGCCAATGCCATTGCCATCCGCAACCAGGACTTTGGCACGTACACGTGCGAATACGAGCAAAAGTTCGCCAACACGGAGCCGAGCCGGGATTCATTCAGCTACGCCCTGTCTGATCGTATCGTGAACCAAGCTCTGAGTAACGGTATAGTCATGCGGTGTCACACCCTCATCTGGCATAAGAGTGTTCCGAGCTGGGTCACCAGTGGCAACTTTGACAACGCTACCGTCATCGCAATCATCCAGAACCACATCGCAAACGTCGTCACTCACTTCAAGGGCAAATGCTATGCCTGGGACGTCGTCAATGAGGCTATCGACGCGGATGGGACATTCCGCGGACAGAACTCGCCCTCTGACTCTGTTTGGTACTCAAAAGTCGGCCCCGCCTTCGTCCCCATTGCCTTCGCCGCCGCCGCCGCCGCCGACCCGGCCGCAAAATTATACTACAACGACTATAACATTGAATACCCGTCGATCAAGACCACAGCGGTCATCAACCTCGTCAAATCTGTTCAAGCGTCCGGGGTCAAGATTGACGGCGTTGGTCTGCAGGGTCACTTCAATGCCGGTGAACTTCCGTCCTCGGCCAGGCTAGTCTCAACGCTTATGTCCTTTGCAGCTCTGGGCGTCGACGTCGCCTATACTGAACTCGATCTTGGCACGCCCACCAGCGGTTCAGACTATGCCCAGCAGGCGTTGGACTTCGCCACTGTCGTGAGAGCCTGCAAACAGGTCTCACGGTGCGTTGGGATCACTACTTGGGGCTTCACAGACAGGTACACTTACAGGACTGCCGAGTTGCCAGACCTGTGGGACACCGCTCTGCAGAAGAAACAGGCATATTACAGTACATTGGCAGCCCTGGGCCCTGGCCCAGGGGTGGATATCTGTGGCTGCGCTGAGTTCTAGACTTGCGATCAATACTGTGGGTAAAGCAGCAACGATTGTCTGTGAGATGATTTTCAGTTTGAAGCTCTGACCACATAGACGTAGAACACATGTGTGTACTTGTTCAAAGCATATATGAATGACGAGCACAACGCACACCCCGTGAAATGCAATCGTGGGCCGCAGAACGAGGTTCATGTCAGTGGTGACACCTACTCATCTTCACTCCAATACATTGGGCATTTTAGATATAAGTTTTCAATAGAAGCGATTGGAACCCTACATGTATGTGGTCGCCACTTTGAACGTCCACTCCCCCATAATAGAGTACTCAAGCGCGCCGAGTGCTACCAAAAAGGAATGGGTTGAGGACAAAAGGGGTGGGGGGACAGACTTACTCGCCCCATCACCTAAGCTTACCTCACGTGCAACCTGCCCAGGTGCTCGAGCAGTTTCGGTGAATTTCCAGAATGCGGACTTTTATGCTAACAAAAGTGTATTGATATTAACAATTGCCTCCAAAGCACATTTTGCCGACCATATTTTGCGAGGACACTGCGTGTTCACACACAATAGCCATACTATTACTTACATTTGATCCTCATATCCGAGCATGACCTTTCTCGCGTAGAAGACCTCATTTCTATTGAATGATTCATGAGAGCCACCGCTCTGATGAGCTCCGATCAGAAGCGACGAGCCATTGAATCAACAACGTTACTAAAGAAAACGGAGATTCGCACGTACAAAATCGGAGGAAATACGTACAGGTTTGCCAGCTATAGGCTATAGCTAATTAGCAGCTATAATATAATATTAAATTAATACCTATATTAATCTTTTTTAAGCTAACCTACTTATTAACCTATAAAGCCCCTATTATTATTAAATTATAAATAATAACATTTAATTAATAAATCGCTATATTCTTTACTTTTTTATTAAAATTAATCTTTAATTATTTAAATATCGATTTTCTTATATTATAATAATAATAAAGATATTTAATTATTTAAGTTTTAAAATATAATAATAAATTAAGTATTATAATTAAAACGTTAATATTAATATTATAAATTTTTATTAATTAATATTTTTAATTTTTTTTAAAACTTTTTTATAATAAATATAATATTTATTAAAATTTAAAAGATAATTTAAATAAAGTTATATAATCTTATAAATATTTAATAATAATATAAAAGTTAAAATTAAAATAAATAAATTTAAAGTATAATAAAAATACTTTATAACTTTTAATTATAAAAGTTTTAAATATTTTAAATATTAAAATAAACTATTAATAATAAGTGTTTATAAAAATATACTTATAATATAATAGCTAGCAGTAATAGTGGTAAGGCTAAAATAGTAATATTATTAGTTAGGCTTAAGGCCTAGGGGTGTATATATATAAAAGTAGAAAGTAATAGGCAGAAATAATTCGATTAATTTAGTAATAATTTAGGTTAAAGCTATTGCTAAAAGGGCGATAGCTATAGGTTAATTTAAAGGAAGCGTTTTAGCCGGATTATCTATTAAGCCGAGGGGCTATAGCTAACTAATTAGCTATAGCTATTATAGCTAACTACTGCTATTTTTATATTAATAATTTTTTAATTTAGCTGCTATCGCGTTATTACTAAATATCTTAAAAATATTCTTCCCTTTAAATTAATAAAATAAATTATATATCTATAATAATTAATTATCCCCTTAAATTATTATAATTAATATAGCCCTTTACCTAAATTATTAATTTATTAATATTAACTAGGCGTTTTAATACCTTATTTAATAATACCTTTATTATAGTATTAGCAGGGTTATTATTCCTATTAATTTATTATACCTTATATATCTTTTATCTTTTATATATTTAATATAGGGCTATAATATCGATTATTAGCCGCTTTTCTTTTATTATACCTAATTTAATAAGATACTTATATAATAAATAGAAATTAGTATAAATTATAAAAGGGATTATAGGGAGGTTAAGTTAATCGGTAATTAACCTTATTATTAATAAAAATATTATCCTAATATTAAAGCTGCCGGCTATTTTATAAATCTTAAAAGCTAATACGCTTTTTATAACCCGCTTATACTTTATAAAGGATTAGTAAAGTATATTACTATATATTTTATATTATAAAAGGTTAATATTTTTCTTTTTATTAATAAGGGCTATTATATAGCCGATTTATAAGCTAAGGTTTTAATTATTAATAAAGAATTTATTTATAAAGATTATTAGGGTTATTATTACTAAATCGATTAATATATATTATAGCCCTTAATTAAGGTTAGCTATTTATTATTTTAACTATTTATTAAGTTTATTATAATTATTATAATTTAATTCTTAGGCTTATATAGCTATAAAAAGGTTAAATATAGCTTTTAGCTAGCAGATTAAAGCAATATAAGCTTTATAAGCTTATTAGTAAAGGTATTATTAAAGGTAATTATTAGCGTTTATATTAATTAATTCGAATTTAATACCTTAACCCTTTTATTTTATCTCGATAATATTATTAAAGGCTATTATTAACTTATAGCTATTAAAGTTAAATAGTTATATAAGAGAAAGTATAGTTTTTAGTTTATATTTAATTTCTGCCTTTTAAATCTTCTTTTCTTTAATAGCTAAAAATATTAGGCTTATAATAATAAAGGTATTATTAATTTATATTTTAATTAGCTTAAATAATTCTTTTTTATTATTTATAATTAGAAAATATAGGTTATAGTTAAAGGTTTTTATTCCTAACTTTTTATAATAGTATTTATAATATATAGCTTATTAATATACGCCGGCTTTAATAATATTATAAAGTAGTTTAATTAATTATATAATTATCCCCTTTAGGTATTTTACCTTTAATTTTTATAGTAATTATATTAAAATTATTTATAATAATTTACTTTTTAATTATAAGTAAGCTTAAATAATATTATATAATTTAAGGGCTATTTACTTTATAAAAAGAAAAACGGTAATAGCGATAACTAATTGCTAGCTAACCTATTAAATTATTAGTAATTAGATTAAAATAAATTTCTTTTTATTATTATTATAGCCTTAAATTATAAGTTTTAATTTCTTATATAGTTATTTAATTTTATTTTTAATCTTATAAATTATTTAGGCTTTAAATAGTTTAATTATTTTATAAAGGTTATAGCTAAAGCGTTTAAATTTAAAGATATTATAGATAATTAAATCTATAATCTTTTAATTATTTAATTCTTTAAATAGATTACTATTAATTATAATAATACCTTTATAATATAGCTTAAGCAATAATATATAATTATTTTTTTTCTTTTAAGTTAAAAGGGTTTTAAAAATTTAAAATTATTTTTTAAGTTATCTTTATTATTATAATAGCTATTAGCGGCTAATAATACTAATATCTTTTTAACTTAAAAGGAAAGTATATAAGGTTATTATAATAATTATATCTTTTATATAATTTATATTACCCAGAGTATTGAAAATACAAATAATATAAAATATAAAATATAAATACAAATACAAATATAAATCTAAAAATAGAAACATATAAAGCTTGAAACTAAATAGCAAATAATATAGAGGAGATTTAGCTCTTTAAAATAGCCTATTTAGTTTTCTCTAATTTAATTGTATACTAAAGATAAAAATACTAATAGTAAATAAAAAGAATTATTCTTAAGCTTGGGCCCTTGGGGCCGGGCCCGGCCGGCCTAGCCGGGTGGCTTAATAGCTTCGAGCCTTATATTAGTATTTATATCTTTAGCATACAATTAAATTAGAGGAAACTAAATAGGCCATTTTAAAGAGCTAAATCTCCTCTATATTATTTGCTATTTAGTTTCAAGCTTTATATGTTTCTATTTTTAGATTTGTATTTGTATTTGTATTTGTATTATAATACAAATACAGAATACAAAAATACAAATACAAATACAAAAATACAAATACAAATACATGTATTTGTATTTTGTATTTTGTATTTGTATTTTGTATTATTTTGTATTTTGTATTTCGAAAATATAAAATATAAAATATATGTCACAACTCTAATATTACCCTTATAGATATTAATTTAATTATTATTAGCCTTATTATTTTTAATAACTAGTTATTTTAAAGGTAATAGCTATATATTCTTATTATATAAATATAGCTATATATAAGTTAATTTAAATTTTACTAGGCTATTAAAAAGGTTTAAAGTAAAGTTATAGCTATTAATAGCGATTAGCTTATATAAACCTTATTAACCGCCTTTTTTATACTATATTTAAATTTTGCTTTAAAGTAAAAGAGCTAATATATTAGTTATATTAAGGCTATTTCTTATATAGATTACTTTATTAACTTAACGCTTTATTAAGATCTTTTAAAAGGCCTTTATCGCCTTTCTTATAGCTTCCGCTTATTTTTAAATAAATAGTATAAATAGTAAATTAATTAATATTTATAGGTAAGCGTTAAAGATTAATAATATTAAAATAAAGCTATTAGGGCTTAAAGTATTATTTATAGCTTTAACTGCTATTTATAGGATTACTTTAAGGCTATAATAGCTTAATAGCTTAATAGAAAAAATCTTATATACCCGGTAAAAAGATTTATAATATCTTTTAACCTTTCCAATTAATTAATAGGCTTTTATAAGGACTTATTTATAGCTTATTTTTATTAACCTTACTTTATTATAGAATTTTATTAATATAAAATTTATTCTTATATTATAGGAAATTTATTTTAAAGGGCCGATATATATATTAATTTATATTTAATATAAGGCTTTTTATATATCCTTTATAAAAAGGGATATAAGAAAATAAGCTGCTTAAAAAAAGGTTACCGAATTAATTATATATAAGATTAGCTTTAAGTTTAGATAAATAATATTAATAATTAACTTATAATTAAAGTTATAATTATCTTTTAATATAAATTTAAACCTTTTAAGTATTAAATTATAAATTTAGTAATAATAGTAGAATTTAATTATTATAATTAATATAAATATATTAAAATTATAGCTTAAATCTTTTAAAAGCCGGGTTAATTAATTTATTAATAAATAGCCGAAGCGGTAATATAGCTAATATAGTTTAAGCTTAATAAAGAAAAGGCCGGCTTTTTATTTTAAAAGAAAGAATTATAGGTAACCTTATTTATAAATTATTAAATATATCTTTTTATAGCTAGAATTATTATATTATATTATTTTATTAATAGTATTTCGGAAAAATATACCTAATTTATTTATATCTTATATATATAAAAGGAAAGGTATTAGGGCCTTAATTATATAGAATATAATTAGCTTAATTAGTATTTTAATTATAATAATATTAATAAATATTAATTTAAAGCCTTTTTTAAATTTAATAAAAGCTTTATTTATTTATAAAGGGTTTATTATTATTATTAAGTTATTTTACCGAAGGGTAAAGTATTACTTATAGCTAGCTATAAAGAATTCGGCTATTTTAATATTAAGAATAATATTTTAAAATTATAGATATAAATATTATTCTTTAATTATAAATTAATTAATAAATATATCGTTATTATAAATAGCTTTTTTTTCTAAGGTAATTAAATAAAGAAAGGCTTTATTTATTAAAAAGGTATCTGCTTTTTTATTATTAAAATATATTTTCTTATTATTATTATTAAAAGTATTTATTTTTTTTATTTTATAGCCTTTATATTTTATAATATAAGCGGTAATATTTTAGTTTATTATAAAGTAATTATAGTATTAGTATTATATAATAAATTAATTTTATAATTATTATTATTTTTTAGGGGTATACTTTATTAATTAATAGCCTTTTTTATTATAAATAAAGCTTTTTTTTTAAGTTAATAATTATTAATTAAAGTATTATTAATAATAGCTTTTTAAAAATAATTATTTTCGAAATAAGGTTTTAAAGCCTTTTTAATAATTATTATTATATTAATAATTAAGGTATATTATTTCTATTTTATTACCGGTTTTTTTCGAGTTTTAAATAAAGATATTTTAGGTTTTCCGGGCGAAAAAGGTATTAAAATAAGATTTAAGGTTTTAAAATAGCTTTTTATAAGGTTTTACCGGTATAAATAAAGCTATTTTAAATTCTGTTATTTTTATATAAATATAAATAACTTAATTATAAAGGATTTTATTGCCTTTATAGCTTAAGTTAAGGGCTTATTAGCAGAGTTATAGCTTTTTAAGAAAAAGATAAAGGATTTTATAAGGGCTTTTACCAATATTATTTCTATTATCTTAAAAGGTTTAAAAGGTTATTTATATCTAATTATTATAATATTACTATTAATTAATATTAATATCGAAATATATTTTAAGCTTATAATATATTATATTAAAGGTATTATTATAGCTAATATAATAAATAAAATAATTTATTATATAGCCCTTAAGGATTTTTAATAATATTATATAAAATTAATTAAGCTTAATTTTATTATATCTATAATAAAAAAGGAAAATTTTTAATTTATCGTTAAAAAGGTTATATATCTTTTTATTTTATTTATAATTATTATTTTAACTTTTTATAAATTTTAAGATCTTTTTAAGGTTAAATTTTTTATTAAAATAGGGCTAAAAAAAAAGGTATTAATAAAGGTTATATAATATTTTTACTATTATTAGTATTAGGTATAATATTTCCCTTTAACGGTATAAGGTATTTATTATTTATAATTATTAATATTTATAAGTTTTTTAATAATTTTTTTTTAAGGGTAAAATCCTTATAAAATAGTAAAACTATATATAGGTTAGTTTACTTTTTTATATACTTCTTTTTTTATTTATAGAGAAGGAGAAAAGGCTTAAAAAAAAGGGAAAGCTTAAGGTAAAAGAAAAGCTTAAAAAGAAGAAAAAGCTTAAGGGAAGTAAAGCTACTTTTAATATAATTTTTACTACTTATAATAAGGTAGTAAAAAGCTATTTTCTAGCTGTTAAGATAGAAATACCTTTAGGTTAATATTATAAAAAGGGCTAGATACCGGTTAAAGTTAAAGCTAATTCTTAATAAAGATAATAAGGTATTCCGGATTATATAGGGTTTAGCTGCTTTTTATATAGGGTAATATTTATTATTATTATTTAAAGAAATATAATTTTCTATTAATTTTTATTATATTTTAAAGCTTAATTTCTTTTTAATTAGGAATTTAATTAAAGGAAAGTAGATTAATAAATTATTAATTAATTTCTTTATTATTAAGTCCTATATAAACTTTTTCTTTTTAAAATATTGCTTTTAGTTTTTAAGTTTATTATTAATTAATAGTATTAAATATCTTAATAGTTTAGCTATTAAATTTCTCTTTAAAATAGGTAAGGAAAAGATTATTAATTTCCTTACTTAGCTAAAATAGGTTTATTTTATAGGTAAGGTATATAGTAATTTTTTTAAGCGCTTTTTTTTATAAATTTATAATTGCTATAAAAAGGGTAAGGTTTATAGCTTTTTAGCCGATATAGCTAACCTTTAAGTAGGTTTTTTTAAGTTTTTATATATATACCTTATTATTCTTATTATAGGCTAGGGCTATAAGCCTTTTAAAAAAAGATTTAAAAAATTTAAAAGATATTTTTAAAGTTTTTTATTTTTAAAGAATATTATAATATTAATTACTATAGCTTATAACCGGCTTAAGAGATTATTTACCTATAAATAATAATTTTTAATAATTAAAAGAATTATTATATAATTTAACTAATAAAGTTATTCCTTTTTTAATAATTATTATCGGTAATAGCTATTAGTTATTTAAAAGAAAGGGTAATTATTTAAGGGAAAAGAAAGAAAAGAAAGAAATAAGAGTAAAAAAAAGGGAAGAAAAATAAAAATAGCGGTAATAAAGAAGGATATAAGGTATAAAAGAAGTATAGGTTATAATAAGATATTTAAATAAAGGTTTAATATAAATAAAAGTTTTAAGGTTAAGGATATATTAATATTATAAAAGTAAATTAAGTAATAATTCTAGCTAAGTTATCTTAAGTATATTTTAAATACTATATATAGTTTACCAGTTTTAAATTATTAGCTTTTTTAGCTAACTTATCCTATATTTTAAAATAAGGAAAATATATTTTTATTATTAATTAAGGTTTTTTTTTATTTTTAAGCTTTTAAAGGTTTTAATTTATATTTATTATAAGGGTAAGTAGAAAAAAAAAGGGTTAAAGGTTTAAGAAAAAAGGCACCCCTTAATAAAGCGCCTTTTTTATAGCTTAAGCTATAAAAAAGGTTAAGGGAAAAAGGGATTATAATATATAATTATAATAATTACTTAAAAAAGATATCGGAAAAAAAAGCTTATTAAAATAAAGTTAATAATAGGGTAAATATAATAAAGTATACCGAAGGTTATAAATATTTTTATTAAGGGTTTTCTTTATAAGAAAATTTAGTAATAATTATAAGCGGTAGCTAATAGCTAATTTTAATATTTTTTAAATATAGGCTTATAGCTATCGAATTAAAAAACGCTTTAATTATAATATAGAAATTATTACTTAATTAATATAGTTTAAAAGCCTTATAAATAATAGCTTATAGTTAATAATAATTAAGGTTTACCTTTTTAACCTTATTATTAAGAATTATTAAGTAATTATTAATTAGTAATTAGTATTAGTTAAGCTTAAGGCTTAAAGGTATATATATATAAAAGTAAAAAGTAATAAATAGAAATAATTTAATTAACTTAATAATAGTTTAGGTTAAAGCTATTGCTAAAAGGGTAATAGCTATAAGCTAGTTTAAAGAAAGCGTTTTAACCGAACTATTTATCGGGCTAAGGGGCTGCGGCTAATTAATTAGCCACGGCTACTATAGCTAACTGCTACCATTTCTATAAGTATATATATTATTTGGGTGGTAAGCATTATATGTGTACTGGGGCCCTTATGTACCTGTGTACCCCTCCGATTTCGTACGTGCGAATCTTTATTTTCTTATTAAAAGTGGCACCTAAATTACCTGTAATTATGGTTTAAAAGTAGTTGGGGGTCGGGCAGGCTAAGGATTAATATTCCTTTCTTTTTCTTTTTTTCCTCTGTTTCTTCCAGAGAAAAGTAAAAGGGGGGAAGGGGAATAAAAAAAAAAACATCGTCTTATCTGGATTTGTGAGCTAACATGGGATTTGTTCTATTTCATTTGATTTCTATTCGTCCCCTTTTCACCATTCTAACGAGACTCGCTACTTAAGTACATTCTCTATAGAACTCGCAGCGCATGATCCCCACACATCGACGGAACGCCAAGTAGGGTGAACTTGAAGCAGGATGTTCAATTTCGTGCTACATGAAGCCTTCAGAGTCAATAATCATTGCCTCCGTGTAGGCACTTGAGGCTTCACTGTAAGTTCGCGCCTAGGAGGGTCGAAGCACCTTACAGTTGCGGTATTCGCATCGAAAATAGGGAACGGGAAGAAGGAAAAGCCAGCTTGGCTCGGGCGGGAGAAGCTTTATGGATGGATGGATGATCGATCGATCAATCTGCTACCTATTTCTTGGCCTGTCCCTGTCCTGCCCATGTATATGAGTCTTCACCTGCAAGAAGGATCAGCGCAGCTTACTCCGCGACCATTGATATTCTGCCCTCGACCTGCGGAGCAATTGCCTTAGTCCAGTCACAGTCGACCTCATTCTCATCGAGCCCCTTTCCAGCCTTTGCATTGACACCAGCCTTTTTACACCATTTCCTGAATGTCTTCCTCATGACCCTAAGCTCCTTCTCTTCATCGTCGTTGTCCTCCACGATCCCCTCCAAAGGTTTGGACTCGGGAGCAGGGCTGGTGTTGTCACGTCCAACATCTGTCTCCCTCTCCGTCAGCGGTCCCACGCTACTTCTTCTCCGGCGCATCTTTTCCGGCGAGTAGTGATCCCAACCCCTCTTGCCTCCCTTGGATGAGGCCGGCGTGACGGGGTCCTCGGCAACGGGAGGATGGACCGGTGCCTGTTTCGGCTCCATACATGGGTGTGACTTGGTGACATTGGAAACGACCTTGCCCCAGTGGCGTTTCATGGAAGGCCCCATGTGAGCCCATTGATCAAGGGCCTTTAGGGACATGAAATATTGTCTCAACATCATTGAAATCAGGATTCCTTGCGCCGAATATGCGTTAGTCACCTGCTACAAAACCCGAAACCATGACTTGTGGAAGATTCTAATAAAAGACGGATCGGCAACTGTAGCAGGAGAAGTCTCATACGCACCGTTCTCCTCCGAGACGAGCTCGACAGCCTGGCCGCCTTCTTCTTCGATGAGAAGGGATTTGTAGCCGTCTGCCAGATACGGTCAGTCTTTCGGCCACACCACCGCAGGACTTCATACTTGTTAAACCCACCTTTGCCACGGCTCATGTAGCCCCTCGTCGCAAGCACATAGACCTTATCTGGGAGGTATCCATCGCCTGCAATATCCACGGCGGTGATTCTCTCGCCCACTGGCCGCTTGGGGTCAAATGTGAAGCGCATGTTTGAGACCTGTGGAAACCGCCCCTCCAGTGCCGGATACAGACTCACAGAGTTCTCGAGCGCCTCTCGTATAGCCAGTCCGGTGACTTTGATGACCACCACGGGGTCCTCAAACGGGAAACAGTCTGTGATATCCTTGACGCGGATCGGGCCCGGAGGATAGACCTGATCACCACGGATCGTGCCGGCGGCCATCAGCGCACAGTCTGCAGAGTCTGGCCAGAGCATGCAACAGTCAGCCACCTGCCACGGAGCCCGGAGCGGCGCACCCTGAAGGGTTGCAGAGGGGAGCAGGCAGGGATGTCGGCGGGCGAGAGGCGGTTCAGGGCAGAGGACCTACAGTGGTGGCGCATGATGTCACAGACAAAGTTGCCTATGTTTGATTCGCGCAGGCGCACGGTGGTGAAACGGGCATCCAGGGGCGCAGCAGTCCAGCCGACGGGCTTGTCAAGGGATTGCTTGAGCTTGGCTGTGAGCTTGTCGGCCAGCTCTCGGGTGGGCGTGTGCTCGGCGACGGACGAGACGATGTCGCGGCGGTAGATGACAAATTGCCAGGGTCTGGGAGAGCCCGGCGGGGCCTTGCGGGCCTCGATGTAGCTGAGCTGCTTGAAGTCGGTGCCGGACCTCAGCACGTGACAGCCGTTGATGAAGCTGTGTGAGTAGTAGTGGTCGTGGCCGCCCAGGATGATGTCGATCTGGTCGCCGACGTTCTCGGCCAGCTTGTTGTCGTTTGGCTCGCGCATGTGGGTGAGGGCGACGATCAGGTCGGCGCCGTCGGCACGCAGCTGGGGGATGAGCTCCTTGGCCGTCTCGGTGGCGGACTTGTAGATGAGGTCTGGCGGCAGCGAGTTGATGGTCTCCAGCCACTCGCGCTCGCCGAGGCCGATGATGCCAATCTTCAGGCCGTTGCTGGCGGTGATGATGTGTGTGCGGCCGGCGTTGCCGATGGGGACGTTGTGGCCGAGGGCAGGGTCAAGCACGTTTGCGATGAGCCAGGGGAAGCTGCACCTGGCGGCCAGGTTCCGGAACTGGCTGACGCCGAAGTCGAGATCGTGGTTGCCCAGGCTGGCACAGTCAGTGCCGAGTGCGTTCAGGATCGGGACCATGTGGGATCCTTTTGTGATTGAGCTCTCGAGGCTGGGGTTGAAGGCGTCGCCCGAGAAGAGGGTGACGCAGGCGGGCTGGTCCTTGAAGCGGTCGCCCTGCTGGTACTCGTTACACACGGTCATGAACCTGGCAATGCCGCCCACGGGCTCGGCCGAAGACGCGTCCAGGTGGTAGACGTCGTTGTAGTGCAACAGCCTCAGGTCGGGCGGAGTGTCTGGCGTCGGCGGACTGCCATATGTGACAACCTCGTCCGCCGTCGGCTTCGTCTCGAGGGGAGCCATCTCCAGCTGCCCGGTCCAGGCGGAGGTACGGTGCTTGAGAGGGGCTTGTGTGGTATGTAGGCATTCACAGTGGAGTGAAAAAGCACTTGTATTGATTGATATATTGAAATACCAAGTGCCGGCAGAGGGGTTTGGGGGGCTAGAGGGCCAGGGAGCGGACGGGCTGGGGGAGCGACTAGACTACAGGAGTATGGCGAGACGCTGGAAGGGGATGCGGTCATGCGATTGCTAGCTCAGCAGACATCAGAACTGCCAGCGCAGTAACCATGGGGGTTGGGATGGGGATGGGGATGGGGATGGGGCTGGGGCTGGGGATGGTGATGGTGATGGGGCCAGAGATGCACACAGCGGTGAGGTGGACGCGAAGGTGGACGTGGACTTGGACGTGGCCCCTTGAACCTGCAGCCTCCCGTTCCCTGCCCGCCGCCAAGGCCCGACGAACGACAATTGAGGACTGCGGCTTGCGGCAGAGATCCGGTCTGGGGCTGGGGCTGGAGCTGGAGCTGAGGGTAGGGATGGGATGGGGGTTCCCGTGATGTGCATATGTTCCCCGTCCCGCGTCGCTGGGTGCGGTGCCAACTTAGACACCCGCTCAAGCAGTCCGTTCCGGTGCGTTGCAGCACGGCACGGTACGGTGCGATACGGTACGATATCATATGACGCAGTTCGCTGGTGGCCCGGTGCCGATCGGGTCGGTAGAGCATCTAACAGTAGTCTACTGCCTGTGTGTGCTTTCCCTGGGTAGCGCTGTCCTGGGCACCAATCGGCAGCAACCCGATTGTAAGGGGACACCAGAGCACAGCACAGGCGGGCAGGACACTACCTGTGGATCGCTACGCTTCGGTACACCCACTGCTGGCGTAGTAGGGGATAAAATTACGCTACAGCCAAAATTGCGCTATATCCGAGCATTTTTTTTTTAATATAAATCCCTACTAAAACTTAAATCTTAATATAATATTCAATACTTTAATTACAACCCTTTTATACCCTTAGCTATTTAACGTTAAAAATTCTAATATATAGTTAAGGCTATCGCTATAGTTACTTTACCTTTATTTAAGCTAAACCTAGGTATTAACTAATATTATTTATAATATTTTTACTTATATTCCGGCCCCCGCTTATAGCCTATAATACCCCTTAAATTTAATTTACTTGCCTAATAAGCTTTTAATATTATTATTACTATTTATAAATATTATACCTTATAGTAAAAGAAGGAGAAAGTCGCTTAATAATAGTATAATACTTATAATACCTAAAAGCGTTATTGCTATTATAAGCGCCTTAATAAGGCGGCCCTTTTCCTACCTAATTTAAAGCTAGTAAAGCTATTATAAACCTTTATCCGGGCATTTTATAAGGGCTTACCGGTCTATTATATAAACGTTAATAAATACTTTAAATTGCTTTATAATTATAGCCGGCCTATTTTATTATTATAAACTAATAGGCACCTAGCTACTTTATTACCTTAAAAGAAAAAGGTTATTATTTAATATATTTAGTTTTTTTCCGGTAGCGGCTTTAGCCTAGCTATTATTATAATAATTAATTAAGCTAACTTTCTTTATCGATATAGGTAATAGCCCCCTATTTATAACCTTTACTTTTTTATTCGGCTTATTAATTACTATTTAGAAATATAAAGGGCGATTATAAAGCTTATAGATATTATATATAAAAGCTATAAGGTTTCGCTTTATAATATTAATACCTTTTTTAACTATATTAAAGATTATAAGCGTATATACCGGCTTATTTCTTTTAATATTTAAAATAATAATAAATATAATAATATAATTAATAAACTTTAGGGGCGCCTTATAATCGTTATTATATATAATAAGGTTATTATAAATTTAAAAGTTATTAACCTAAATAATTATAAGTCTATAACTCTTATAGGGTATAGCAATATTATAGATAAGGCTATTTCCGCTTATTATATTTTTAAAATCTAGCCGAATTATTATTTTACCCAGGCTAAAGGTTTTTATAATAATATCGGCTTTATTAAATTAAAGATTAGCTTTTTAAATAGCAAAATTATACTTAACTAATTCCGCTATTTTAACCTTTACTCCTTTAATTATTATATTAACTTTAAACGGCTTAATATAACGCTTAAAGAGTAGTTTAATATTAATTATACCTTCTGCTTTAATTAGCAGGATAAAATAAACCTTTTAAAGACAATTAAAAGATAATAAGCTTTTAAAGGGGCTATTTAATAAGCGCTATTTCTTAATAGCTTTACTAGCTATTATAGTATTAAGGTTATAACCTATACCTTTTACTTTAATATTCTTTTAATCTTCCTATTACTATATTTTATATATAAACTTTAATTAATAGATATAGGTATTTTTTAATATTTAAAGCGGAAGTATTAGTAAATCCTTTAATATATAATTTAAGAGAATAAATATATATTTTTTTACGATAACTTTATTTATAAAGTATTCGGCCTAATACTTAATATAGCGTTTACTCGGAACTATATTATATATAGCTTCGAGAAAATAAGCCTTTAGCCATTATAATAAGAGATTACTTTAAAAGTAATAATAAAGAAAAAAAGTAGGTTCTTCTAGCTATTATTTCCTAATCTACTATCTAATTAATTAAAAAAGCGTTAATATTAAGGCGTATAGGCGCTTAAACGTATTAATACTTATTATTAATACCTTTTTAGCAATAATACTTAAAAGGGTTTACTTATAGCTTTATTAATAGCTTTAGAATTAATAGTTTATAAACGATAACTTAACTATTACCGAGCTAGTTAATTAAGCGCTCTTAAGCACTATTATATTAAGTAATAGTTAGCCCGGAAGGGCTATAAGCTTAACGGTAATATTATTATATTAATTTAATTAGTAAAATTTTAAAATAGAGTATAAGCTAATAAAGAAGCTAAAGCAGCCCGGTAAATAATAAAGCAATTATATATTATTATATAATAATAAAATTAAAAGAAGTAGGCCGAAATAATATATATTTAAACTGCTTTAAAGCTTTATATAAATTAATAAAAGGCAGCTTAAGGAAAGTATAAAGGAAAGCCGATTATAAAAAGAAATTAGCTTTAACTTTATTATTTAAATAAATAGGTAAAGAATTAAAAGTAATTAGCTAAATAAAAGCTACGGAAAGAAACTTATAATAGCCTTAAGCAGTTATAAATAAAAATATTAATATAATTAAGGGATATCCCTTTATATACTTAAACCGAAATTAAAAATAAAGATATCCTTTTTAATAATACCTTTATTATATTTAATAATAATAATAAGCCCGGCTTACCTAACCTTATTATAAGGCTAAATTACCTACTAATATAATAA
The DNA here is from genome assembly GCA_023242295.1 of Diaporthe ilicicola. Taxonomy (NCBI): domain Eukaryota; kingdom Fungi; phylum Ascomycota; class Sordariomycetes; order Diaporthales; family Diaporthaceae; genus Diaporthe; species Diaporthe ilicicola. The sequence continues at coordinate 92,449 of JALPVH010000088.1, read as the reverse complement.
AACCCTATTTTTATATAAAGGCTTTAAATAATAATAAAAATTAAAATATTATACCTATAATAAAGTTTAATTAAAATTAACTATAGTAATACCCTTAATAATAATATATTCGGCTTAAAGGTAAACGTTAATAATAAGGGTAGCTATAAATATATTTTTTATAAAATATACTTATTACTATTATTTATTTAAATCTTAATAAGTAAATTATTATATATAATTACTTTATTTTATTAAATCCCGAATATATAATATAGTAGTTATAATCTAAATAGAATATTATATTAAGATTTAAGTTTTAATAGGGATTTGTACTAAAAAAAAAATGCTCGGATATAGCGCAATTTTGGCTATAGCGTAATTTTATCCCCTACTGCGCCAGCAGTAGGTGTACCGAAGCGTAGCGATCCACGGGTAGTACCTAGGTACTTAGATACTCAACAGGGTAAGGTCCCAGCAGTTCCAATGGGTCGAGGAGGGGCACCAAAAAGGCGGGGCATGCGACGAGCAACGCCCCCCCCCCCACCGCCACCAACCTTCACTGCTCCCCTGTTGCCCTGTGAGACAGCGCCCAGGGTCGATGACAAGACAAGACGCAGCACCAGAAAGAAGCACACAAGAATTGAGTGAGTCTGACGAGATGCGCGAATGCGCGGGTGCGCAGCTGACCATGGGATGTGGGAGAACGGCAATGGCCTGCAGTACTTGAGTACCTAGGTACCTACCTAGGTTGGTTTTCTAACTTCATGTGCAGCACGGTGGCTAACATCTCTGGCCACAGCCAGCCCACCCCTTGCCCGACTTTGTAGACCACGTCTCCCCCAGCTCCCAACCACACTGACCTCGTCATGGCTACTCCCGAGAGACCTCTTGTTCGACACGCCAGGCGTGAAGGTGAGTGATCTCGCGACGGCCACCTCCACGCAGCTCAAGACATCCACGGCTTCTGTGTTTGCCGATGCTCACGCACCCCTCCCTCAGACATACCTGCTATCCTTGGCCTCATCAAGGAGCTCGCAGACTACGAAAAAGAGCTCAGCTCGGTCGAGGCCACTGTGGAAACGCTTGGCTCTACCATCGCCTTTGCACCTTCGGAACTCTCCTCAGGCGAGCCGACCACAGACGCCCAGGGGCTGCCCATCACCCAGCCCACCAGCTCCCTCAGGCCCGCCAGGTGCCTCCTGCTGTTTGCACCCGGCGACGACAAGACCGCAGTGGGCATGGCGCTGTACTTTTACAACTACTCGACCTGGCGAGCCAAGCCAGGCATCTACCTCGAGGACCTCTATGTCACCCCGCGCGAGAGGAACAAGGGCTACGGGAAGCTCCTCTTGGTGACCCTGGCCAAGGAGGTTGTGGCCATGGGCGGGGGCAGGCTGGACTGGAGCGTACTGAAGTGGAATGAGCCCAGCATTCGATTCTATGAAGACGTCATTGGCGCAACCCGGCAGGAGGAGTGGGTGGGCATGAGGGTTGACCGGGAGGGCCTTGTGAGATTGAGCAAGATGCTGGACTGAGACGAGGACCCGCGCGCGCACGCACACACATACACACACACACACACACACACACACACACACATACACTACAAGGGGAAAAAAAAGAATGTAGACAGATGCCCAGGCGCACAATACAGCTTCGCTAGAGTCGCTTGGCCCTCTTCTTCCCCGTCCTGTTGAGTTCAGGGTCTCCCTCGAAGAAACCGGCATGCGCAGCAGCCGCGACTGGGACGTCCTTGGCGACCCTGCCCCAGACGATGTTCCACTTGCCCTCCGCGCCGGGTATCGCCTCCATGGTGGGGGTCATCTCCCATATCTTGGCGAACAGCCGCCTCAGGAGCCTAGGTGTATATCTATGAAGACCAATGGCGGCGCCTTGGCCGTGCGGGCCCGGCGCCTGCTGCCCAGTGCGACCACGCTGTGCTCTGGAGCTGGCCCGGTCGACAGACCGCACGGGCTCCGTGGCATAAGCGTGCCAGCGCCACTGTGTGCTGGCACATTGGCCCCCCTGGCGGTGCGTGGCGGGCGGGCGTCTTGTCGGCATCTGGCAGAGAGCGCTGCTGTCGGCGTGGCCCAGGGCTAGGGCCCGGAGGGTGTGCCAGTCGCTGGCGGGCAGGGGGGGCAAGACGCGGTTGATGAGCCGCACGTACTCCTTGCGCAGCTTGCTCCGGGCCAGCTTGGCTGGCAAGGGCCTCTCCCAGATGTTGCACTTGGGCAGCCTGGTGGCCGGGTCGGTCTGGTTGGGCTTGATGTCGGGCCTGGGGCTGTGGGCAGGTCCGCGCCGGGCCTGGGAGGAGGCGAGGGCCCGCAGCTTGTGGGTATCCCACTTGTCCAGCCAGTCCGGGGGCCGCTGTGCGAGGGAGCCGTCCTTTGCCGTGTATGTCCTGGCGGCTGCGTCGTGCGCGATGGCGGCCTCAAGCTGGGCAGAGTCGGCGGGCGGGTCCGGTCGCAGGAGGGCGTGGACGAGCAGCCGCCTCCTGCTGCCAGCCCGGCCAAAGACTAGGAGGAGGATGCGGAGCAGGTTGTCGACAAGACCGTTGTTGGCCCCGTGAAGGTAGCGGAGGTCATGACGGGCCCGGCGGACGCGGCGCCTTGTCTGTGGGGAGGCGGGCTGGTCGAAGGCATGTCTGCGGAAGCGGGAGACGATCTGTTGCCTGATGTAAGGCTGGCAGATGGGGGGCAGGTAGGATGCCTGGCGGAGGAGGTCGCGGTAAATGTGGAGGACGGGTGCAGCCGGGGCAAGGGCAAGGGAGCGGCGCATTGTCTGTCGACGCAGTTTGAGGCGGACGGGTCGAGGCTGAAGGATGACAACGGGTGATGGGTGATGGGTGAAGAGGTGCCGCTGTGGGCAAGCAGACCAACTACCTAGCTTAGGTAGGTACCTAGACAAGATAGGTCCACGGTCCACGGTCCACGGTCCACGATAGTCTACCTAGGTACGTGGTACCTCCAGAATTAGCCGACGCGTGTGGTGGGAGCAGAGGCTGGTCCGTGCTGGTCGGCCACACGAACTCCGCACGAAACCGACACGTCCCAGGGTTCGGCCTCGACCTGCAGCCCATGCACGCACTCAGATGTACGGTTCGAAGAGATGGGATACATGTCTAAGTAGGTAGTCTACCTAGGAATCTAATGTAGTCCTTTCTGCACTCACCTGACCTCGCGCCAGCAGAGTACACTCACTCGTTCCCCTACCCTCGCTGCTTGGTGCCACGGCGTGAGACTCCTCTTTTTTCTTCTTCCCTTTTTTTTTTTTTTTTTTTTGGTCCCCTTCGTACTCTCGTAGCTTAGCCATATTCATATCGTCTCGTCGCGAGTCCTGGTGGGCGCTCTGCAGTCCCTGTGCTCAGGTGGTTGGTTGGTCTGGCCAGTCAGTCCCGTCTGCCCAAGGTACCTTCGCAAGCGCGGCGTCTCGACACTCGATTCGATCCGACTCGGATTGGATGCTCCTCACCAGCCAGCCTAAACTTCCATCTCGATTTGGGCTTCGGCGTTGGAATCCCTCTTCTCGCCATACAGGCTCCCACCCGACCGCGACAATCAGCCAGTCGCGCATTCGCGCCTCGCACTGCGTAGTCTAGGCCGTCCCTCGCAGTCCCGCCCTTGGGACATCGGCTGCCAACCGATTATTTGTCGAGCGGGAACAATTCATTGTCGCAGCGTCAATGAGCCTCTGACGCTCGCCAACTAGCCAGTCTCAAGCACCCAGGTATGGCATCTGATGATCTCTCTCCAGTCAGCCTGCCGCTCCTCCTCCTCACAATCTTCTCACAGTCTTCTCAGGCGCCCCCGGACATCCAGCCCGACCCACGCCGCGCCGTCGCCATCCCTTTGCCCTCCGCCTCCCACGCCAGCAACCCAACCTGACAGCTTCCTGCCACCACTCTATCACTTTCGCGCGCGTGTCAATGTCCCAGCCATCCCACCACCAGCATCGCCTCTCCGGTTCCAAACAATCCACCAGCTTCGGCCTCGGCCAGCCTTCCTCCCAGCCCGCCCGCCCCACCAACGCCGTCTCCCACCAGTTCACAAGCTCCCTATCCCCCGCCATGGACGACGAACATCTCCCCCAGATCTACTCTGTCCGTGAAATTCCTCCCCTGAATTCCCCGTATCCCACCGCGCACTGCGTGGCCGCCGCCACTGACCTTGTGTGCCCAGTCCGTCTACTCCGGCGTCGAAGTCTACGAGATGGAGGTCAACGCCGTCGCAGTCATGCGCCGCCGTCACGATAGCTGCCTCAACGCCACCCAGATCCTCAAGGTTGCCGGCCTTGACAAGGGGAAACGCACAAAGATCCTCGAGAAGGAGATCCAGACCGGCGAGCATGAGAAGGTCCAGGGTGGCTACGGCAAATACCAGGGTACCTGGATATCCTATGAGCGAGGCGTCCAGGTCTGCCGTCAGTACGGCGTCGAGGACCTCCTTCGGCCACTGCTCACCTACGACATGGGCCAGGATGGCGCTGCTGCGGGCCGTGGCGACCTCAACACCCCGACCAAGGAGCAGGCCATGGCCGCTCAGAGGAAACGGCTCTACAGCCAGCCCATCAACAACAGGTCCAACAGCATGTCTGGCACATTCTTCAAGAACATATCCTCCACTGCCTCCAACGCCGTCGCTGCGATCAGCAAAGCGAGGCTCGACTCGCCAGGGCCAAGAAGCCGAGGCGGTCTCTCGAGAGCCCCCAGCTTCAACCGCCAGCCCTCCGTCTCGATGCAGAGCGTGGACGATTTCCCCGGCAACTCACAGCAGAGTTTCGCCTCTGATCACGCCCGCAATGGCGACCCCGCGTACTCCACACAACGCAACAACGCTCAGTCAATGAGCATCGACGGCGCCGAGCCCCCTAGGAAGAGACCGAGGGTCGCCGTGACGCCGGCAGACAGCTTCGGCCAGTCGCAACCGCAATCGCAGTCCCAGTCGCAACCGCAATCGCAAGCACAGAGCATGTACATGGGCGCCGAAAACTTCCCTGGCTCCCCCACCGAGCCCAACGAATCATTCATCTACTCCCAGCATGGCCTGAACCTGCACCAGGCCGAGGACCACGACGGTGTCTCTCCTCTCCCACCTCTACCCTACGATGAGTCCGTGGAAGCAGAGGCCACCCGCAAGACACTCCTCACCCTCTTTGCAGAGCCCACCGAGCCTGATGCGTTTGAAGAGCTCCGGTCCCTGACCCCACTGGAGCTGGACATGCCCATCGACAGCCAGCAGCATACCGCGTTGCACTGGGCGGCCACGCTGTCGCGCATGAGCATCGTCCAGGCCCTGATCCGGCACGGAGCCAATCCCTTTAGAGTAAACTCTGAAGGTCAGACAGCCCTCATGCGCGCTGTCATTGTCACAAACTCCCACGACAACTTCTCGTTCCCCGAATTGCTGGACCTGCTTGGCCACACCCTTGAGGTGGCAGACAACAAAGGTCGCACGGTTCTGCATCACATCGTCGTCACAAGCGCCATCGAGCGTCGGCATTCCACGAGCAAGTACTACCTCGACTGTCTGCTCGAGTGGGTTGTCCGCCAGGGCAGCGCCCCGAGCAGTCAGGAACACGCTGCGAACTGCACCGGGCCGCCGCCAGGCAACGCCCACAAAATAGGGCTGGGTCGTTTCATGATCGAGGTGGTCAACGCCCAGGACAAGGTCGGTGACACGGCACTAAACCTGGCTGCTCGAATATCGAACCGCAGCATCATCTCGCAGCTTCTCGAAGTTCATGCCGACCCTTCAATACCAAACCGTGTCGGTCTGAGGCCCGTAGATTTTGGCATCGGCGAGCTGCCCGAGGCGGAGCCGGACGTCGAAGACGTGGCAAAGAACGACCTGGCGGCGAGCACCCAAAGGAGCAAGGAGAGCAGCGATGACATTGTGACATGTGAGTCTCGCGCACCCCCTGCCAAGCCCTCGGAATATCTGCTGACCGGCTTACAGCTATGAAAGACCTGCTGGGAGAGACAGCCGCGATCGCTCAAGAAGAGCTGAAGGCAAAGCAGGAGACCCTTGACGAGCTCCAGTCAGTGCTGAGAGCAAACTCGTCCAGGCTTGCGGAGACACGGCGGAACCTCGACATGGTGAAGGAGAAGACAAAACAGCAGCAAGTCAATCGACAACAAGTTGCAAACCTCTCGCGCGAGCTGGAAAGCCTCCAATACCGCATGGGCCACATGGACAACGAACAGGCCGTGTCGCAGAGCAACTCTGCCGCAGCTTGGGAAGACGAGCTCGAGAGGGCCCTGAGCTCGACCGGCAACCAGCCCGCACTACCAGATGCCAACATACTCCGCGCGCGCCTGAAAGCAACGACCGATATCCTTAACACGATGAAGGACAAAGTGTCCAACCTGAAAGGCACAAGTCGAGACATCGAGTGCAAGTATAGACGCCTAGTTGCCCTGGCGGCCAACTGTCCCGAGAGCCAAGTCGACGACCTGCTCGAGGGCTTGGTCCGGGCCGTGGAGAGCGAGAAGGGCGAGCTGGAGATTGGTCGGGTGCGGAAATTTCTTGGCGGTGTTGACGGGTCATAGGATGCCCTTGCGTGTGCATGCTTGCTCTTCACAGGCCGAGTCCCGGTGGGCAACAATCCCACGCTTGGTTGATGCGCTGTCAGGTGGTGACCTCCGTCCCCTTTGCTGATAATTTGGAGTTTGTTATGTTCGATTCCCGATAGTGGTGTTCCCGGCTTGGGTATAGTATTTGGCATTGGACGCGTGTTACTCCCCCGCGTCTAGTGTTTGGCCTTGGAAAATGGGGGCTGAGTGTGGAAACCAGGAAGGTTTATACGCGGCGTAGCCCTGAATGCACATTACAGGTCTGTTTTGTGTAGTACAACAGAGGGTGTTTGCCCTTTTACATGATACCATTACCGCTTTTGTACTTGTCGTCTGGATTTGCCCTTGGCCAGCATTAACGGGTCTACAGGTGCTCACGGCGTGGAGTTGACCAAGCCACCTAGTTTCGAGGCAGAAAGAATCCAATGTTCACTGCATAAGTAGCTTGCTGTTTGCCACTTTCTACCGTCACCCTTCGCAGTGCCAGATCAATACAACCAGGTAACGGAACAACAGACGCTTCATCATTGGCAATGCTGCATTTTCAAACGGCCGCGGGCTTCCAGCCCTCTCATCTATGCGCAATATTGAGGTTGGTCGGCTCTCTCTAAGCTCGGCCTCATTTGATATCCTTTGTCTCGTGGGATTCATTGTGTCTTCACTCTTCAGACTCGTCAGCCGAACTTCCAACAAAAAGGTTGACTGCAAAATTAGCTGGTGTGGCGGCATGCGATGCGGGAGGACATCTCCTAGGGAGAAAATTCACTCTACTATGTTCGGATGAATTTCTAGGTACAGAATGCTCAAGTCCTCGGTCTCAGGCATGAATGGGATCCTGTCTCCATTCGTGCACGATACAGTGTCACGGAATCCATCTGGTTTTGTGCCCGCGCAGCATCGTCAACTGTGCCGGTTGCCGTAGGCCACGATTTTTCCTTATTTGCCCATCCGCCAAGCTCCTGACGCGGCACCGTGGCCACTGACACGGGCAGAGGCCATGGAAGGCGCCGAGCTGCTGGATTTCCGGGATTGGTCGGGCAATGGTGTCGTCCAATCTGACTTCTCCTTCGTCTCTGTTGGTTTGGACGTGGTCTTCGTCACTGTATTGGCAGAGTTGGATGGCCTAGAGGGTACAGGCGTTAATGCTCCGAGTATACATGAAGACGCCCGGCTTTGCCATCAGGAGAAACACTTACGCCGAATCATGCTCATTGGCGTCGTCGTCGTCGTATACGAGATGTTCCGAGCCCTCGAGATAATTGACCCCAGTATCATCATCGGGAAGGCCAGGGACGTCATCGAGCTGAGTCTCTCCCTCGCACTCATCGATGTCTCCGAAAGGGGAACAGAATTGGATGACATTACTCAGTTGACCCGTGATCTCGAGGGTGGGCATGTTAAAGAAGAAATGCATTCTCCAAACGTGGTTTCTTCCTTCGATCAGATTAAAGGCATCAAACCTTGTGTTTGTTCTCGTGCCCTTTGCTGGGGTCTGATAGCAGCAGAGTGTGTGTTCTTGTCTGCACCTGTGGTGGGTTGTATTCCCATAAGTTTCCGGGAGCATGCCCGCGAAGCTCGGGTTCCTGATGTTCTCCTCACAGGGCACGCTCTTCGCCTCGAGCTCGAGCCAGTCAAGCAGTCCCCCGCCAGGGTCCGACTCGATGGAAGCATCACGACTGGTCCGGAAGGGAGCGACGCGGACGCAACCGCCAATGGCGCCCATGCATTCAAAGCATCCCTCTTCAGTGAGTGCAACCAGGCTTTCTGTAAGCAGAGGTCAGCCCAGAACCAAATACGTGTAGAGGAGCTTGCAGTGACAGGGCCTCTCAACGCACCCAGGTCAAACAAATACTCCGTCGAGTTGTCCAAGTTGCCAGGGCCGCATTTACAGAGGAGATGGGCCATATCATGGTTGCGCTCGCCCTTTCTGACAATGGAGCAAGAAGTGCATTGTTTGGTAAAGGCGCCGCTGGATTTACGCAATGTGGTCAGCTTCGCAGGTGTCATGCCGGGCTTGTTTGCTTACTCTTTCACAGGAATTGGTCCCGTCGTGTCTCCACGGAGGCTCGGGTAGTCGGCTCGAGATCCCCAGCCCAAGCATTGGTCAAGGGCCACGGACGTCAGCATAGTGTGGCCGGCGACGTGGCATTTTCCGGATAGGAGTCCATCATTGATGTCAATGGCTAGTTCGTCACATGCATCAAGCAGCCTGGTGCCAGCCTTGGAGACAGCGACTTGAAATAGAAATAGGTAGAGGTGATGGAGGAGGGGCTTGAAGCTCTTCATCGCAGCGTGGATTCAAGGGGCGGTGTGGTGGGGACGGATATCAGAAAGTCGGAAGTGAATGAGACAGGTAGGAGCAAAGAGTACTAGGGTACTGAGAGCGATGATTGAGCTTTTGTTTTAAGAAGTACTATTTTATGATTGAAAAGGAAAAACGTCGCTCATGTGGATATCATGGCTCCGGATTGTGAAGGGCGTGAAGAGCAGGAAAGATGCGAGCAGTCCGAGTCGAGCCCAATGTTTATCTCTCGACCATTGATCGGGGAGACGCCTGCCTGTCGCATATGTTTTAACCAAGACATCAGGAAGGAGGAGGGTGTATGGAGTTGCCGGCAGGGTGCTTGCCTACCTACTACCTAGAGGTAGGTAGGTCCCTAGGTAGGTAGGTAGGCAGCCAGGCACGTGTGTTGCCAGCGCCTGTCGAGCTGCCCTGAAAGGCTCAGGATCTTACCAAGTTACAAGGAAGACCTGCTGGAGGCAAGGTTTTCTTGTGGTCCCGTCCAGATGACGGGTGTTCGCATTGTGGAAGCAATATGCAGTCCTAGGTACTTGAGCATCCAAGCAGGGCTTTGGAGTACGATACATGCAGGCACCCTGTGATGTGAGAATGTATGTGGTAATTCAATTGCAGCCAAGTTGTTGAAAGATTCATTTGCCCCCTGAACGCCCACGCTATGCCCCGGCCCCTTTTGGTTGGGTCAGCTGTAGATACTGTTTTGCACTTCCTCAGCGCGCCTCTCGTCTTTTGTGCGAACCGGTGCGTTCGACAGGTGGTGAATTGCGACTCTTTCCTGCTGACACGGGCTTCACGCCGCTGCCCCCTGTGAATATAACCCCTCCCACCGGTGTTCTACTCCGTCCACGGCGTTGATCAGGACATTGATCTCGCGGTCCAGTTCCTCCACGTTCTTGTTCAGCGCGCCAATTTCCTCGAACCGTCTCGAGGCCCGGGCATTATTGACCATCTCCTGCACCAGGAACCTCTGCTCCTCCAGCACAACCAGCCTTTCCCGGAGTTCCTTCTCTTCCGTCTCAAGCGCAGACACTGCTGTGCTCGTTTCGCTTGCCCCACCGAGGCTGGCCGTTTCGGACCCAGGATCGGCAGACTCGCCCTTGCGCAGGGGGGAAAACGCGCCGGGCACCGACCCGGAGCCGCCGTGCCGGTCTGTGGCACCCAGGAGCCGCCGGTGGTTGCTCGGCGTGCCCGGGTTGCTCAGGTTCCTCTTGAGCATGTTGGGCAAGCTCTTCATGGGGAGCATGTAAGTGTGCAGGAACGCGCTTGCGGCCGTATACACATTCTTCTGGAGCCTGAGCTGCGTGGGGCTTGTCGTGTTCATGTCGCGGATCCGCTTTGCCGCGACATGGTATTTCGCGAAGCTGTCTGTCAGCCTTTTGCGTAGCTTATTTGCTTCTTGGATCTGTGCGTGCGAAGGCGGTGGCCTATCCAGCGAGTACTCGTCCTCCGGCGGCTGTAGCGCCACGAGTGCCCTCTGGAATGATGGCATCAGAAGTCGGATCCCGCGCTCAAACTGGCGAAGTGTCTCGTAGGCCCTCTGATCGGGTGGTTTGCGCGTGACTGCATCTTGAAAGTCGCGCTTGGCAAATACCGTGTGTTTGCAGTCGCGGCACATCCTGACGTCGACGCTGATGTGGTTCCCCTTGGACGTGTCAGGCTTCTCGTTACCGGTACCGTTGGACACCGGCCTGTTGACGCTCAATCCAACCTCACTGGAGCACCCTGTCTGCACATCTGCACAGACGACCCTGCCACACATCCGGCAATGGTGCCTCCTGAACGACCAGGAGAATTCCTGCTGGCAGAACGGACACCGGGGGACGTTGGCGTCTTCCTCCCACGTCACAACAGACTGCTCGAGCTGCTTGCGCACATTCTTCTGCCCGGCCAAGGTTGTGACCGGCGACAGCAAACCCCCTCCACCTCCAACAGCCTCATCGGGGGGGAAGGCCAGCAACTGCGTCAACTTGGTCAACCTCTTCTCCAGCCTCTGGATTTCGAGGTTCTGTCTCTCAACCTTCCTCCTCCTTTTTGCGACAAACACATCTGTGTGATCGACCATGGTACCGCTGTGGTCGTTGTAGCCCTCCCTGGACTTGTAGCAAGTCTCGCAAACCCGACACCAGTAGCCCCTGATGGGCTCGTGGGTCGCCGACCTCGAGAGCTTCATTTGATACAGGGTATGCACCTCGCAAAACAGCCTGCCGCAGTTCCTGCAGTTGATGTTCCCGTCGAGGGCCCCCAGGCTCTTGCCACACGACGGCTCAGTACACCTGTCGTTCCCGGTCGAACGCTGCCAGTGCTTCCTTGTCACCATCTCGTCGGGGTCAATGACAGTGTCGGGGGGTGGCCGGGGGCCGGCGGTGCTGGGTGGCGGTGCGATGGGCAGCATCTCGTTTGGCTCGAAGACTTCGAGGCCTCGTAGCTTGGAGTTGATCAGCGACAGCGGCTGGAAGCGCTTGGCCTTGAGGACCTGCTTGTCGAACCACGTCTTGACCTCGTCCTGTTGGACTTCAGGGAGCTCCTGGTGGTTGTCATCGATGTGCCGGTTGAGTTGGAGCAGCGTCAGCTGTTGACATGGGCAGTTTCAGCATTGTTTCCGCGCAGCGAGCCACCTTGATTGGAGGCAGGGGCCAGTGTGCCTACCATCTCGTCATCACATATGGGACAGACCAGCCTCGCGCTTGAGGCGCCGGCGTCGGGGGGGCCGCCGATACTGATCCTGGAGGCAAGGTCCTGAGGGCCAAAGTCGGCGACGGGGGTAGATGACGAGGGTGGGGAGATGGAATTCTGGGAGGTGGAATAGTGGTCGGTAGAGGAGGCGTCCGAGGGCGCATAGGGGCTAGTCTCTCGAGCGCGCGGCTTTGGTGGTCGAGGCTGGGGCTGAGGAGGTGCGAGGCCTTTCCCATTTCCTATGATCCTCCCTCCTCCGAGCTTCCGGGCCGACATGGTGGGCGTCTTGTTCGGGGTGACGATGCACCGTCGGCGGGCTCAGAGGACGGACTTTACTACCAATGGACGTAACGTGGTGGAGGGGTGGTCTGGCGAGAGGTCTCGGCAGGGTCACATGGTGGCTCTGACTCTCATCGGATAAGGAGCGGGACTATCGAGAGTATGCGCATGCCCTGTGTACTATGCCGTCGGTCTCGTCGTCTCCGTCCTCGTCCTCGTCTTCGTGGTGTTGGTGGTGGAATGGTTCCGGGATGTGAGGCTCAGGAGTCTGAGGTGCCAGAGGTGTTTGGAACCATGAACCTTGGCGGGAGTGGTCCGTGGATTGCCTGCATGTGTCAATGGCTGGGTAGAGGGTACCTGCCCACGTGAGCAGTCTGCGTAGGTGCCCAGGTACTGAGATACCTTGAGTGGGGGAGTAAGGGGTCTAACGGGCTCGTGTCGGGATCGCCTCTCGATCAAGAGAGGGTTGGCAGATTTAGTATTTTTACATTGGCGCGCTGTAGACTATAGACTAGACTAATCGATTATTGGAGATGCAACAGCAGGAGCAGCCTCTAGTGTGACTGACTCAAGGCCGACCTGCTTCTCAGCAATATCGCTGCGCAAAGGTATTCACATCTCAACCTGAATAAACACGCATCCCTTGCCCCGTCCACCCCAAATCAAGGCGCGGCCAGTTGAGGTCATCCATGACATCCCACCCCCCTTCTCTCTCTCTCGGTGTCTCTCAACCCACACACCATTCACTAGCTCTCTGACACATACATACAAGCAACATATGTCCAGTCCGACTCTCCGCATCTCAGCATCCATTGGCCAGTGATTGGCACCATGGGCTCGGAGGACGACCAATTCCCCAAGGTCCAGGGCGGAGGCAGCCTCATCCTCGCCTGGCAGATCAAAGCCAAGAACGTGCTGGTCGTCGGGGGCGGCGAGGTAGGTGGACCTTTTTTTTTCCCATTCCCTTCCTCTACTACGTCACCACGGACGGCACTTCTTTCGCCCAACATACCTGACTCATCCTCTCCCTCAGGTCGCAGCCGGACGTATTCTCAATTGCCTGGACGCCGATGCCGCCGTCACAGTCATATGCCCCTCGTCCGGCCTCAACCCGGAAGTCTCACACCGCGTCTCGACGGGCCAGGTGACCCACATCGACAGGAAGTTCCTGCCAAGCGACCTCGACCCGGACAGGAATGTCAACATGGTGCTGACGGCAATCGACGACCCGGAAGCTTCGACGCAGATTTGGAAGCTGTGCAAGGAGCGGCGCATCGCCGCCAACATTGCCGACGTTCCGCCCGAGTGCGACTTCTACTTTGGCAGCGTCCATCGTGATGGGCCCTTGCAGATTATGGTGTCCACCAATGGCAAGGGGCCCAGGCTGGCTGCCTCCATTCGCAAGCAGATTGCCGCCACCCTCCCAAAGAATGCCGGCGCTGCCGTTGAGAAGGTGGGCAGGCTGAGGGGGATGCTGCGGAAGATGGAGCCCGGCCCCGAGGCTGTCGGCAGCAGGATGGGCTGGATGATCAAGGTTTCCGATGCCTACAGCTGGGAGGCGTTCTGTGACCTGACGGAGGAGGACATGGAGAACCTGCTGGCCTTCTACTCCGACGGGGAGGTGCCGGCCTTGGATCTGCTAAAGAGCATGCGACAAGACCGTGCAGGCGAGTACGTGTTTGATGGTTCTTTTGGGTTTTCTGTCGGGTGCTGAGCATGGCCAGCTGGTTCCTAAACACATGTACAACCGCTCACCATATTTTCTTGCCCCCCCGAGATGATACCCACGGGCCAGCACGTGGCGATGCATCGGGTTGATTAAAGGCGTTCAGGCTCTCGCATAGAGCGAATGCCATGATTAACTGACGGCCTTTCCCTCGTCCGATTGGAGCACACGCAGAGGGTAATCCGACTACGCGCGGTCTAGTCCTTCAATTGAGCATGTTTTGAGTAAGCTACAGAGGGAAATTGGATGCACCCACACCTCTGAGCGTGGATTTGATGCTTACAGGCCAGGCATACAAACTTTTTGTGTCAATCATACAGGCATCCCAAGCAGCGTCTCCTGCGGTGGCTTAACGCGGGCCTTCTCTAGGAGCCCTTCCAAAACCCCCCATGTGGCCCTTTGTTTGGTATCTGGATTGACGCCGTCGCCCTCTTTGCTTGGAGACACTCCGAATATCTTGACCCGGCCTTCAGATAGCACAAAGCCTCCGCAAGCGATCTTGGAAATTCGAACTGCTGGATGGAACATGTCCAGAGCGAGATGCTGCTGCACGTACTGGGCCAGGGCCTCGATGAATGGTTGCGACGGACCAGGCCCGAACCTGCCACCGCAGTGTCTCGAGGCAGCAAGCGACTGTCGCCAAGCCCAGCCCTCTTCGTCCGCATCGCCCCCCAGTTTCCTGCGCTTGATCTCGCCGTATGGGACTGGAGACACAATGCCGGCTCTCTTGCGCCTGTCCCGAGTCTGGCTCAAGGGTACGTCTTTCGCTGCCTCGCACGCCTTGCCTGCGCTGATGAAGTGCCGAAGATCGGCACTGGGAATGATGACGTCGATTGACTTGACTCCCAAGGCGATTTCCGATGATGCTGAAGCACCGTCCCCCCGTCCCTCCGTCTCCCTGTCCTGGGTCACGTCTCGTTGTCCTTGTCGCTGCTGCCACGGCCTCTGACATTGCATCACCGTCGGCCTGTAAAACCCCAGCGTGAGCACCACATCTTTGGCAAAGTGGACGTTGGTCTGGAGGTCCAATTCGCCAATCCATGTCTCAAGGGTGCGCACCATGGTTCGAGTGCCGAGGCTCAGTGCAGTAATGCGACAGTCAAAGGTGCGGCTGAGGAAGCTGATGACGGCGGTTTTCAGGGGTGCTGGCATGCGCAGTAGTAGGAGGGGCAGGTGGAGGAAGTCAGGGTCGTTCTCATCTGATCTCTCGTGGGCGAAGTTGAACAGACGTTCGGAGGCCGGTGCTGCCTGGTCGATGGCTGGCGCCGCGTCTTCGGAGGTTGTGGGGGCCTTTGCTGAGGGCAGCAGCAACGCTGCGCACTCAGCATGCTCGTACTGCAGCAGTATCTGCAAGGCCTTCCTCTTGCCAGGCGAAGCCCGCACGCTGGTACCTGTGCTCAAGCCAGACACGTCTCCAGCTTCGTCGTCACCGAGGTCCCCCGAGTCCCTGCTGGCCGGTGTGGGGTCGCCTACTCGTCCGTCTAGCTGCGACGGCTGGCCAGCACACGGCCCGACGAGGCTGTCGAGCGTGACCCAGGCGATGGCAACAGCCTCCAGGGCACCGGCCCTCGCCATGGCGCCGTCATCGGCAGAACGATCTAGTCCCACCACGACGCCTCTCACAACGTCACCCACCAGGAAGTCGCGAAGGCGGCGGGACAGGGTGTGTATTCGGTCTTGTGTGAGGGGTTGGGAGCCGATGTAGAGGGGGGACAAGCGATGGGTGGAAAAAGTTGTGTTGAGAAAAGGTGTCAAGCGGTGGTAGTCGTCGTCAGCAGAGAGAAAGGACGTGGAGGGGTGGGAGGGCGAGGAAGCCTGGGCACTGTGATGGGCAGCTGTATCTGCGGTTGTGCTGGGGTCTGGGTCGGCAGTAGGCGACGGACGACTCTGTGTCAGTTGTTGATGAGGCTGTCGGCTGCGCTTCGGCGGGCGCTTGGGAGGCATGGTCGTATGCAGCAGTGGTAAATTGAGGCTCAGGTGACAGACAGGTCCTGTTTCTTGTCACCAGACTGTTGATGGGAGGTATTCGTGGCTGTCTGGGCCAAGGAAGTGGTGCTGATATGTCGAATTGAGAGGGATCGCGTTACGACGCGCAACGTCGCGTCGCGTCGTCTCAGCGCCGTATCCTTGTATCCTTGTGTGGCCTACTGTGCCCTGGGCTGGGCTGTATCTTGGATCAAGGGTGGACTTGGAGCTTCACACGATAATGGAGGGAGTGCAGTTGCTGAGACACATGGTTAACATGTGGGTAATTGACAAGGGTGCCGTGTGACAATGAATGCCAATGCACATCCAGACACAGACACAACGGCGAGAGTATTCTGGAGTGAGGTGGGGTAGAGTGGTGGTGGGGTTTGGATATGGAGTTCCTCCAATGCGACCACTGTAGTACCCTAACCCTTCATGGGACAAAACGCCGCGAGACAAGAGAAGGCAGTGCAGCGGAGCAGTCAGGGGCCTCCCCCGCATTACCCACCCAACCTTATTTGACAGAACAGCCGGCAGGAGGGAACCATGTAGTGTGCGTGGGTGTGTATGGACGGGTAACTGGACACCAAGCAGACCAGTGTCTAGGACGGTGTCGCGCCCGATCTACCCAGGTACCTCGGTAACCTGATGCCCAGATATCGGCGTCATGGACTTTTCCTCCCAATCCCAACCCGGGTGTGCCCACGCAGGTGGTCACCGCGTCATGTAATTACATACTGAGCATCCAGGCAGGCGTCCACCTGGCCAACTACCTAGGTATGGCCGACTATGGCCTCCACCCAGCACCCTACGGATCCCTGGATCAATCAATGCCTGGGTGTGCGTCAGGGTTTCTCAATGCCGCCCAAGATGCCCAGACTGGCTGGCACAAGAGCATTGGCAGCGCAGTGCGGTAAAAGTCACATTCTTTGCATGTTTAGGGGCACAAAGGTTAAGCTTTAATGTAGTGCTCACATATGAGTGGCCGGCGTTGAGGAATCTCGGGAGAACGTTTGGTGTTGGGGGCTATGCCTCGCTTGGGATTTGGGCTGCTCCGATCAATCGAATGGGCAGGTGGGGGGTTGGGATGTGAGAGCTCGGAAGGGGCGGGTGGGGTGATCGAACCCTAGGTCGCGGTCGAGGTCCAAGCTGACTCGGCGACAAACCTTACGGAGTACCTTGTCGGCTTGCTTACATGCTGCACCTAAAAGATCCACAGTATACGTCGTGCACAGTATCCATGTATCTACAGGAGGGTGGTTTATCATACCATACTGTACGTTCATGCCAGTCTTAGCTTCGCTGTAGCGTACTGTGCTTGCTGCAGCTGGAGGAGGCCACGCAATATTTGTCATGCCCCCTCGGGACCGGGCCATTGTGGTCCAGGCTAGGCCGAGCTATCTCCGCACATCGCACCGCCCTCGACCGGAGCACCGCACCGAATGGCATAGCATGGCGTGCATGGCAAGGCAGGGCAAGGCAAGGCTTGGCGTGGCGTGGCATGGCTAAGTGAGGGAGGGAGGGGAGGGGAGGGGAGGGGAGGGGAGGGGAGAAAGGAGAGGGGCAACCTTGTTCCCCTGTGCGCACCTGCTCTGCTCTCTCTGCCTATCCCATCCAATGTGGTATGCAAACACAAACAGCAGTTGCGACCGTCCGTCGTCTCAGGTGCCAGGTGGTGGTGGGTGGCCCGGTGCAAGTGCCCAGGATGCCAGCCACTTGGGGCACGTTGATTTCCAATACCCAATTGGCCCCTCCGTCTTCTTGCCCCTCCGGGTAGTCACTGGCAGTCTGATGGATGATACGCACACCAACGAAGCTCCCCAGCTCCCAGCTCCCAGCTCCCAGCCGTGCCAGCTCCCCCAGCGCCCAGCAGCTCTGACATGGCCGAGTGTTTCGATGCCGAGCTACCTCCCCGTCCCCTGCCGGGCAATGCCACCACATCTGTGACGAAGACGAAGACCACACCAGCCGTTGCTGCTGTTGCTGCTGCTGCCGCTGCTGCTGCTGCTGCTGCGGGGTCGGCCCTCCTTCCTGCCTTTGCTTGATGATTCGCCACCTCTCCCTCTCCTCCTTCCTAGACCACCCCCTCTCTCCGTCCTGCCTCGCCCGTTTATATACCCCCAAGCCCACCCCCCCTTCTGCCTCCGCACTTGCCTCTGACATGTTGTCTCACATAGCCAGACCATCATCACTCTCGGCGAGGAGCACCTTTAGTGTCTGTTTCACTCCTCCCACACTCGCACGCAAGCGTCTATCCATTATCAAAACCCCGCTGTTCATCAATCATCGTCGTGCCTTCAGCCCTTCTGCCGCGCTCCCTCTTGCTCCAACAACCGTCAATATGGGCAGCGTCGAGCAGTGCCCCCTGCACTCCAATGTCGCCGGAGGCGGCACTAAAAACAAGGACTGGTGGCCCAACAAGCTCCGCCTCGATGTCCTGCGCATGCATTCGGCCTCGTCCAACCCCAACGACAAGGATTTCGACTATGCCGACGCCTTCAAGCAGCTCGACTACGCGGCCCTCAAGAAGGACCTCCATGTCCTCATGACCGATTCCCAGGATTGGTGGCCCGCCGATTACGGCCACTACGGCGGCCTGATGATCCGCATGGCCTGGCACTCCGCCGGCACCTACCGCGTCTTTGATGGCCGCGGCGGCGGTGGCGACGGTCAGCAGCGCTTTGAGCCCCTCAACAGCTGGCCCGACAACGGCAACCTCGACAAGTGTCGCCGCTTGCTCTGGCCCATCAAGCAGAAGTATGGCAACAAGATCTCCTGGGCCGATCTCATGCTGCTCGCCGGCAATGTTGCCCTCGAGTCCATGGGCTTCAAGCCCTTCGGTTTCGCCGGCGGCCGTCCCGACACCTGGCAGGCTGACGAGTCCGTCTACTGGGGGAGCGAGACGAACATGTTCCCTGAGGGTAACGACACCCGCCACTCCAAGATCCTCAAGGAGCTCAAGGCCAGTGGCACCATGCGGGGCGACTGGTCCAAGGACACCGATATTCATCACCGCGAGCTCGAAGAGCCCATGGGTGCTACTCACATGGGTCTCATTTATGTCAACCCCGTTGGCCCTGATGGCATCCCTGACCCCCTAGCCTCCGCCAGGGACATCCGCACCACCTTCGGCCGCATGGCCATGAACGACTACGAGACCGTTGCCCTCATCGCCGGTGGCCACGCCTTTGGGAAAACCCATGGCGCCGCGCCCGACAGCAACTGCGGTCCCGCCCCTGCAGGTGCTGAAATTAACGAGCAAGGGTTGGGCTGGAAGAGCAAGCACGGGCAAGGCAGCGCCGGCGATGCCATCACTTCCGGCCTCGAGGTTGTTTGGACTACGACCCCGACCAAATGGAGCAACGGCTACCTGACTTCTCTCTTCAACAACGAATGGGAGAAGGAGAAGAGCCCCGGCGGCGCCTGGCAGTGGGTGGCCAAGGGCGCTGATGCTACTATCCCTGATCCTTTCGATCCCAGCAAGAAGCGCAAGCCTACGATGCTGACCAGTGATCTTGCGTTGCGGGCCGACCCCGAGTACGAGAAGATATCGCGTCACTTCCTCGAGAATCTCCCTGAGTTAGAGGACGCATTCGCTCGTGCTTGGTTCAAGCTTCTGCATCGTGACATGGGGCCCGTCTCGCGCTATCTCGGCCCCGAGATCCCCAAGGAGGAGCTTATCTGGCAAGATCCCGTGCCAAAGATCGACCATCCCCTAGTCGATGACAAGGACGTCGCCCAGCTCAAGAAGGATTTGCTCTCAGCCGGCGTTGCACCCGATCGTCTTATTGCCACCGCTTGGGGCGCCGCGTCGTCCTTCCGGGGCAGTGACAAGCGTGGTGGTGCCAATGGTGCGCGGATCCGTCTCGAGCCCCAAAAGAACTGGGGTGCCAACAACCCACAGCAGCTGCAGCAGGTCCTCAGCGCCATTGAGGGTGTGCAGCAGCAGTTCAATAGCTCTGCCCCAGGCGGCAAGAAGATCTCGTTGGCCGATGCGATCGTCCTCGCCGGCACCGCCGCCGTCGAGAAGGGAGCCAGGGATGCTGGTCACAATGTCACCGTCCCCTTTATCCCGGGCCGCACGGATGCCTCCCAGGAGCAGACCGAAGTAGACTCCATGGACTACCTTGAGCCCAAGGTTGACGGGTTCCGCAACTACGGCAAATCTTCTGCGCGCGTGAAGGTTGAGGAGTACCTCGTAGACAAGGCCAACCTCCTCAGCCTGTCCCCACCCGAGCTGACCGCCGTCGTGGGCGGCCTGCGGGCTTTGAACGCGAACTGGGACGGCAACCCGAACGGCGTCTTCACAAAGCGTCCTGGCCAATTGACAAATGATTTCTTCGTCAATCTGCTTGACATGAACACGACCTGGGTAGCGAAGGGCAGCGACGGTGAGCTCTGGTCTGGAGTTGACCGGAAGACAGGCGACGAGAGGTGGACGGCTACCCGCGCTGATCTGGTATTCGGCTCTCATTCCGAACTTCGGGCCATTGCCGAATTATACGGTAGCTCTGACGGGGAGGGTAAATTTGTTCGAGACTTTGTTGCTGCCTGGAGTAAGGTCATGATGCTCGATCGGTTTGATGTCAAGGGAGGCCAGAAGACTGGAGGTGCTGGGTACAGGCTGTAGAGCTGGGGGAGGTCAGCTGTACTCACACCGGTACCTATACCTGTATTCAACGTCATTACGACCGCACAGCTACTCTGTGCATGCCCTTGGCTCAGCCTGTTCTTCGATCCGTAGGTTAGATTGAGAAAAAAAAGCAGCCCTTTTTTCACTTATGTAGTTGGAAATGTCGACAGTACAACAGATTTCCCGTAATCGGAGCCATGTGACCTGAGTGAAATCCTCCCCTTGGGCGAGCCCGTCAGTGTGGGACCGGCACAAGCATAATGTGCGTCCGGTTCTTGCCGATAGCATGCTCACGGCTGGGTTTGCTTCACATTCACCCACCTAGGTGTCCTTCTCTGCTCCTTGGATCACAGACAAAAGAGTCATGCAGTCCACAACGCGAAGCTTTTTTTAGGTGAGAGAGAATGAATGCTGCGAAGAGATCCGGCTTCATATTACCTTGCATATAGCCATTTGCTCGCCATCTAGTTGCCTTGATGATCGCATCCGTTAAATCAGACGCCAAGGTGTATATCTGCTTGGGTGTTTTCCTGAGACTTGTCTTTTCAGAGCAAAGCAGACCGTTGGCACTTGTTTGCTTCTCTACATCTTCAGGCGTGATATCGTGTCGTAGGATAGCCCTCTTCCATCCCTTGCTCAACTGTGTGGCCAGCGGGCACAACTGCATTACTGAAGGGCTTTACACCGGGCCCCCTGCTTTGCTGGCTTCTCTGCTGTTGTGATCCAGGCAGTGACATGAAGCCTTGTTAGCCCGGCTGCGGTGATACGAAGGGTTGTGGAATCCCTGCGCTGCTAGGTGAGCAACGCAAGAATAATTTGATTCTTGCAAAATGACAGTGACTGACGTATCAGCTGGTCACGATTAGGCAGTGGCTGCACAGCGACGGTTGGACGTAAGCAGGGCCAAACCACTATAGTAAGCGCTTGCGCACTTCATCAGATCTGTTGAACCATACTGCCAGAAATTGGATGCACCCGCACTCTGGGGTGCAAAAACGTGTATCTACCACCTATATAGACTTCAGGACCCACCTGAGGCCGATAACGATGCAGCAGATTGTCAGTAAAGCAACAGATTTTTAGATTTGCCCTGTAGGGCATAGGACAACAGCGGAGTACAGATGAGCAAAGCTGCCGAATAGATTGCCTAACCATCAATGACAACTTCTATACACCTCCATGTCTCTCAGCTATATTCCAGCGAAGAAGCGCCCTCTTATAGTCCAAGGAATTGCCAGGCTCACTCATCTCAGCCCTTCGAAACTTGCTCAATCTACACCACTGATCTGTCCAGGGCGTAACCACAAAATGCCTTGCCTCTTCTTTATTGGTCGAGTAAAAGAGAGGCTTGTATTAGAGACAAACAAGGATCAATCCTGTTTACCATGGTTCTTAGGAAGAGATGTTCAGCATGTCTCTGGCCACCTGCAGAACTTCTGTTGACTCTGACTATGTGTATGACTTTGTATACATCAGAGGTGCATGAATTGACCCAGGGCTTATTGGACAACCGTGGGCACAAGATCAGCCTTTCCAAGGGCCAAAAGCTTTGGATGGAGAAGATTGATTTGGATCATTTGGTAGAGAGTACTACTCTGGTCCCCTTCACCTAGATGTCACCTGACACGCTCTCCAATACAAGAATGATCAGCAATATCGTTGTGACTATATAGCTATGGTTGCCTACACAACCAGCGTGGTTCTGAGGAAGAGCTAGAAAGCAGGCTTCACGTGGCGTATACTTGACTAAGGTCATTGACGCTATTGGGAGTATACTGGTCATTCAGCAAAAAGAATATCGGCCACTACGAAGCATACCATTGGTAAGGAGCCCTTTTGAGACTTAGCAAGGTAGGCATGTGTTCAAGCTGAACACGCGATTCCGCATATTTGTAGGACTCTAAGATAAACTTCTCCAGGTCTTTAGGAGCTTTATTGAATTTCACGGAAAGTCTATTCGTGAATGTTGGCTCTATCCGTGGTTTTTACTTCACCAGTACCTCAAGATCAATGTGAATGTTCCAGATGTCTTGTTGCTGTGATGCCTCCTATTGGCTCGGTAAGGCCTTGGGTTTTAAGAACAAATTGCAAACACCTCTGCCCTTATGGCCGCTTCATACTATGCAGCAGTCCGCTTAAAAATGCTCCCAGCGACTCATTGAAATTTTCACCCGATGCAACAATACAAATCCAACCAACCCCTTGCTAAGAGTGTGCCGAGGGCCGCCCTGCTCTTCAGGCTTTAGCCCGCAGACTCGGGGTATTCAGAGACCGAGGTTTGATGACGCGACAATTTGAATCCACCCATCATTCTTGCACTTCAAGCCTGAGTGTCTACCCCAGGAAAGCTCGCTAGCTTTCTTGTCATTACATATATCTTAGAGACTAGACTGAGCCAAGGCCAACTCATCTCTCACAAGCCACCAGTGTCGTGCAGTGCCTCCATGATGAAACCCTCAATGCTTTTCGCTGGTCTTCTACCAGCTGCCACTGCAGCCCCCTTTTTGGTGAGTCCCAGAGATCCATTACTCCTTGGCCTATTCAAACGTGTAGCTGAATCAAGTCCAGCCTCCTGCGCCCGCCACGGTCTGGCTCTGCGGAGACAGCACCATGGCGCCTGGTGGGGGCCATAATGGGACGGAAGGGTGGGGCCAGTATTTGCAGTATTCACTCGACACATCAAGAATCAGGGTGAACAATTCGGCCTATGCTGGCAGAAGTGCAAGAACCTTCACCCGGGAGGGACGATTCCAAGCTATCTCCGAGAAAGTCCGGCCTGGTGACTGGGTGGTGATGGAGTTTGGACACAATGATGGTCGTAAGTTGAGCCACAAATGTCAGCATGACCATTGCTTGAAAGTACTTCTGATGTCTCGTTTTATAGCTGCCGATCCTGTGGATGACGCCAAGAACAGGGTGGACTGTTTGGGCTTGGGTGCTGAGACTTGTCCTGTCACATACAAGTAAGTCGCCTTCTTGGCACAGCGGTAGAATCCATTGGACATTGGGGCACCTAACACACAACAGTAATGAAACCGAGATTGTTCAGACCTACACAACATACCTCCGGAACGCTAGCTCTACCTTCCTGGCCCTTGGCGCCAAAGTCCTCATCTCGTCGCAAACACCCACCAACACGTATAACAGCGTTAATGGAGAGTACTCCTGGGTCCCCTCTATTTATGAGTGGTATTCCTGGTATGTAGTTGAGTCGCTTGGTGGCCCAGACAAGGGTGTATACTATGTGAACCGTAAGCAGCTTCTGGATACAATTTTGACCCTTTTGACGAGAAACACACTTGGCATGTTTGCAGTCTGTCTTACTGCTTGCTTTGGACCTTTGTAAGGCTACAGATTTCATGACAAGCTATGGGTATCTGGTGCTCTATTCCACACCGATTTCAGGATAATACTTATTCTCTTTCTCCAGCACTTTAATGACTGACTCTAAATGCTGCAGACGGAGATTACGGTGCTCAAGCACTCAAGCTTATGGGCAAGCAGACCGCGAACGCCAACTTTCCAATGGACAACACCCATACGTCCCCATGGCTAGCAGACACGTTCTCCAAGGCTTTCGTGCTTGGCGTCAAATGTGGCACATCGCCTTTTCAAAACTTTGTGGTCAATGCGACCAGCCGCCTGGAAGGAGATCTCTTGGGAACCTGCGCACCGGTGAATAGCACGTTACCGATCAGAATGTGAGGGGCTTGATCTCGAGGGCGATCTCAACTTATTCAGCGGAGCGTGTCGTGACCCGAGCTTGCGAGAGGCGCGGCACGCGGAGTTTTCTTACTACGATACAAATCTCCGAAATTATCTTTATCCGGATTGGTTAATTCTGGATCCTGATATCCGGATTGGCCAGAGAAGATGTACCTCTCAAAGTATTTAGCCGACGGTTATGTGATGTCGAGGTTGAAAGGAAGGAGGTCGTCGTTATGGCTGCCGGATAGGCAGGTACGTAAGGCCAGCCGTAAGCAAAATATGCTGACGACCCTTGTAAGCTTCGGGTTACGATACGCTCCGCTGATTCCTTGAGCGTTTCGGGGGGGATTAGGGCTGGTAATTGCATTTAGAAGATTAGGGCTGGCAATAAATACATGTGACAATTTGGTTTATTCCCCAAAGGGCCCGAAGGGCCGTAATGTACCAAATTGAGTGGAACGTTCACATATATTTTAAGTTCGGGTTATATGCTTGCGGGCTGGGAGGTCTGTCCTAACGCCAAGATTGGAGGGTGGAAGGTGGTGGAAAACCGGACTTGGGTCAAGATGGTGGTCATGGCGCGATTATTGTGTAAGAGGGCTCAGCCCAAATCATCTACGTCGTATTAATGTTTCCCCAGTTCAAGGCCTAGGCCTACGCCGACACATCAGCAGCGACGCGTTGAATGTATATTACAAAGATTTGCTTGTGACTGTCAAATCGCGTGTAGGACACGATGCAGCCGTTCAAGATTTCGTGAGCCTTTGCTAAATCTCGTCTCAAGCCCTCGTACGGGGGATGCTCAAGTGGGCTACTCCTCAGGGATCGTCCGAATGTACAGCACGCAGATATCCCAACCATTTCCTAGTAAGCTGACCACCATACCCTTTCAAGCCCTCCCCAACTATAGACATGCTGATCACAGAGTGTCCTTTTATTTATTTATTTATTTATTTATTTGTCTTGTTTTGTTCTCCTCCTGTGAGGTGGTCGTCTGCTCAAGTGACTCTTCGTACCGGGTAGAATGCCTAGTTTCATTGCGGTATGCACCTCTCGAATAAATCCTGTATCTTTTGCGATGACCTGCGATAAAAGATGCGTGCAAATTACGTGTGTTCAATGTTCCTTGCTATGTAGTCTACTTAAGTACTCCTTGATGTGGCTGGCGGTACTTGACGTGTTGTTACCTAGGTAGGTTGCGCGGGCTATTTGCCGATGATGAATTGCGGGGTAGAGACCCCTGATCCTTGATTCCCCAAAGCACGTAGTACTATGTACGACGCGGGAAAACCTCACTGGAACTAAGTAGCGTTGTGAGGCGATATATAAGGGGAGTATTTTACCCGGTCACTGATGTGGAGTCCGAATTCTGGTCAAGGCGGGCCGGCTTCAGCCACGTAGTCTACATACACACTTTGGAAGATCTATTAGAGCAGAAGACGACGTTGT
Organism: Diaporthe ilicicola; assembly: GCA_023242295.1. Lineage (NCBI taxonomy): Eukaryota > Fungi > Ascomycota > Sordariomycetes > Diaporthales > Diaporthaceae > Diaporthe > Diaporthe ilicicola. The sequence continues at coordinate 67,161 of JALPVH010000088.1, read as the reverse complement.
TGTTGTTGTTGTTGTTGTCCAGCTCATGGTCCTTTGCCGTCCATCACCTGGGCAGGGCTCAAAATACACCCCAATCTGTATCCAGCTTGGTACCCTCGCTGGCTTTCATTGAAGCCGCATCTTGACCCCTCGTTTCTGACTACAGTGAAAGCATCTGGCACGCTCTGGCTATCTCAAGCAGGACTTGTTAATTGTGGAGGGCATCTGGAATTGCTTCGCTCCCCCCAGCCAAGATGCTCACCGGCCGATTCGATGGCATCGTCAGCTTCGCTGGCACGAATGATCTTCTGCAGAAGACTCCAGTGGGGTTGACCATTGCTACGGCACTGTTTTTGGTCATGGGAGGCATAGCACTTGATTATGCACGGATGCTAAGGCTCCGCTCCAAAATGGTGCAGTACATACCTAATGCTATCGGAATATGCTCATCTTATCCGCTGACTGGCTTCACGAAGCCTCCCGGGCCGCTGCCGTTCCCGATCGTGGGAAACACATTCATGCTGCCTGACAATAAGCCATGGCTATGGTTCGAGGAGCTGTCCAAGGAATACGACTCCGCCCTCATAACTGTATGGATAGGCAGGAATCCAACAGTGTGGGTCAATGATGCCTGGGCAGCCTCCGACCTCTTCGAAAAGCGTGCGGGAATATACTCTTCCCGGCCAAAGATGTTGGTGTTTGCCGAGCTGGGCAGCGGACAAAAGAACTTGGTCAACATGTACACCGCCACTCCTGAAGAACGTGAGCGATGGCGTCTGCAGAGGAAGCTGATGCACCATGCCGTTGGCGTGCAGGCTGTGCGCAAGTATCGTAGCTTCCAGAATGATGAGAGTCGGCTCGTTGCGCTTGACTTACTCGACAAGCCGGAGGACTACGTAAAGCACTTTGAGCGATATGCCACGAGCGTGGTAAGCATCATTGGTTTTGGAAGACGAGTGGGGAGCAGCGAGGACCCCATCATCACGGAAGGTATGTGCCTTGCAATGACATCCACCTGGCTTTCAAGTGCACATCGATTGTACGCTGTCTGCGTTGGGCCCCTGGGCTGACACTTCCAGTGATCGCTGTGATGCAACTGGCAGCAGAGCTCAATGTCCCTGGCAAGACGTTCCCAATGCTGATGGAGACATTTCCGTTTCTGGCTAGGTTCCCCAATGCCATCGCTCCTTGGAAACACGGCCTCGGCCGCAAAAGGGGACGCGGTTTCTTCTACGCCCTTGCAGAGGAGGCAGCTAACAAACCGGGGCATGAGGATTCCTTTGTCAAGCACCTCTTCGCAGCAAAGGAAAAGTACAACCTGGACGACGAGGAGATATCCGCACTCAGCGGGAACTTGTTTGGCGCGGGGGCTGATACCAGCAGTTCCACCCTGGTTACGTTTGTCCTGGCTTGTTGCGCCTTCCCCGAGACCTTGACACCGGCATACGAGGAGCTTGACCGTGTGGTTGGGCCTTATCGAAGCCCGCACTTTGACGATCAGCCGAGCTTGCCCTACTTGAATGCGTTTGTCAAAGAGGTTTTCAGGTGGAGATCGGTCGCCATCATCGGAGGGCAGCCGCACTCTCCTACCCAAGACGACGTTTATAAGGGTTGGCTGATTCCGAAAGGGACGTGGACCCAGGGAAATGTCTGGGGTATTCATCACAACGAACGAGAATTTCCGGATCCTGACCAGTTCAACCCAAGAAGATTCCTGCCTGGAAGCCCGGAAAATAGGCCTTTCCCAGGTGAGAGGGGCTACATGACTTTCGGCTGGGGCAGAAGGGTCTGTTCCGGCCAGGCGCTGGCCGAACAAGGCACCTGGGTCACAATTGCCAGGCTTCTGTGGGGGTTCCAGATCCAGAAGAAAAGACGCCCAGACGGGAGTCTGATCGAGGTGGATATATTCAACTATACGTGGGTGTTTTGACTCTTGATACTATGGGTGCCGAAGCTGATACTAAGATAGCAACGGCCTCAATATGCGCCCCCGTCCCTTTGAGTGCAGCATTGAGCCGAGGACGGAGGAGATACGCCAGACAATTCATCGCGAGGGTCGACAAGCCCTGCAAGATTTGCAGCAGTACAGCGGTGAGAGCAAGTATAGAATGTCGACATTTTACCAGCGCAATGACCTGGCTATGAAGATGTTCGGAGACGGAGTGAAGTAAGCTCAAGATAGCAGGTTATTGATTGATTGGTGATATACAGGGGAGGCTCACGAGACTGGAACAAAGCCGTCAGGAATGGGCCCGATATAATGGCAGGGGTATGTCTATACCTGTTTCTCTCTCTCTCTATATATATATATATCCCTTCTGGGTATAAGGTTAAAAGACCTATAATTATATTTTTTTAAAAAAAACTAAATTTTATTTAACTATATTATATTTCTATAACTAGGCTTTATTTCTTTAATCTATTTAAATAAAAGGTAAACCTTTTTAAAGAAATATATTAAATAATTAATATCCCTTTTCCCTTTAACTTATTTCCCTTCGGCTTATTATAAATCGTTACTTTATAGATAATAAACTTCTTTATTTCTTTTAAATAAATCTTATATATCTTTAAAGTGTTAATAAATATATCGATTTATTAAAATATAAAAAGATTTTTATCTTTACACTTTTTTACTTTAATAAAAAAACTTCTTATTTAAGTAAAGATTTATTTATTATAAATAAAGTTTATTTTTATAGCTATAAAGCTATTAAATCTATATATTTAAATAATAAAATATAGTGGCTTTACTTAATTTAAAGGTTTTAAATATATATAAGTAGTGGTTTAAGCTTAACTATTATTTTAGTTTTAATTAAATAATTACTTTCGAGTGGTTTTATAAAATAAGGTTATAATAAGTATATATTTAAGTAAAGCTAAAACCTATATATATCTTATAAAATAATTAAAGTAATAGCGGCTTTTTAATATTACTTATTTTAAGCAACTTATATTTATATATAGCTTAAGTTATATAGCGATAACACTTTTATATAATGCTTAATAGGGTTAAAATAGGTTATTTATATCCTATAATAGCTTTAACCTTAATAAGCTAATAGCTTATTAAAAGTATTAATATAAATAAGCGCAGCTTAACGCTATAGCTATTAGCGTAAAATAATAGTTTTTAATTATAGATAGGCTTATAAAAGTAAATTAATAAGTTATTATAAAAAGTTATATATAGTAAAACCTATTATATTAATTTAAAAGATATATTATACTTTATTCTTTTTAAATACTTATTATTATTTTAGCTTAATAAGGAAACTTAAATAAATAAAATAGTCGATATATATATATATATATATAGAGTGTGGAGCGGGGGAAAAGGGGTTAAGGGGTGGGGCGAGAAATTAAAAGTTTATTTTAATAGCTTTATAATTAAATTATATTAAGGCTTTTCTTTAAAAGCTTATAAAGGGCAGGAGCGATAAACTAACGGGTGGAATATTAAAATAAGTTTCTTAATAGCTAAATTTAATAATAGTTTTCTTTTAAATATATATTACCTTTTACCCTAATAGCTTATACCTATACTTTATAGTAATAAGATTAAAACTATAAATACTATCGTTAAAATAGCTATTACTTTAAAAACCTTTTATCGTTAAATACTTTAATAATTAACTTTTATTACTCTTTAAAGACACCTTATTATTAAACTTTATTATTTTACTTTTATTTATTAAAAAAATCGTAATATATTTAAAAAAACTCTTTATTATTAAATTTCTATAGGCTTAAGTTCTTTAACCGAGATCCTTTTTTTTAAAATTAATACCTTTTTTTTATATATTTATTTACTTATTTATAAATATTAACCCGCTTTACTTTATTATAATATACTAATATTTCGAAATCTTGCCCGTTATAAAGGTTTCTATATTTATATTAATTTTACTAACTAGCTTACCTTATTTAAGGTTCCTTAAAGAGAGGTTTTAATTTTAAAGTAAAGGAGAAAGTTATATATAGATAAGGGGCCTGGGATAACGTCCCCGCACTAGATTTAGCCCACCCCCTAATTTAGCCTACCACTTTTTAATGTAAACACACTATAAAACATTTACTTTTTAGCCCCTTACTAATAAATCTAAATAAATTCCAAAAATCACTAAACTTTTAAAAAGTATATAAAAATTATTATATTATATAATGAAAAATATTAGAAAAGTTTATATTACGTAATTATATATATATAAGCTATAAATTTAAAAGTAATAAAAATGTTAAGAGATTTTAATAATATTTATATATCTTTTAATAGCTATAAAATCTATATATATTTTAATATAATAATATTATTATTTTAATATAAATTTATTTTATTATATATAAATATAATATAAAACTATAGATTAAAAAACTTTTATTTAATATTTTTATTAAAGTATATAAGTTTTCCTATATAAATTTTATATAGAGAAAACTTTAAATTTAAATTCTTAAATTAAAATAAATATATAAGATTAAATATTTAATTATTAAATAATATACTATATAGCTATTATAATTTTAAAGAAATAAAAATTCTAACTAATTTCCTTAATTAAGTATTAATTAATTTATATAGACCCCAGTTTTATTAATATTACTATAGACTTTATTAGTATTCCTTAATAATTTAAAGCTTATAGTATTAAAATAAATATTTTACTATATAAAAGCTACCCTTAATTTTTTGTAATATTTTTATACTATAATATAATCGATTCTCCTTCCAGGGGAGAAGAATCGTATTTTTTGGAATTTAATTAGAATTAATAGGTGGTGGTTGAAAAGTGGGTGTTTTATAGTGCAACTGCACCAAAAACGGCTGGGCCGAAACAGGGGGTGGGCCAAATGTGGTGAGGGGACGTTAGATAAATTGGAAAGAAAGCTTATAGAAGGATTTAAAAGAGAAATAAGTTTATAATAATAGCCTACAGGTATCTATCCGGGATTAGGAATAGCTTCGTTTAGGAATAGCTTTATAGGCTTAGGGTCTTGCCTATTGTAAGAAAAGGGCATTGTGTAAGGGGTAGAAGCGATAGATTAACAGGTAGGGTATTAAAACAAGTTTCTTAGCAGCCAGATTTAGTTACTAGTAGTTTTCTCTCGAATATATATTACTTTTTGCCCCGGTGGCCTATACCTACACTTCAAGCTCTAGTCCTTCCTTATAATTCTTTAGTGCTGAAGCTAATGGTCCTGGTAATGGTGTATATAAGCCACATGCTCAGGTATGAACTCCAGTAGCACAGGCAATCCATGCGATTGCATCAATTGATCTATCAATTGACTTTCCAAACCGACACACTGGCGGCTAAGATGTCTTTTGCCTCCCCAATGATCAGCTTGGCGCTATCTCCCACATCGGGCGCGGCCACAGTCTCGGTGCCATAGTTGAAGGCCCACAGCAGGTTTCCTCTTCTCAGTAACCTCAGTGAGCTACCAAGGTCGTTATCCTTGCTTGCTGCCTTCCCAGTCAGATCATTGATGCTAGCATCTGCAGCCACATCGCCCAGGTACGCCACCAAAAAGTCAACTGGCGGGTTGAAGCCTAAGTAATGCCACGAATCGGCAGATGCACATGCCATTGGTTTGCCTGCACGGTGTTTTGATGTGGAAGTAACGGCCGCAGTGCTTGTCGCGTTCTGACGTTCGCACGAGACCCATTCTTCCCAGTATGAGATGCTGTAGTTGGCCCCGCCATACGAGACACCGCTGTTTGCGTACTCGGGCGGCGTCTCGACACGTGTTACCTGCATCGGCAGCCGGTCGCGTAGTGCGCCCTGGGACGGCTGCATTCCCGGAGCATATGAGAAATTGGCCGTCAGAGCGGCCGAGCGTGGACCAAAGACCACTGGGCCGGCGTACGACGCGAGGAGTGTGTTGAACGCATCAGGGATGATGGGCATGCTAGGCACAACAACCATCTTGTAGCCCTCAAGGCTCTGTTCGGGCCCGATGACATCGATCGACAAGCCAAGCCGCCGCAGGGCCGAGTAAAACGCATACACGATATCTGCGTAGTTGAGTGCCGCGTCCGTGTAGGAAGCAGACTTTACATCCCAGCTTCCACTGTACGGTTCAATTGCCCAGGTCCACACAGATGCGTAGTCATAGACCACGGCAACGTCGCCCTGGGGCTCGTGTGTGTTATTTGCCCCCAGCTCCTCGCGCAAGGTCGGCAGGTCATTCACCGCCACATCCTGAACCTCGAAGTAGCCCTCGTCCCGGCTGCCATCCGAGATGTGAAGGCCGGAGAGGGTTTGTTCCTGTGCATATGGCACTTGGCGCCAGCGAAAGAAGTTGGTCATATCGCCGGATGCGGCAAATGTCTCAAGAGTCCAGAGGCGAACCATTCCCGCCCAGGGGGACACGCGGAACTGGTTCCAGTTGAGCACGCCAGGCTCCATTTCCATGACGCCATGGGGCCCCTGGACCTCGCCGTACGCCGCACCTGCGATGCCCCTGTACAAGGAATGGTGAAGCGACTGGTAGTCCGGAAGCCCCGTGCGGAGTGTGTTGGAAAGGTCTTGGTCTGACAGCCACGAGTACTGGCTGGGCCCGGAAAGAGGGTATTCGTCAAACGTGGCAAAGTCGATGCCGACTTGTCGGGCAAATTTGTAGTGGTCGAAGTCGGTGAACTGCATCATGAAGTTGGTAGTGACGGCCTGGTCCGGGGCAAGCTGCCGGAGGATCTGTGCCTGCTCCTTGGCAAAGTCGACGAGCATATCAGAGGAGAAGGTGAAGAAATCCAGAGTCTCGAGGTTGTTTGTGGTGTAGACCTTGAGGTAGGGGGGCACCACGTCGTCGAAGGACTGGTATTGATTCGACCAAAAGACCCTGCCCTGAGCGGCATTCATGGCGTCGACGGTGCCATATTTGTCCTGCAGCCAGGTCCTGAAACGCGTGACAGCGTCTGGATCGTATGTGCGTACTGTGCTGTGGCAGCCAAACTCGTTGTCGAGCTGCCATGCAACAACGGTTGGGTTGCGCCCGTACCGTTGGGCCAGGACCCGCGTGATGTTCCGGCTCAGCTCGCGGTAGGCGAAGGACGAGAAGCTGTAGTACCTCCGGGAACCGAAGGTGTAGGTGGTATTGGTGACATCGACAAACATGGAACTGGGGTAGCTGTCGACGAGCCAGTTCGGGGGCGAGGCCGTGGGCGTACCGATGATTGCCTTGAGGCCGTACCGGCCGAGGAGCTCAAGGGTCCTGTCAAGCACGGAGAAGTCGTACATGCCCTGCTCTGGCTCCAGGATGGCCCAGTCAAACTCGTTGATGCGGACGTATGAGACGTTGAGGTCTTTCATGGCGGCAATGTCTGGCTCCCACATGGACTCGGGCCATTGGGACGGGTAGTAGTCAACGGCAAGGTGTAGTCCGCTCGGCCAGCGGCCTTTTGAAGGGCCCGCCGAGGTCTCATTCCCGTCGCGAATGACGCCCTGGGCGCCTCCGTTAGACCGAGCCCTCGGGGCAGTTGTACATTGGGCCAGGGCGGCCAGCAATGTGATGCTGAACCAGTACATGGCAAGCGGGCTATGCTGAAGTCCCGATGGCTAGATACCAGGGTATAGAGGACGGGGCCGGTAGGGTACCTAGGTAGGGTAGGGGAGCTGAGCAGAGGGGGTCAGAGGCAGAGGCAGAGCCCCGTTCCCGCCGGGTGGGACGGCGTGTTATATGTACGGTATGTTGGCTTCAAAGACACAAGACATGACGTCGAGGGCCAGAAGGGCTCTGATGTTGACCATGTTGACCATGCGCTTGGTGGCACGCAGTCAACGAGGTCAACGACTCAACATCCGACCGACGGCTGGCGGACCAGGTGTCCCATGTTTCCAAGGCATGCAAGGCATGCAAGGCACTTTTTACTGTTGTAGATATGGGCCCCAGGTGCCTGCCACGGACCCGCCAGGCCTATAGAGATCATCTCAGCGTGGGAGAAGGCCAAAGAGAAACCTGCGTGTCCAGTGGCCCTTTGTTCCCCCGAGCGAGAGCTGGGAGTGGCTCGGCTGTGGAGGTCGGCCGATGACCCCGCGAAATCTCCACCATGCATCCCCACCCGCCCCATGGGGCGGGGGCTACTTATCTAGACTATGTGCAGTCCGGATCGAGTCCGAGTCCGAGTAAAACCGCGCAGGTGCCGGCAGGTCGGAACTGGGGAGTCGGGGGTGATTTCCACGGTTCCACCACTCTGTGCAGTCGGCCCTTCTGGCCTCGGTCCAGATTTTAAACTTTTGCGACGACGACGACAGACCGCTGGATGAAGCCCCCCGCGCGTGTTGGCCCGGGACAGAAGATGAAATGAAAGACGGTCGGACAGTGTTGGCGTCGTCCTTGTGTGCGGTGCTGCCTGGCTAGGTAGGTAGTCATCAGTACTTAAGTAAGTGTGTACTTGATTAGATCACCTACTGCTGTACGGAGTACTGCCCCCTCTCGCCGAGGGTGTTTGCAGGCCACCCGCGCGATTTAACCGTCGGTTCAGTGCTCTCGTCACCACCAGACGTCAACACCGTCTTCGTTGAATGGGGCAGCGTCCAGGACCTTGCTTGCTACCGGGTGGATAACGTACGCTCTTTTTCCTTGGGGTGTTTTTTTTTTTACCAAAAAAAAAACCCCCCAAAAAAAAACCAATAATAATAAAAAATTGTGCTTGATCTGAGTACAGAGTAGCCTTGGTTGCCCAGGGCTTCTTGTCGACGGGGCAGAGGGTTAGGTGCGGTTCGGGTGCTTGGCAGGGCCGTGCCCTGCTGGCCCGGCGGTCGGCGGTCGGCGGTCTCAGCGTCACAGGGCAGTCTAGTACCTAAGCTGAGACAAGGAGCGAAGGAGCAAGAGCTCCCCTTCTACAGTCAACCTGATTGATGGTGGTCTGACATAGCCGCGGGCGACCCGTTCCTCGGACATGTCCGGCTCGTGCAAAGTGACAAACACAAGCCAAGCATCACCACAGCAGAGTCCAGCTCAGGCGGCCGCCGCCAAGATGGGTGGTGACGGCTCCACACCAGTGACACCACCCCAGAGCTCCTCGTCGCTGAAGGATTTCCTTGCATCCATCGCGTCCATCAAGGGCGACCTTTCCAACATCACCGCCCCGCCCTTTGTCCTCGACACAAAGTCGGTGGTCGAGCTGCCTGCCTTCTGGGCCGAGCGGCCCTCCCTGTTTGTCGCCCCGTCGGCGTCTCCGGACCCGGCAAAGAGGGCCCTGTTGGTGCTCCGCTGGTTCCTGGCCTCGCTAAAGAACCAGCAGTACGGCGGCCGCTCCGAGGAAGCCGGCGTGAGGAAACCCCTCAACGCCTTCCTCGGCGAGCTCTTCCTCGCCGGGTGGCATGATGCCAACGGCGACACCTCCCTCGTCTGCGAGCAGGTCTCCCATCACCCCCCGGTCACGGCCTGCCGCCTCTGGAATGAACAGCACGGGGTCTATGCCGAGGGCTTCACCCGCCAGGAGATCACCCTCGGCCTTGGCAACATCACAATCAGGCAGCTGGGCCATGCCCTGCTCACGCTGCGGCAACACAACGACGAGACCTACCTCATACCCCTTCCCGACGTCAAGGTCAAGGGGCTCCTGTCTGGGCTCGCTGGAACATACCCCGAGCTGGAAGGGACGTATACGATCCCTTGCACCTCGGGGTACTACTCCGTCGTCGAATTCAGCGGCACATCTCTCCTGAGCAGCGGGGCCAAGAACGGAGTGTCGGCCAAGATTTTCGGGCCGGGCCGGGACAGCACGGCAGGACACGAACCGCTTTACACTGTCGCGGGGCATTGGAATGAATCCTTCACAATCTACAACGGCGCAGAGGTATCAAAAGCAGCGTCGATAGAAACCGTCACCATACAGGACCTCGCCACCACACCACTGAAGCTTCTTGCAGAAGACCCCGAGGCTCAGGACCCCTGGGAATCCCGGCGGGCCTGGAAGGCTGTGCGTGAGGCTCTAGAGCGCAGGGACATGACGGGCGCAGCCAGGGCTAAATCAGCCATCGAACAAGGGCAGCGCGCCATGCGCAAGGATGAAGCGCGGGATGGGAGGCAATGGGAGGCCCTGTTCTTCAGGCCCGGCAAGGAAGACAAGCTTGCGACCCAGCTGTACCGCAGCGTCTTGAAGGAGCTGAGGCCCGAGGATACCGTTGCGCTCTGGAGGTTCGACCAGGAACTGTGGGACAGGGGTGTCCGGAAGCCGTACCGCGGGCAGTTGTCGCCCGACAACAAGACGGGACCCACGGGTGTAGCCCAGATATCCGTTGGCCGATGCAAGCTGTCCTCTGACTTGGACAATACCGACCTGGCATCGCCGGCGTCGTTCAAGACAGCACCGGAATATGTGGGTGGTGTGAGCACCACACCGAACGGGTCCGAGCCGCAGCGGGACCCGCCTCCCGTCAACACGCCCGCGGAAAAGCATACTCCACCCCCTGCGACTGCCAGGCAGAGCGTCGAGCAGAGCAGCGGCGGCCTGACTCCTTCGACTGCCTCTGTTTCGCCGTCGACGCGGGGCAAGCGCCAACGCGCGAGGGAGTCCATGGGGAAGTTCAGAAAGTCTCTGTCGTCAGGCCTCTCAAAGATTGGTAGCCCCGTCCGCTCGAGCGGTGACCCGGACCAGGCTGGGGCCCGCAAGGCGGGGTGAATGAAGGACGTTGCGGGAAACGAATGAGAGATTTAGCATCGGTGATTTGCTCTCCTCGGCCTCGAAGACCCAACCCCAGGTGGGCGGTCTCGTCGTGCTTGGAGACATCTGATTTGTCGATACCATACTAGACACAGGACTAATGATATTCGAAATAATGCGGCATTTTTTCTGTACTACTTATACCGCTAGGCTGGCATATTAGCGACATGACCAAGTATCCTAGTGTTGAGGTGCAGTCGACAGCGCGGGGGGGGGGGGGGTGCGGGTCTTTTTTGGGAAAGGTTTGCAGGCATGTGACGACAGAATTGGCCCAAGGGAACCTCTTAACGTGCCGTGTTGTACCGATCAGCATGTTCTCTTGGGACCTCGTGCCGCATTTTACGAATGCTCGCCGCCGTCATGTTTAAAGGCGGAAAAGGCTGCGCAGGTGGTTTCGCGGCCCCTTCCCCCCCGGATGCCACAAGCAACTGGACTGATCAGGCCGCAGTGTCTTGTACAATTGCCCCAATCATAAACTCAGAGTTGACTGTGTTGTAGCTAGTGTCCCGACCGTCTGCAGACTCCTCAGATGTCGCCTTGTGCCTACCAATGTGCTTGATCACCAGCGTTGCCTCCGTTCTAATTGGCACAAAATAACTTCACGTGTTGGTTCGCTATCCTGGGTGAGACTGGCGGGGCCGGAGATGATCACCACTATGCCTGGTCAAACTTATTGTTCTGCAGCATCCCGAGGCACGCAAAGTGGTGTGTTCAACAGTCAGGCCTTGGGTCGTTCTCGAGCAGTTGCTCCATGCGGGCAGGATCGACCAGCCATGGTGAATAAGGATCACGCTGGGATCTGGGCGTCTCATCGTGTTTATCTCGTGTGTCAGGGATGGTCCTGATTTCCCTTCGCAACTCTTCATGTTCCTATTGATCTGGTAAACAAAGCACAAAAGGAGCTGCAGCGGGTTAATAACAACGTATTTATCATCTCTGAACCCACATGCAGGTGACATGATACGGAATAATCTCTCTGCATTGGAGCCGGCAGGCTGCACGAATGTAATAATGACAGCCTTCGTCTGCTGGCCGTGAAAAGACGGCAATACCAAATCAGCGATAGATGGAGGAACGGCCAGCTATAACCAACCCCACCACATGTAAGCCCAGATGCAATGGTATTTACAGAGAAATGCTCATCACCAGTAGTGAACAAAGGTGTCGTCCCGACTCGTCCACCGGCGCAGCAAATGGCAACTTGGCAAGCAGACACCATGCGCAACCCCGACGCTGATCGCTGCATGTGTCTGCGCCTTGGTTGCAGCCCACGAGGCTACACTTTGTTGTCTGGTCCAGGAGAAATGATCGTCAGGCTGGATGCATGTGGAGCCGTTGTCCAAAGATCATGTTCAATCTTGTCGACCAGACCGAGCCGTCGAACCCGCTCGGGTGGAGCATGCCTAGGGCATTCATTACGTGCATTGCCGGGGGGCTTGCACATGTGGCCGGGATGATCCGGAAACAACGCGGTGGAGCTGCAGCAAGATCGGCCCACCACGGCGGCTGATGATGCTGTTCTGTTGCTCTGGTGGCCTGACCGCAGACAACCTGTGGCTTCAGGATCAACACCCATCATGCGAGCCAACATGCATCTCGAGCCCTCGCCGACTCCTGAGATGGAGCCACCAGAAGTGCTTAAATATGCGTCTGGAATCCTGCCACCGCGCTGCGCTGCCCCTCAAGTGCTCTCCGCCTGGGAAGAGGAAACCATTGATGATGCACTTGCAGTCTTCTCATCGCACTTTGACACGACCATAACACCCGCCAGTCATACGTATGATACGTACGCTCAAGACCCACCGAGAAAACGACTATATCGTGCCACACAGTAGATCAAGCACCACAACCCCCCCAAACACAGGAAAGCAGACACCTGCACATCTCGAGGCGCGCACGTCTTGTCGTCCATTGCACAAGAACAGTGCAGTGCCCGGCTACATACCTCAACACTACGCGGCAATGCTAGCAACACCAGCACGGCGTGCCATCTCGGCAACAACACGAGTCTACCCGCCAATCATGCCCACGGCTGCACCACCAGCACATGCAGCAGTACGCCGAGGGCTGGCGGGCGTCCGATGGGTCCCCACGATTTTTGCAATGGTGTGCATAGGTTCGTCTTGACCTCGACGCGGAACAAAACAAAGTAACATGTGCTGTGCAGGAATTAATATGCGTCATCGCAGGCTATGGCGTCTCTGCCTACAGGCGCAACCAGATCGAGACATACCTCTCACGGACTGCCGACTTCGAGAGACAAGACGTTGACCGAAGGAGGAAAACAAATGTGCTGATGGACGCATACGGAGACAAGTCTAGCTTGGAGGATATTCAGCGGGCCATGGCCATGTATGAATTGCAAAGGGGAGACGAGTGAAGGCTGGGTGACTTGGAGCTGCATGCACGTGAGCGGGTAAAGGCGTATTGGCCGGCGTTGGTCCTAGAGCGGCCTCGATGCATTTGATGGCGTTATTTTCCGGGGAAACGTTGGGAAACAAGACCTGGGGCGGGACAACAATCACTAGGTACTCAAGTGCTTGGTCAGTCGCTTGGATTGGGGTTCCGGGTGTGGTGTTGCGGTTAGGCATAACAAAAGGCGACCTGCAAGACATTGCACAACTCGTGGGGCTTTACATAGTACAAGTCCAGAGTGTCACATTGCTCTTGCGAAGTGAACGCCCAAGTGCCATGTGGGATTTCCTGCGGACCAAGCCGGTTTAAAATGGCATACTTACGAGACGACTAGCTTAGAACATTGAAGCTCACAGAGGTCGGGTAACCCGCCCGCGGGGCTCGACAATCATCCAAGACATGGAGCAACGCAGTAATGGGAACAGAACAAGTGACCCAAGAAGCGAGGACAAGGATGTGAATACCCGCAGAGGACTCGCTTGGCTAAACCAAAAGGGTAATTCGGCCTCTCTTTCTGGGAGTAGTGAACGCCATTGCCAGGAGCGCCAAGTCAATGCTGGATTCGGCGATGCTGTATCATTACCGCGAGACTGGAATAGCTCGCTATCAATAGTGGGAGCAGCCCTTCACGACGGGGAGGGAGGAAATACATGTAGGCCGCTGCAGGAGCCCTAGACCGACCGGACTCTGTCCTTTGGGGCGAATTGTGCCAAGCCTGAGGCCTGGCTTGAATAGTCTACCTAAATACAGGATGAGAAATACCGCACGGGTGGGGGTAGTACAAACTACATAGCTTATTGCTACAGATATGCAAAAGTTAGCCGAGTGCAGACACTTCTTGTGGCCCCCAAACCCCGGCAACGAAGCCCTGCACGCTCTTATCACCGGTCTTCTCACAGTTGTCCTAGTCACGGTGTTCTCACTCGTCCTTTACCGATCCCATCCGCGAGCGCCTGGTTCCGAGCCCCAGCACAAGCAGGATCCTCGTCAAAACCATCGGAGCGGTAGTTGCAAGCGCTACCCAATCCTCTACAGTCCAATCCGAAACCTGGACATAGCTGCCCCAGCCCCCCACTGCCTGGGCTGTCGAATGGCAAAATGCAAAATCACTCAGCAACATCCCCGTACATAAGACCCTCCAAAGCGCGAGGTCATCGAACAGCCGCAAGACCACAGCCTCTACAAAGGCAAAGTACAGCCACGAGCCCCCGAGAGCGGTGTACAGGAATGTAGTGTCGGGTGCGAAGGCGACGGAGTGACGCGTGATGCTACCGAGGTAGGTGCCTGCATCAACGAAAACAAGCAGCGAGCCCATCACAGCGCAAAGAGGCTCGATGGTCAGAAGGATCAGGCGGTAGATGTAAGGCACGCTGGCCTTGGCCGAGGCCGTTCGAGGCATTTCGTTCGCCTGGGATCGATGTGAGGTTGCGAATGCTCGCTTGATAACGCACTGCCTCGGATTGCACACATGCAACTTGCACTCCTGCCAGCGCGCGACCAAGGGCGACGAGGGCGATGAGACACGGAAATACAGTCGTGCGAAGACAAGACGACATGGGAACCGAGACTCGAGTGCCAGAGGTCGGGTGCCAGAGGTCGGGTGCCAGAGGTCGGGTGCCAGAGGTCGGGTGCCAGAGGTAGGGTGCCAGGCAAGAGAGGGATAAAAGTCTGAGAATAATAAGCTTCGGTGGCCACGGTGCACGTGGACTGGAACCTGTGCGCGTCCAGGGCCTCGGCACCTGGGCCTCCCGACGGAGCGCGTTCTGCATCAATCCTTCTGTTCCGCCTGCTCCAGCTCCTCTCGGACCGATAACCCACTCAGCGGCCATTGTTGCAATCAAAAACCCGTATACTTGGTCGCAATCATTCTTCGGGGCATGTATGCTTTCGTGGACGATACTCCACACCCCTGAAGGACAAAAGTCATTACCTGGTGGTAGCTCTGTTGCTAAATAAAGTACCGGTATGTACGTGGAAATGTCGGGCGATGGACACAACAGAGGGATGCCAACCAGCAATTTGGGGCCTTTGCATGGTTGCACGTTTTGTCGTCTTCAAGTCAGGCGGATACTGGCAACGATGAACTGTAGCAATGATATCAAGTTTCCATTGCTGGGCCGTCTACCCAAAGGTTTGACCGCCAACACCCCAATCGCCATCTTCTGACCGACAGAGAGCCCAGGCAACCTCAACGTTATAGCTATTTAGGTAGGCTCGAAGCGAGATTTATTTTTACTTACTTCTGTCTTTTGTTATACACTTACAACTCGTGTTCAAATCCAAATCAAGGTTAAAGTTGATACGATATAAGGCGTTCGTATATGTACACCTCACATGGTCAGTGTGGATGAATGGGCATTACCAGCTAGGGACCTCACCCGGCTCCACCTGATCGGCCTCATATCATGGTGCTCACACTTGCCTACATGGGTGAACAGAGGCTACGGAGAGGGGTGTGAAGACTTACAGAAGCACTGAATTGCAATACCAGAATGCCTGGAACTCGCTGATGTCTGCCACCTGTGTCACTCTCCTCCCTGGCCCATGCCCGGGCGCGCGGTTCAAACTGGCTGGGCTACTGTCGATCTTTGCCTTTGCAAGGCGATAGATCGGTGGGCATGTACGTAACCTAGACAGGCCAGCCTCTCCTGCCATCTCCCAAACCCACGCTGGGCTTTAATCATGCCGAAAGGATGGTAGGAATCTCGCAACTCATTCCCAAGTGGCTTTCACCATCGCCAAACCTTTGCTAGTATGGTGACTTCCCCTTCCCGAAGCTTGCCCTGAAAGAAGAATATGGATCTCGACGAGGTCGGAGGGAGCAACGCATCCCCGCTCAACGTGCTAAAAATAGGGTTACTTTGCAGGTAGTATTTGCAGGTACGGTAAACTTACTTTGAAAGACAGATGCGGTGCTTCACCGACAGCCGTCTTCACTTCCCGAAGCTCCCAGCACTTCCGGAGTCCAGTGCCACTTCTCTAAAGTTGGGAAGAATGCCACAGCTTTGTCAAAACATTGTTCCGTATTCGGGCGGCTCTGGGAGCTGTCGACGGAACAGAGCGCTAGGTGGGTTGCTTTTTGAACCTTGAACAGGCGACTGAGGCACACTAATACAGCAAGCAGAAGAACTTGTGGGGCCGTAAATGTCGTCAGGACTGATAGATGGGAAACTTTACTAGTTAATTGACTGCTTGGGCGCCAAGGTGCTCGAGCGGCTGAGAGAATAATTTTTTTGGCCCAGCTCCATCTGAGTTTCCTATGTGCAAACTCGGCAAGATCAACTCGGTAAGATTACCAAACGACCTTTCATAGACTTTCATCTGGTCTCTGGAATGCTGGCTACACGAGACACTCTTGGCCAATGAGAGCGGAAGAGCTTGCACAGCCTTCCCCTTCGCCGTGCCCTCCTCACCATGTGTCTAAGGTTGTGTCCCTGAGTTCTGCAGCTGATACAGACTTGCTTTGAAGTCGTTGTATTCGCGGCCCTCTCAGTAGCCACTTGTGCTGGGAGAAAGACTCTACTGATACCAGATTCCTCCATGGATAAATAGGCCGCGTCCCCCTCGTCGAAAGCTCTCGAGTCGTTCCCACAGCCTTTACCAAACAAGACCCAAGATTCTTGGAAGTATCATCGCATCACCTCGCGCACCATACAGTGTCTCTCCCGCTCAGTGCTATTGCAACCACTATACCAGACAACATGCAACTTCTCAACCTCGTATCTATCCTCTCACTCCTCTCCGCTGCATCCAGCGTAGCGGTCGAACGAAAGGACTTGAACGGCGGCGGCGGCGGCATTCCACCACCATACATTCCACCACCATACATTCCACCACCAACCCTTCCAGTTCCACCACCCTTTGGCGGATACAAATGCGACGGCGACGGCGACTGTGCAGGTCATACTCCATACCTAAAATGTTGCAGTGGTATATGTACAAAGGGTAGCTGCAGAATGGATGGAACTTGCGACGAAAACAATGACTGTTTCGGGGTTTGTGGTCATCCAAACGGCCGTTGCGATTATGGAGCATGCAACTGCAACACTTGCAACTGAGACATTCCTGGCAGGCGGACATATTCGGCGGTGACTCCAGGGACTGGGATTAATCAAACTCTGTGGCGAGCAATGCAGATACAAGAATTATTAATCTAATGAACACCTGATCACACCAAAGGTTGCTTATACAATCGATGAAGTATATCATGATAAAGACGCAGCTTGGTTTAAGTGATAAGACCTAGTACAATATAGAGTGCTAGAAATCTCCAGGCTTGCTATACTGTGGTTTCATCTTGCACGTACCTGACCACATTGGTTCACACAAGCCACTTCATGTTTGCAGCTGGTTTGTGATACTTCCAAGCTGGCAGCGGTCTAAATTGCGGGAGCGGTAGGGGCGCTGCACAGATTAGGATTGTTAAGACAGAAAGCACATGGACCATGGGATGGTTAATTAAAGCATGGAAGAGTGCAAGACTGTGGGAGAGGATATGTACAGGCTATAGTATGCACATGTGTCCTTTGAGACGATGCGAGAGCGACGAGAGGTATACCGGAAAAGCTGCTCGACAGGGTTCCGCATAGCATAGACCAAGACGACTCAACTCAATTCGAGTTAAGTAGACGTCCCGGAAAGTCCCGATTTAGTTTCGAGAGTGATTTGGGGTCGGCTCCTTTGCTCGTTTGTCTAGTCATTTGCAGCCCTCCAGTCTGTGCAACACCCCCAGCCTGGCACTCTCCCAAGGTAGCCAGAGCAAGAGAACAAACAGCACATGGTTTCTGTGTAAGCCCGGGATTGGTATTGGAAGCGACGGGTGAGTTACCCCCGAGCTACAGAGCATGATCATGGTGATTACGGCTGCGGGCTCTGATGTAACGTTGAGTATGTAGCTGCGGTGAATTAGATGTAACCTGATGGAGTGGGTATTTTACCCGGGTGGCTGCCGTAAACCTACAACTTTTGGAAGCCATCCTCACCATTTTTCTCGACCATTGCTTCTCTAACGGGGCCGGTCTGTCAGGATGATATTCGACTTGCTCATCGAATTGGTTCTTGCGGCTCTGCTTCATCAAGCACGGGCCTCACCACCGGAAATTCCGCCCACCGCTGCCTCACCATTCACGTACGACAATAGCTCTTTCTTCCTCCATGGAGGTATGTACAAGCCCTCTCCTGCCACGGCTGCCCGTGCATCTGTTACTAGAATCTCCAGAATCCATTGATTCGGGCTCCGGAGCAGGTGACTAATCTATACCAGAGCCGTTCACTATCATCGGGGGTCAAATGGACCCCCAGCGTATCCCCCCGGAGTACTGGAGAGATAGGCTGTCCAAAGCCAAGGCGATGGGTTTGAACACCATTTTTAGCTACGTGTTTTGGAATCTGCTGGAACCAGAGCCTGGACAGGTAAGGGGGTCTCCCCTGGGTATTGTCTTTCTTTTACTTTATGCGTTTGTCATTTTCGAGGACTGGCTCACTGCCTGTCTCGCGCCTTTCGCTTTTATGTACGTGGAAGGTTACGAGCAGGCAATGCGCAATTCGATATTCTTGCACGATCTTTCCTTTAGTACTATGGTGGCTAATGCCGAAAGCTACAGTGGCGAAGCAGTGAGCCCTCAAACGATATAGCCACGTACTTCAAAATCGCTCAGGAGGAAGGATTAGCTGTGGTTTTGCGTCCTGGCCCTTACATCTGTGGCGGTAAGCAGCTTCTGGATACACTTCAACCTTGTTACAGGGACGGGAATTTGCCATATTCACACTCTGTTCCGCAACTTACCTCAAGGACCCCTGCTAGGCTGCAAACTTTGGGACAGGCTATACATAGGCATATTATGTTTTGTATCAAGTTTGTTTCCCTGTGCCCTGATGGCTGACTATAAATGCTGCAGAGAGAGAATGGGGTGGCTTTCCGGCGTGGCTGAGCAGTGTTCCTGGGCTGACTGTGAGGACGTATAACGAGCCATACCTCGACTACTCGACAAGATACTTGGAGCGGCTAGCCGCCGACTTGAACCATCTGCAGGTGACAAAGGGCGGACCGCTGCTAATGGTCCAGGTTGAGAATGAGGTTGGTACTGCCTGTCAATCATTTGCGACTTCTTTTTATCAATCCAGGATGCGTCTTCCTGGGTCGGTTTGACTTGTCCCGAGCAGTTCTTCTGCAGAAGATTTCGTCGCATCTCTCGGAAAGATCGCTTTACGTGGACGGGTTGCTGATCACAAGGCTGTATAGTACGGGTCCTATGGCTCCAATCACGACTATACAGAAGCTCTGAGGGATGTCCTCTTAAAGATTTACGACGTTCCCTTGTACACGTACGCATGTGGGCTCCTGTTGGCGGTAACAACCAAATGATCCACGTTGACCATCTCTTAGCAACGATGGAGGTGTTGAATTTACACTGGTCGGTGGCAGTGTTCCTGATGTAAGTCCCTCCAGATACCCAGTACCCACCCCCGGAGATGTGGATAGCAAGCTCTTGATCGTGTTGCCGCCTTTCGAGCTTGGGGACATCGCCACAGGGCTCCAATCGGTTGCCTTTGTGCACGACCCATTCGACCTCACCTTGAACTTGATAGCCAACCCAAAATGTCACAGGTACTTGCAGAAATCGACGGCGATCCTTCGAGCGGCTTTGTGGCTCGCAACCAGTATGTTACAGATCCATCAAAACTGGGACCGCTCCTCGACGGCGAATACTACACCCTTGGACCTGATACCTGGGGCTCAGAAAGCCCCCACAATGCTGCCCAGGACACAGACATTGCAAGGTTTGTACAAGATCTGGACTGGGTATTAGGAGCAAACAACTCCATCAGCCTATATGTGCGTATAAAACCCCCTTTGGCCTTCACGCCTTTCATTTCAGTTAACCTTTCCAGATGTTCCATGGAGGTACCAACTTCGGCCTAGGCAGCGGCTCCATCTGGAAGAACAAAACCAGTGCCTTTACCACAAGCTATGACTATGGCGCACCCCTTGACGAGAGTGGACGGACTACAGACTACTACTACACACTTAGAGACACCATCCAGAAGCATTCAAATCGCAGCATACCACAGCCCCCGCCAAATGTTCCGCTTTTAAATATACCGGAAGTCCAGCTGGCGCCTATAATAAGGCTATTTGACACCACTGCCACAACCACATTTAGCAACTCCCCCAGCACAATGGAAGAGCTCGGTCAGGATTACGGCTTTGTACTATATGAGCATAAAGTGACGCAGGCCATGTCTGGCCTGCTGCAGCCCGGCGATCGTCCTAGGGATCGAGTGATTGTCTATGTGAACGAAGCCCGCATTGGTGTCATTGACAATATTTGTAGGTCAAACTCTGGACCAGTTCCTTGGGACTTAACCCCCCCCCCCCCAAACCCCTTCCCATCCCCTGCAAAAGAAATAGGGAGGGGGCAAGTGCTGAATGCCTTCTTGACACATTGGCTGACAGACTCAAGACCAATACCCAATGAACATAACTTTGGATGTTCACCCCGGCGATACAGTCTCACTCTTGATAGAAAACCTCGGCCGAGTGGATTACTGGTCGCTAGAGGCCTATACATTTGATGGGTTGACAGATCCATACAAGGGCATTGTAGGAGATGTCACAATCGGAAATGCAACACTGGAAGACTGGGTGATGATATCATTCCCTTTGACCACTACACCGTTGTTCTCATCAAGCACAAACACCTCGGAAGTCACAGCAACACCTATGTTGTACTCCGGTGTCTTCAAGGCTCAGAACTACTCCAACCCGGCAGAACTTGATACCTTCATTGCGATTCCCAATGGTACAAAGGGTATGGTGTGGGTCAATGGCTTCAGCCTTGGCAGGTACTGGATCATCGGGCCCCAGCAGTCACTTTATCTGCCCGGTGCTATGCTGAAGGCTGGACAGAACAACGACATTGTGGTACTCGAACTCGAACCAGATCCAAATCAAGAAATGTTTGCAAGGGGTGAAACAGTGCGTACATGGTGCAATAATCCAGACCCGGATTACATACAGGCTGCCTCTTGATTGGGTCAAAATCGAGACTATTATATTAATTCCGACATATGCTTATAGTCATAAGCCCTCATACCCCCCCCTTAAACAAAGGCGGGTGTTCCTACAGCGCATAACGTGATGGCAGCTTAGGTGTGTTGGTGACTAGCTACGGTAACAAGATACTACCGTTTTTCAGATTCAGAAGCATAAATAGCCAGCTTATCTGTCTAATCTCATGTTGTTGTGGGGTTTCTCATCTCAGCTTTATAGAATAGGTAAATCCTTGCACTAAATCAACCGAAACTAGGTTATATTTTTTCGAGCTTACGGCAAAGTAATATTAGATATATGGTGATACTGCCCGTATGCGGTGCAAGAGGCTGTATCGTACTTCCCGAGCTGGTGCTTCGCTCTGACCGTTAAGAGTTAGATGCTGGCCTCACCTAATTCCAAGGGGAGTGATATCGCTTTGAGTGAATTCGGAGGATGTGTCCCCAGGCTGGGAGGAGAGGAGAAAGTGATTATTGATCTTTGCAAATTCAAACGATGTCTTATATCCTGTGGTTGGAGAATTAACCTGAACGACTTATTGATGACTGTGGATGCTCAGAGATCTATTAATTGGCTTTACGAGTACCTGATACCAGATGACAGCCTATTCCTAGAAGCGATAGGGCTGATGCATTCACCGCGTACCTCCTGTATTCGTAAGCACTTCAATGCTGCTGATTGCATTACACTACGAGAGGCGCTCCATTCTTCTACTTTAACTGACTAAGCTTACCTGCCGAAAATCCCGAGGTAAAGTCGAAGAGTTAGGCGGCCGCGGTCTTTAGGTACGTGGGTTGCAGGGCCTTCGCCTCTGGCATAAGATTTACAGGCCAATTGAACGAACGTCCTGGCCGCTGCTGCGTGATGATGTGGCAACCTAACCGACCCCATGTTCTATATCAGCCGCATCCTTTGTGTTGTCGTGTAGCACACGGAACCTGCACTGCTTCGAAATTTCCGTTCCCCTTTCTGTTGCACATAATCAACGGACGCGATATGCTGAACGGTGGCCTGAAACCACTTTGTTGTACTTGGACCGCATTCTCTTCTGCCGCCTCTGGATGGAATCTACGCGTTGCTTTTTCAGACAGACATCGCCCTTAGTTTCTAACCGTGGGTGGCTACGCTGCGGTTCACCCATTACTGTCGTAGTAGGTGCTAAAACCATCCCACAGCTAAAACCTCCCTATAAATTTTAGATAGATTTCTATATAAACTAGCATATTTAACTTAATATACCTCCATTAGTTTTAATTTAATTATAAAAAAGAGATTAGATTTAAATTAGTAAATTAAAGATATATATTTATATTATTTTTAATTAATTTTAAAAAGCTTTTAAAAAAGAAAACATTTCCGTAAATATTACGTAATATTTTAAAATTCGAGTTAAAAACGAGTCTTAGTAGGTTACTTATTATTAAACTTTTAACACGAAAATACTTACCTTTTATAGGACGGTTTTAGCTATAGGACGGTTTTAGCGCCCACTATAACAGTAATGGGTGAACCGCAGCGTAGCCACCATAGGGTGGGCAGGAGCGATATACCAACGGGTGGGGTACTAAAGCGAGTTTCTTGGCAGCCAGATTCAGTGGTAGTTTTCTCCCGAATACACATCACTTTTTGCCCTAGTGGCTCAGCAATACATACACCCACGGGTATATGAAATCCTGGTAGAGTCTTGCCGTTGTTCACCATCAGGCCCCGCACCTCTGACCAACCTCCGCGGATATCTGAAAGATAAGCCCACCAATGGAAGAGGGGAAAAGGCTCCATAGTTATAACCGAAACCCGGCGGCTTCACTAGTGCACGAGCTAGTCTGGCCTCTATTCCACTTCCAGCCCTTAACGCCGTTTCAAAACTTCGCATTGATGATGATCTCATAGCACATAAGCCTGCCATTGGGACTTCTTCCGTTGCCCATCTATGAAATTATTGGACGTCCTACCCTCTTTTCTCTGAAGGAACGAAGCCCAACCGAAATAAGCCCAGCTGCACATACCAAGAAGGAGATTTAAGAGCCGTGTCATGGATAAAATTAAAGACATGTTGTTAGTCGGGCCGTCCACAAGACGCCATGCTCCCTGGTGCCATGCTCCCTGGTCCTAACAATTGCCCAGGTCGCCTCGTACCAGGAAGGACGATGATCATGGCGAGCAAAAAGTGGCCAGCGAAGGCCAGCGATCGTCAATGGATGACACGGTGAAGAGCACTCTTGCGCAAGGACACCTGAAAGACGAAACAAGCGGTCCAGCAGTACAGATTTCGGCGCCGGCGGAGCTTACCGGCTTGACCGGTCAGTACCTTGTCGGAAAGGACGACAGCCTGGTGTCAGATCAGTAAGGAAATTCTATATCACCTCGGGTTACATGAATTCCGAATTGACTGTCAAGCAGAGAACGTCAAAAGCACGGCACTGCCAATGGACTTGCTTCTGCAACCATGGCTTCTGGAGCTATTAAGAAATAAAACCCGTTATTATAGCGTTTTATATTAAAGTTATTAAACACTAAAATAGATTTAAGATTTTTCTATATAATTTTTTAAGAGTCGTATTATAATATATTATTCTTATATTATTTAATAAAACTTATAAAAACTATATTATAAAATAAAATAATTTATTACGCTATAATATTAAAAGAAAAACGTTACGATATTAAAAGCACCATTATAGCTATCACTTATATATATATTATAATAAGTATTAAATTTAAGTTTTTTAATATATATATATATTATTTAATTATATATTTAATACTTTATTAAAACCTTTTTAAGTATAAGGTTAAAAAACTTATAATTATATTTTTTCTCTTTTAGGTATAAGGTTAAAAGACCTATAATTATATTTTTTTAAACTAAATTTTATTTAACTATATTATATTTCTATAACTAAGCTTTATCTCTTTAATTTATTTAAATAAAAGGTAAATCTTCTTAAGAAAGCGTATTAAATAATTAATATCTCTTTTTCCTTTTAGCTTATTTCTCTTTAGCTTATTATAAATCCTTACTTTATAAATAATAAACTTCTTTATTTCTTTTAAATAGATCTTATATATCTTTAAGGTGCTAATAAATATATCGATTTATTAAAATAAAAAAGAGTTTTCGTTTTTATACTTTTTTACTTTAATAAAAAAATCTTTTATTTAAGTAAAGATTTACTTACTATAAATAAAGTTTATTTCTATAGCTATTTATAAGCTATTAGATCTACACATTTAAAGTAATGCTTAGTAATAGAATATAGTGGCCTTACTTATAATTTATTTTAACTATAGCTATAAACTCGTTTAGTGGATTTAAAGGTTTTAGGCGCGTGTAAATAGTGGTTTAAACTTAACTATTATCTCGGTTTCGGTAAGTTAAATAATTGCTTTTAAATAGTTTTATAGAATAAAGTTATAGTAATCGCTTAGTTTTGCTAAATAAATATATATTTAAGTAAAGCTAAAACCTTAATTAAAGTAATAGCGGCTTTTTAATATCGCTTATTTCGAGCAACTTATATTTAAAGGCTTAAGTTATATAATAATAATACTTTTATATAATGCTTAATAGCGTTAAACTAGGTTACTTATAGCTTATAATAGCTTTAACCTTAATAAACCGGTTTATATTAAAGCTAATAGCTTATTAAAAGTATCGGTATAAATAAATTAAGTGTAGCTTAACGCTATAACTATTAGCGCAAAATAGCGGCTTTTAACTATAAATAAGCTTTTAAAAATAAATTAATAAGTTATTATAAAAAGTTTTATATAGTAAAACCTATTATATTAATTTAAAAGATATATTATATTTTATCCTTCTTAAATACTTATTATTATTTTAGCTTAATAGCGAAACTTAAATAAATAAAATAATTAATAATTATATTTTTTAAAATTAAATTTTATTTATTTAAATAAAAAGTAACCTTTCTTTTTAAATATAAAGTTAAAAGACTTATAATTATATTTTTTTAAAAATTAAATTTTATTTAACTATATTATATTTTTATAATTAAGCTTTATTTCTTTAATTTATTTAAATAAAAGGTAAACCTTTTTAAAAAATCGTATTTAATTTATAACTTTTTATTTTTTCTTTAACTTATTATTAATTTTTACTTTATAGATAATAAATTTCTTTATTTCTTTAAAATAAATCTTATATATTTCTAAAGTAATAATAAGTATATCGATTTACTTAAATAAAAAAGGGTTTTTATCTTTATATTTCTTCACTTTAATAGGAAAACTTTTTACTTAAATAAATAATTAAAGTTTATTTCTATAGCTATTTATAAGCTATTAAATTTATATATTTAAATAATAAAATATAGTAGCTTTATTTAAGTTTTAAGCGTATATAAATGCTAATTTAAGCTTAATTAATAATTATTTCGGTTTTAGCTAAATAATTATTTTAAAATAGTTTTATAGAATAAGGTTATAATAGATATATATTTAAATAAAGCTAAAACTTTAATAAAGGTAATAACGGCTTTTTAATATTACTTATTTTAAATAACTTAAAGGCTTAAGTTATATAATAATAACACTTTTATATAATGCTTAACGGCGTTAAACTAGCTTATAGCTTATAATAGCTTTAACTTTAACGGGCTAATAGCTTATTAAAAGTACCGGTATAAATAAACGCGGCTTAACGTTAAAGCTATTAGCGTAAAATAGCGGCTTTTAACTATAAATAAGCTTATAAAAGTAGATTAATAAGTTATTATAAAAATTTTTATATAGTAAGACCTATTATATTAATTTTAAAAGATATAATATAGTTTACTATATTATAAGATAAATTATATTATAAGATACTTTTATTAAAACTATTAACTTCTAGTAACCCTAGTACCTATATAGGGCAAATAAGTTAATAAAAATTAATATTTATAAATGTTAATTAATTTAAACTACTTATTTTTAATTAATTTAATTAATTTAAAGGGGCGGGGGTAGCTATATAAGAGTTTAAAATAGCTAACTTTTAATAAAAAAGCCTTTTTTTAATAATAATTACATTTTAAATTTTTATATTAATTTCGCTTTACTTTACCTATTTATATATTTAATATATTAGAAATTAATAACTATAATACTTATTTACTTAAAAAAAATTCTTTTAGCTCTTTAAATAATTAAGAATTTTTAAAAAAAATTATAAAAAACCTTTTAATTATTATAAAGCTATATAAATTTTAATATCTCTAGCTTAACTTTATTTTATAGAATA
The DNA here is from genome assembly GCA_023242295.1 of Diaporthe ilicicola. NCBI lineage: Eukaryota > Fungi > Ascomycota > Sordariomycetes > Diaporthales > Diaporthaceae > Diaporthe > Diaporthe ilicicola. The sequence goes on along the minus strand of JALPVH010000088.1, from coordinate 40,797 downwards.
AACTATTAATATTCCCTTTAAAAAGTATATATTAATAAGTATAAACTTAATTAATTTAAAAAGTAAACGTTTATTTAATATATTTTTAATTAAAATACTTAAGAATTTTTAATATAATTATTTAATATAAAAAATATAGCTAACCTTTTATTAATATTATAAATTAATAAGCTTATTAATAAGCGATAAGTTTAACGCTTTTTAAAGAAAATAAAGATTTACACACCTTAAATCGAAGGGTATATACCTATTATACCACCGCCCCACCTTTTATAGCAGCCTTAGCTAATTAAATTACGCTATTTCACCTTACGCTTCGCTAGCTTAATGCTTATATTAAACTATATTATCACTACCTACCTTTATTTAACGGCCTTACGCTAGCGCTTTATTATATAGATTAATTTTTTTATTAAAATTAATTAATTTAGCTTTAAAAATATCGCTTAAATCTCCGGTTAGGAAGGTTTATAGTAGCGAGAAGGTCCACGGTAATAAAAGCTTATAGCAGCAATAAGGTTTATAGTATTACGGCGGCGGTTAGCCCTATAGCGGCGATAAGGCCTATAGCAGCAATAAGGCCTATAGCGGCGATAAGGCCCACGGCGGCGATAAGGCCTACGGCGGCGATATAGTTAAATTAATATTGTGTATATATATTAGGCGGTAAGCGTAAATTTCTATACACTAAGGGTATATTAAGTGTATACCCTTCGATTTAAAGTGTGCGAATCTTTATTTTCTTTATAAATATATAATTAGCTTTAAAGATTAAGTTTAATTAGCTTTATAATTATTAAAGGGCCTTTTATAAAGATTTAAAGGTTATTAAAAATTAATTTAAGCTGCTTTATAATATAATAGTTAAGTATAATATTATTAATAATAACTTATATAACTTTAATAAAATTAGCTTTATAATCGGTTAAATAACTATATTAATAGTTATTTTATATATAAATAAATTTGGAAAAGCTTAATTTATATAGCTTAATAACCGAAAATAGTTTATAGCTATTAAATATTAAAACCGGAGATTCGTATACCTATTTTTAAAAAGTACGCACCTTAATAAAAGCTTAAAATACTTAAAAGTTAGATATATTTAATAACCTTAAATTAAAGCCTTTTTCTTAAAAAAAAAAACTTTTATTAAAAGGGCCGGTAAGGTAAAGGGGGTAAGCCCTAAAGCGTAATAAAGGGCCGTAAATAAAGCCGGTAAATATAATATAAGCTTAAAGGATTAACCCGCCTTCTTTATATTCCTTAAAAGTTATAAAGATATAAGTACCTATTTAGGAAATAATATAATTTAATTAGTTATAAAGATTAAATTAGTTAGCATTAGGTATATACCTTTTAAAAATAAATATATAAATTTCCGGTCTTTAAATATATTAATATAAAAGGTAAATATATCCTATTATTTATAATTATTAAGGCCGCCTATTATTTTATTAATTAAATTAAATAATCTCTATTTTTTTTAAATAGGTAAATAAATAATATAATTAATTTAAAATAAAGAATAAATATTCGCGCACCTATTTTTAGCTAATATATACCTAATGCTAATTAAGTAAATAGTTTAAAATACTTAAAAGTTAAAGGCATTTAATAACCTTAAATTAAAGCCTTTTTCTTAAAAAAAACTTTAGGGCCGGTAGGGTAAAAAGGGTAAGCCTTAAAGCGTAGTAAAAGGCTATAAATAAGGCCGGTAAGTATAATATAAGCCTAGAAAATTAACCCGCCTCCTTTATATTCCTTAAAAGTTATAAAGATATAAGTACCTATTTAGAAAATAATATAATTTAATTAGTTATAAGGCTAGATTAGTTAGCATTAAATATATATTAGCCGAAAATAAGTGCGCGAATATTTATTCTCTTAAAATAGCTTTAATATTTTAATAAATATATTAAATTATAAAAAAAGCTATATATCGAATACTTATCTTAAATAGCTATAAAAGCTATATATTAGCTAAAGTTATATAATAATATAAAGATAATAATATTATTTTTATTAATATACCGTTATATTTTTCTTATTTATTTTAACTTTTAAATATTATATTATTTCGGTTATTTTAATATATAAATAATAATAAAATTAACCTTTTTATTCGGATATTTATTATTTATATTATTAAGCTTAAGTTCTTTATTATATTTATAACGGCTTATAATAAAGTTTTTATAAAGAAGAATTATAAGTTTAAGTTTAAAAAAGCTAAAATTTCTTTTTAAAATTTAAATATTATTATTTTTAAGTTAAATATTTACTTATAAACTTTATTATTATTTCTTCCTATATCTCCTTTAAAATAAAAATTATAAATATTATTTAATACTTAATAAACTATATAGTAATTCGGTTTTATTAAAAATAAAATATTAATATATTAAAGTAGCTTTTCTATATTAATTTTTAAAGCTATTAATTAGTTAATAAAGGATATATAAATAATAATATATAAACTTATTATTTTTAAAGATTAAATCTATATATTTTAAGATATTAATATAGTATTTTTTAAACGCTAAAAGGCTAAAAAAAGTTAAATATAGTTTAAAGGGTTATTTATTATCGAAAGATTTTATATAATTATTAAAGAAAAATAAAAAAGGAAATAGCTAGCTAATAAAATAGCTAATAATAATAAAAAAGTAAGTTATAATAAACCGATAAAATAATAATATAGTAACTATAATAAGATTAAATATAATATAAGAATTTATAAGAAAAATATAAAAAACTTTAATTAATTAAACTTTAAAAAAATTATAGCTTTTTAAATTTAAGTAATATTAATTAATATTAATATATATATTTTAGCTAACCGTTATAAATTACGTTTTAATAGTATAATTAATATTAATTAATATTAATTAAATAGTTTATATTAAACGTAAGTTATTTTAAATTAATATTATAGTTACTTTTACCGCTTTAAATTAATTAAATTAATTAAAAATAAATAGTTTAAATTAATTAATATTTATAAATACCAATTTTTATTAATATATTTACCTTATAAAAGTATTAAGGTTATTAAAAGTTAACGGTTTTAATAAAGGTATTTTATAATATAATTTATTTTATAATATAGTAAACTATATTATTATAAACTATTTAGCTTATTTAAATTCTATTTCTTAGAGTTAGGAATGCAATAAGTAAGGGGAAGAAAGCTATAGTTAATTAAGCTGCAGCTTCCTCTTTCTCTATAAACTTTATTTACTTTATACTTAAGCTTCCGCAAGTAACTTTATATAATAAGGAGCATTTACTATACCGTTAAATACCTTCTAGGAGGTTCTATAGGCACCTAAAAGGGAAAAACTATAATGCAGAGAAAAACCTTTTAGCTAAAGATATAGTAACTAATAGTAATAAGTATATAATTATAGGGAATTAGTTAAGGGGTAAAAATAGTCTTACCTTTTAATATTAAAGGGGCGCGCTAAAGGGAGGGCAGGTTTAAAGGCACTAGCGGGATTTAAACCTATACCCTTTATATTATTAGTGCAGAAGAGTACTTTAACGCTTAACTAATGCGCTATAGTGCTAAACTATATTATTATACCTTATTCTTTTTAAATATTTATTATTATTCTAGCTTAATAAAGAAACTTAAATAAATAAAATAGTTAATAACTTTATTAGTTAGCTTATATAATAAAAATATTTATTTATTAAAACTTTTACTTATAAGTAAATAGTTTTTAAGCTAGTTATAAGCTATAATAGTAAGCATTATAATATTTTTAAAGAAAATAAACTAATATTAAATAATTATCACTTTAAAAGAAGTAATTATAATAATTATATTAGCTATTATTAAAGATTATTTATTAGCTAATGCTTAATTACTTTTAAACCCTCTTTAAACTTTAAACTTAACTATTAAAAAGACTTTAAAGCTCTCGATTATAAGCTTATTAAAAAAAAGATTATAGCGTAACTTATTACCTACTATTATAGTGTTAAAGCTAAAAAAAAGGAAAATTTAAGAGAAATTTAAATAATTTAAAGCTACTTTCTATATTAATTAAAATAGCTAAAATCTCGTTAACTATAGCCTTTAATATAAAGATAATCTTAATAACTTAAAGCTTATTAATAATAACTTTATAAAAACTCGAGTTATTATAATAGTTACTTATTATATATTATAATTAAACCTTTTTAAGTTTATTAATAAAGAGATATTTTATAACTTTTAAAAGTAACTTTATAAGTAAAATCTCGAGATATTTAATATAATTAATAAATTATAGAAATAAAAGCTTTATTACTTTCTTTAAAAGTATAAATTTTATACCGGCTTAAACGATAGCTAAATTAGTAACTAATTAATATATCTTTTAAAAGATAAAAACTTTTCCAAATAAAATAATAATAACTTTTATAGCATTATAGCATATTACTTAAGCGTTAGGGTACCCTTTTATATTAATAAGGCGAAGAGTATAAGTTTAAATCTTGCTAATGCCTTTAAACTTACTCTTTTTTTAACGCGCCCCTTTAACGTTAAAGGGTAAAACTATTTACCTTAACTAATTCCCTATAATTAAAAGCCTTTATATTATTAGTTATTATACCTTTAGCTAAAAGTTTTTTCTTTATAATATAATTTTTCCTTTTTAAATATATATAAAACTTTTTAAAAGATATTTAACGGTATAATAAATACTTCTTATTATATTAAGTTACTTACGGTTATATTTAAATATAAAGTAAATTAAGGTTTATTAAAGATAAAAGGTTATAAACTCTTTTATTATAGCTACCTTTCTTTTACTTTATAAAATTCTTAACTTTAATAAATAAAATTTTAAATAAAAAGTAGTTTATAATAACCTTTATAAGGCTAAGATTCTCTCTTAATTAAGAGTATATCGATACTATTTATAGCTGCTTAATTAAGATAAAGAATTATAAGAATAGTTATCGATTATTTTATTTATATAAGTTCCCCTATTAAGCTAAAATAATAGTAAATATTTAAAAAGAATAAGGTATAATATATCTTTTAAGATTAATATAATAAGTTTTACTATATAAAACTTTTTATAATAACTTATTAATCTGCTTTTATAAGCCTATTTATAATTAAAAGCCGCTATTTTATATTAATAGCTATAGCATTAAGCTACGCTTAATTTATTTATATTAATGCCTATAATAAGCTATTAGCCTATTAAGGTTAAAGCTATTATAGGCTATAAGTAACCTAATTTAACGCTATTAAGCATTATATAAAAGTGCTATTATTATATAACTTAAATATAAATATAAGTTGCTTAAAATAAGCGATATTAAAAAGCCGTTATTATTTTAAAGGTTTTAGCTTTACTTTATAAATATATACCTATTTAGTAAAACCGAGTAATTACTATAACCTTTTCCGCTATATTATAAAACCACTCGAAAGCAATTATTTAAAGATTAAAAATTTATATACTTATTTTCGAAGGGTATATACCTAATGCTAACTAATTTAATCCTTATAAGTAATTAAATTATACTATTTCCTAAATAGATATTTATATCTCTATAACTTTTAAGAAATATAAAAAAGGCTTATTAATTTTTTAAACTTATATTATACTTATTAGCCTTATTTATAGCCCTTTATTACGCTTTAAGGCTTGCTTTCTTTACCTTACCGGCCCTTTTAATAGAAATATTTTTTTTTAAAAAAGGCTTTAATTTAAGGTTGCTAAATACACTTAACTTTTAGGTGTTTTAGGCTTTTATTAGGGTGTATACTCTTCGAAAATAGGTATACGAATCTCTAGTCTTATTATTTAACCTGTTATATAAAACCGAGACAACTGCTAGTTAAGCTTAAACCACCACTTACACACGTTTAAAACCCTATTAAGCGAGTTTACAGCTGCGGTTAAAATAAACTATAATTAGGTAAAGCTATTATATTTTATTATTTAAATGCGTGGATCTAATAGCTTTATAATAAATAAATTTTTACTTAAGTAAGAGGTTATCTTATTAAAGTAAAGAAGTGTAAAGATAAAAACCCTTCCCTATTTAAGTAAATTAATATATTTATTATTACCTTAAAGATATATAAGGTTTATTTTAAAGAAATAAAAAAGTTTATTGCTTATAAAGTAAAAATAAATAAGTTAAATAGAAAAAAGAAGGTTAATTATTTAATACGCTTCTTTAAAAAGGTTTACCTTTTATTTAAATAGATTAAAGAGATAAAGCTTAATTATAGAGATATAATATAGTTAAATAGAATTTAATTTAAAAAAACATAATTATAAGTCTTTTAACCTTATATTTAAAAGAGACGAAAATAGTTATAATAATTATAAAAATAATAATTATAAGAAGGATAATAATTATAAAAAGAATAATAATTATAAAAATAAAGATTTATAAAGTAAAAAATAAAGGGCATAGAGTAAACCGTTATATTATATTAATATAGCACTAAATTAACTAAACACTTATCGGAATTAATTAATTTAATATTAAAGAGTATCCTTAATCGCTTAAATTTAGTTTTTTTAAATTTTTAACGATAATATAAGTTTTAAATTACTTTAATTTTAAGAAGCAATAATAAAAAGACCGAAGATTTATATACCTATTTTTAAAGGGTATACACCTAATATTAACTAATTTAGTTTTTATAACTAATTAAATTATATTATTTCCTAAATAGATACTTATATCTTTATAACTTTTAAGGAATATAAAAAAGGCAGGTTAATTCTTTAAGCTCGCATTATATTTATTAGCCCTATTTACGGCCCTTTACTATACTTTAAGGCTTACCCTTTTTGCCCTACCGGCCCTTTTAGCAAAAGTTTTTTTTTTTTAAAAAAAAGGCTTTAATTTAATATTACTAAATATATTTAACTTTTAAGTGTTTTAGGCTTTTATTAAGGTGTATACCCTTCGAAAATAGGTGCGTAAATCTTTAGTTTTATAGTAAACCGATTATCGCCTTTAAATAAAATAAAATTATAATTTATATAGCTTAAGCACCCTTTAAACTATTATAAAGAAAACGGAGATTCGCAGAGCAAAAAATAAAGGGCGCAGAGCAAACCGCTTATTTAATTACACTATATTAATACAACGCTAAATCAACTAAATACTTATCGGAATTAATTAATTTAGTATTAAAGAGTATCCCTAGTCGCTTAGACTTTGTTTTTTTAATATTGCAGCAATAATACAGATCCGAGAAGTAGTAGTAAACCGACTATCGCCTTAAGACAAGGTTATAGTCCGTATAGCCTAAGCACCCTTTAAACCACTATAAATTCGAGCAATTAGGTACCCTGGCGAGTATAGCGATAGTTCGGTATATTTATAGCGAAGAGGATATTCGGGCATAATAGCTATATAGTTAATATAATGGTGTATATACAAATTTGGGTAGTGGGCGTTATTTATGCACTAGGGGCTATATGTACCTCTATACCCTTTGTTTTTTGCTTTACGAATCTCCGTTTTCATTATAAATTTAAGTAATTAAATGCCCTAGTAAGTATAGCAATAATATAGTATAATTATAATAAAGAGAATATTCGAGTATAATAACTATAAAGTTAATATAATAATATATATATAAATTTAAGTAGTGAGCGTTATTTATATATTATAGTAAGGGCTATATATACCTTTATACCCTTTATTTTTTATTTTATAAATCTTTATTTAGCACTATAGTGTATTAGTTAAGCGTTAAAGTACCCTTTAATATTAGTAATATAAAGGGTATAAGTTTAAATCCTATTAATACTTTTAAACTTACTTTTCCTTTAATATACCCTTTTAGCATTAAAGGGCGAAATTATTTACCCTTAACTAATTTCCTATAATTATATACTTATTATTATTAGTTATTATATCCCTTTAGCTAATAAGGTTTTTTCTTTATATTATAAGTTTTTCCCTATTAAGCGTTTATAAAACCTTTCGGAAGGTATTTAACGGCGTAGTAAATACTTTTTACTATATAAAGTTACTTGCGAAAGCTTAAATATAAAGTAAACTAAAGTTTATATAGAAAGGGGGAGCTATAACTATTAATTATAGCTTCCTTCCCCTTACTTTACTATATTTCTAGCTTTAAAAGATATAATTTAAATAAGATAAATAGTTTATAAATCTCTATTTTTATAATTATAAAGAGAATAGTAATTATAAGGAGGATAATAACTTAAACCTTAATAATAACTTTAATTTTAATAATAACTTCGATTTTAATAGCTATAATTTTAATTATTAACGCCCTTATTAACTAATAGCTTAATAGCCCTTAATTAGTTTATAGCTTTATTAATTTCTTAATTAATTACTTAACTAAGCTATTAGTTAACTTAAACTATTAGCTATTTACTAACTATTATTAATATTTCGATATAATAGAAAAACTTTAAAAATTATATTTTTAAAGCCTATAAAATTTATAACTAAAGTGGAAAACTACTAATATTAATTTATAAGGAGACCGGAGATTCGCATATCTATTTTCAAAGGGTACGCACCCTAATAAAAGCCTAAAACACTTAAAAGTTAGGTATATTTAGCAATATTAAATTAAAGCCTTTTTCTTAAAAAAAAAAACTTTTACTAAAAGGGCCGGTAAGGTAAAGGGGGTAAGCCCTAAAGTATAGTAAAAGGCTATAAATAAAGCCGGTAAGTATAATATAAGCTTAAAGAATTAACCCGCCTTTTTTATATTCCTTAAAAGTTATAAAAATATAAGTACCTATTTAGGAAATAGTATAATTTAATTAGTTATAGGAATTAAATTAATTAGTATTAGGTATATACTCTTTAAAAATAGATGTGTAAATCTCTAGTCTCTTTATAAATAGTTAGCTATAATGGGTATAGCTAATTAGTTAGTTATAGCTATTTAGCCTAATAAATAATTTAGCTTAAATAGCTTCTCTAAATTAGCTTATAGATATTATTCTTTTAATAATAGCTTTTACTTAAAATAATAATAGTTACCTTTATAATTAATATAATATATTTAAATATAAAACGAAAGATTTATATATTTATTTTTAAAGAATATATACTTAATGCTAATTAATTTAATTTTTATAACTAATTAAATTATATTATTTCTTAAATAAATATTTATATCTTTATAACTTTTAAGAAATATAAAGAAGGTAAGTTAATCTTTTAAGCTTATATTATACTTACCGGCTCTATTTATAGCCCTTTATTATACTTTAAGGTTTACCCCTTTTACTTTACTAGCTTTTTTAATAAAAGTTTTTTTTTTTTTTAAAACGCTTTAATTTAAAATTATTAAATACGCTTAACTTTTAAGTATTTTAAGCTTTTATTAGGGTATATACCTTCCGAAAATAAATATATAAATCTTTAATCTTTTAAATATAATATACTTTATACTATATAATAATAAAACTTAATATATAATAATAGATATCCTTTTTAAATATAAGGTTAAAAGACTTATAATTATATTTTTTTAAGCTAAATTTTATTTAACTATATTATATTTTTATAATTAGGCTTTATCTTTTTAATTTATTTAAATTAAAGATAAACCTTTTAAAAAAAGTATATTAAATAATTAACTTTTCTTTTTCTATTTAGCTTATTATTAAACTTTACTTTATAAGCGATAAACTTTTTTATTTCTTTAAAATAAACCTTATATATTTTTAAAATAATAATAAATATATCGATTTATTTAAAAAAGAAAGGGTTTTTATTTCTATACTTCTTTACTTTAATAAAAAAGAGACCGGAGATTTACACACTTATTTTCGAAGAGTATATACCTAATGCTAACTAATTTAATCCCTATAACTAATTAAATTATATTATTTCCTAAATAAGTATTTATATCTTTATAACTTTTAAGGAATATAAAAAAGGCAGGTTAATTCTTTAAGCTTATATTATATCTATTAACTTTATTTATAGCCCTTTACTATACTTTAAAGCTTACCCCCTTTACCCTACCGGCCCTTTTAATAAAAGTTTTTTTTTTTTATTTTAAGAAAAAGGCTTTAATTAAAGACCGGAGATTTATATATCTATTTTCGGAGAGTATATATCTAATGCTAATTAATTTAGTTCCTATAACTAATTAAATTATACTATTTCCTAAATAGGTATTTATATCTTTATAACTTTTAAGGAATATAAAGAAGGCGGATTAGTTTTTTAAGCTTATATTATATTTACCGGCTTTATTTATAGCTTTTTACTATACTTTAAGGTTTACCCCTTTTACCTTACCGGCCCTTTTAATAGAAGTTTTTTCTTTATTTTAAGAAAAAGGCTTTAATTAAAGGTTATTAAATATGCTTAACTTTTAAGTGTTTTAAGCTTTTATTAAAGTATATACCCTTCGAAAATAGGTGTGTAAATCTCTAGTCTCTTTAATTAAAGGTTATTAAATACGCTTAACTTTTAAGTGTTTTAAGCTTTTATTAGGGTGCGTACCCTCTGAAAATAAATATATAAATCTTTAGTCTTATAAAAAAAACCCTTTATTTAAATAAAGATTTATTTATTATAATTAAAGTTTATTTCTATAGATATTTATAGTAAAGCTATTAAATTTATATATTTAAATAATAGCATTATAGCGCATTAGTCGAGCGTTAAGGTACTCTTTTATATTAGTAATATAAAGAGTATAGGTTTAAATCTTATTAATGCTTTTTTAACCTGCCCTTTTAATAATACACCCTTTTAGCGCTAAAGGGCAAAACTAATTTTTCCCTTTAATTATTTCCCTATAATTATATACCTATTACTATTAATTATTATATTTCTAGCTAAAAGGTTTTTCCTTATATTACGGTTTTTCCCTTTTAAGCGCTTATAAAACCTTTTAAAAGGTATTTAACGGTATAGTAAATGCTCTTTATTATATAAAGTTACTTATAAAAGCTTAAATATAAAGTAAATAAGGTTTATAAAGAAAGGGGAAGCTATAGCTTTAACTTTAATTATAGCTTTCTTTCCTTTACTTTACTATATTTCTAGCTTTAAAAGATAGAATTTAAATAAAAAATAGTTAATATATTTAAATAATAGAATATAGTAGCTTTACTTAAGTTTTAAATATATATAAGTGCTAGTTTAAGCTTAATTAATAGTTATCTTAATTTTAGTTAAATAATTATTTTAAAGTGGTTTTATAATATAGCAGTATAAAGTTATAATAAGTATATATTTAAAAACCGAAGATTTACGTAACTAGAGATTTATATATTTATTTTCGAAAGGTATATACCTAATACTAATTAATTTAATTCCTATAACTAATTAAATTATATTATTTCTTAAATAAGTATTTATATCTTTATAACTTTTAAGAAATATAAAAAAGGTAGGTTAATTTTTTAAGCTTATATTATATCTACCGGCTCTATTTATAGCCCTTTACTATACTTTAAGGCTTGCCCCCTTTGCTCTATTAGCCGTTTTAATAAAAAAATTTTTTTTATTAAAAAAAAGGCTTTAATTTAAGGTTGCTAAATACGCTTAACTTTTAAGTGTTTTAGGCTTTTATTAAGGTGCGTACCCTTTAAAAATAAGTGTGTAAATCTCTAATCTTTATATTTAAGCTAAAACCTTTAAAGTAATAGCGGCTTTTTAATATTATTTATTTTAAGTAACTTAAAAGCTTAAGTTATATAGCGATAGCACTTTTATATACTAATAGTGCTTAATAGCGTTAAATTAAGTTATTTATAGCTTATAATAACTTTAACCTTAATATACTAGTATAAATAGGCGTAGCTTAATATTATAGCTATTAATATAATATAGCGGCTTTTAACTATAAATAAGCTTATAAAAGTAAATTAATAAGTTATTATAAAAAGTTTTATATAATAAAACTTATTATATTAATCTTAAAAGATATATTATATTTTATCTTTTTTAAAACAATTAAAGATTTATATACTTATTTTTAAAAGGTATATACTTAATGCTAACTAATTTAATCCCTATAACTAATTAAATTATATTATTTCCTAAATAAATACTTATATTTTTATAACTTTTAAAAAGGTATTATAGCGTATTAGTTAAGCGTTAAAGTACCCTTTTACATTAATAATATAAAGAGTATAAGTTTAAATTTTATTAATACCTTTTTTAACCTGCTCTTTTAACGGCGCACCCTTTTAGCGCTAAAGGGCAAGATTATTTACCTTAACTATTTCCCTATAATTATATACCTATTATTATTAGTTATTATATCCTTAGCTAATAAGGTTTTTTCCCTATATTATAAGTTTTTCCTTATTAAGCGCTTATAGGGCCTTTCGAAAAATACTTAATAGCGTAGTAAATACTTCTTACTATATAAAGTTACTTATAAAAGCTTAAGTATAAAGTAAACTAAGGTTTATAAAGGAAGGGTGCCCCCTTTACCCTATTAGCTCTTTTAGTAAAAATTTTTTTTTTTAAAAAAAGGGCTTTAATTTAAAGTTATTAAATACGTTTAACTTTTAAATGTTTTAAGCTTTTATTAAAGTGTATACCTTTCGAAAATAGATATATAAATCTTTAATCTCTTTATTAAAATATATACCTTTTAAAAATAAGTATATAAATCTTTAATCTCTTTTTAAATATTTATTATTATTTTAGCTTAATAAAGGAACTTAAATAAATAAAATAATTAATATACTATTATATTAACTTTATAGCTATTATACTTAAATATTCTTTTTATTATAATTATATTATATTATTATTATATTTATTAAGCCACTTAATTACTTAAATTTATAATAGTGTAATAGTTTTAAGCTAAAAGCTAAAATAGCGTTAATTAGCAATAATTAATTATAATAATATCGACTATTTTATTTATTTAAGTTCCTTTATTAAGCTAAAATAATAATAAATATTTAAGAAGGATAAGGTATAATATAGAGACCGGAGATTTATATACCTATTTTCGGAGAGTATATATTTAATACTAACTAATCTAATCCCTATAACTAATTAAATTATACTATTTCCTAAATAGATATTTATATCTTCGCGACTTTTAAGAAATATAAAGAAGGCGGGTTAATTCTTTAGGCTTATATTGTGCCTACCGGCTCTACTTATAGCCCTTTACTGCGCTTTAGGGCTTACCTTCTTTACCTTACCGGCCCTTTTAGCAGAAGTTTTTTTTTTATTTTAAGAAAAAGGCTTTAATTAGAGGTTGCTAAATGCGCCTAACTTTTAGGTGTTTTAGGCTTTTATTAAGGTGCGTACCCTTCGAAAATAGGTGCGCAAATCTCCGGTCTTATAATATATCTTTTAAATTAATATAAAAGGTTTTATTATATAAAACCTTTTATAATAACTTATTAATCTGCTTTTATAAGCCTATTTATAGTTAAAAGCTGCTATTCTGCGCTAATAGCTATAGCGTTAAGCTACGCCTAATTTATTTACGCTAATACTTTTAATAAGTTATTAGCTTATCGAGGTTAAAGCTATTATAGGCCGCAAGCTAGTTTAACGCCGTTAAGCACTATATAAAAGTGTTATCGCTATATAACTTAAGCCTTCTATATATAAATATAAGTTGCTTAAAATAAGCGATATTAAAAAGCCGCTATTGCCTTAAAGGTTTTAGCTTTATTTTATAAATATATAACTATTATAACCTTTTTCGTTATATTATAAGACCACTTAAAAGTAATTACTTAAAAGACCGGAGATTTATATATTTATTTTTAAAAGATATACACTTTAATAAAAGCCTAAAATACTTGAAAGTTAAGCGTATTTAGCAACCTTAAATTAAAGACCGGAGATTTATATACCTATTTTCGGAAGGTATACACCCGCGTATAACTAATTATATAGCCCTATATATATAAATTTATTTTAACTATAGGCTAGCTATAATTAAGGTTAATATTAATATATAAATTAATATATTATACTATTTTAACCCCTTATCCTTCTATTTAATTCTAATTATATATTTATTATCTATATATCGGCCTAATTCCATAGTATTTTAAGCAGAATTTATACTTAACTATATATTTACCTACCTTTAAGCATTTTAATCTAAGATTATATACCCTTATTGCTACTATCCTCGCTAGCGAGTTTATCTAGGGTTAGATTTATATATTATAATTAGTTAATAGTTTTCTATATACCTATATACTACTTTTTAGCCCTTAAGCCTATATTTAAAAAAATAGTTTAAGAAGAAGATTATTGTTTTAGCTAATAGTTTACTTACCTTATAAGCCTTTTTATTAGCCGTTAATCTTATTAAACGGTTTTCCGCTAAGTAATACTATTATAGGTATCCTTTTTATTTAGGGACTATAGGGTTAAGTTATTCTACTTTTAATTTAAGTTAACCCTTTATATTAAGGCTATTATTGCCCTTATTTTATTACCTACCCTATTACTTAAGCTAGAAGTTATTAATTTAATTATCTTTACTATTATTAATTTCCCTTAGCTTTTACTATTTCTAAATATATCCTTTTTATTAAGGTTAAATATAGCTAGCTTATAGGGCCTTCCCTTTACTTTAACCTTTTTTAATAAAAGGGTAGCTAAAAGCAGGTTATTAATTAAAAGATTATAATCGAGCTAAAAGAATTTATATATATTTACCTTTTTAAGGGGTATATCGGCTTTTAATTAATTTATAATTTAATTAATATAGATTAGGCTAAATTATATAAATATAGAGCAGTTATAAGTTATAGGCAAGTAATTACCCTATAGAACTTCTCTTTAAAATATTTATTTTATATATACCTTTACCTTTAAAAGAAGATTTAGCATTATTTATAAAATATATAGAAAAAGGGCTCCTAACTACTTTTACCTATTAAACTTCTAAAATAAGGATATCTTTTAATATACTTTCTTTAAGCGAAAGTTATAAGCTATATCCTTTAAAGCCTTATAGATAGCCTTAATTAGGTAAAAAATGTTTCTAATTCTATAGGCTAGATATACCTTTAATTTATAATATAAGCTTTTTATTAATAATATTATATATAGGCCGAAGTTAAAGGTTTTATAGATTTTATAGGCAGCCTATTTAGCTATAATAACCTTTTTCTTATTTATATACTAGATCTTTAAGTATTTAATTATAGCCGTTTAATTTTAAAACTTCTTTTATAGTTACTATTATACCGCCTTATAAACCTTATAATCGGTTAAATATTTTATAAATTTAAAAAGGTTAAATAAAGCTTATTAAATATAGGGGATATTATCCGAAACCTTTAATAAGATTATTACTTTATTTCTTATCGGTGTATTTAATAAGGCTAATTTATTATTCTTATTAGCTTTCTTATTAGCTTTCTTTTTTAATTTTATATTTATTAAAATAATTAATTTCTACTATTTTTTTTTAATATTAAGAATAATATTTATATTAATATAAAAGATATAAAGTTAATATTAAATCCGAGGAAATATATACTTAAAGGTATTAATTAAAGTAGTATTATAATTAATAATAAATAAATTAGGCTTTTTAGCCTTATAAAATTAAAGTAATTTATAAATTTACTTTAAAAGCTACCGGAATATAAATTTCTTTTTACCGCTAATAATACTTTAAAAAAAAGAAATATTCTTTTTTATATAGATAATTATAGTATTTTAGAAATATAGTATCTTTTTATTATTGATCGAATAAGTATAATTAAGTAAGAGATAATAAGAAAAATAACGCTTTTATAATTAAGCTAATTATACCTTTTTATATTAAAATATACCTATAACCTTTTTTTAACTATTAATAATATAGTAATACTAGGCGTTATTTTTTTTAAGGAAGTTTAATATTATTTAGGTTATTATATATATTTTCTATTTCTCCTTATAAAAGCTGGCTAGCTAATTCTTTATTATATTAGCTTTTAGTAAAACCGTCGGGTACTTTTATTAAAAAAGAGATTTAAATATCTTTAGCTTAGCTAAGGATAGGTTTTATACCGCTTAAATAAGGAATTTATAATATTCTTCTAATAATTATACCTAGCTATATTAGGCTTTAAAGATTTTTTACGGCTTATAATAGGTATATTATCCCTTTTCGATAAGCAGCCTTTACTTATTAGATATCGCCTTTATTATATATATAATTACTTATTATTTATAATTAGCTTTAATTATAATTATATTATTTTATATAGTAGTTAAAAGGCGCTAGGTATTTCGATTATAGCCTAATATCTTCCGCTAAGGCTTTTCTGTTTAAATCGTTATTAGCTAATTAGCAGATATTATAGCCTTATTTAAATTAGCCTTTAGCTTATTATAGGTATTATATTTATCCCTAAAAAGTTTTAAAAAGAAAGGAGGGTTAAAAAGTGCTAGGCGGCAGTAGTTTATAGCTATAATATTTAAGTTTTATTTATAATAGTCGGCTTACTATTACGGCTTAAGGCCTAAATAATCTAGTATATCTATTATTATAATAATGCCGAATAAATGTTATTTAATTAGATAGAAATAAAATTTAGTATTATATTAATTAAGTATATTAAGGTTAAATTAATTAAGCGATAAGTAGGTAGTTAATAGGTAAGTATTTAAGTATAGTAAAAGAATTTATTATAGGGTATATAGCTAATAATATAAAAAATATTCTGGCGGCGGAGGCGGCGGTTAAATAGGGCAATCTAATTAGTTGTTAGCTGCTTAGTAAATAAATAGGTATGTACCCTTTGAAAATAGATGTGTGAATCTCCGGTCTCTTAAATTAAAGCCTTTTTCTTAAAAAAAAGCTTTTATTAAAAGAGCCGGTAAAGTAAAAAAGGTAAGCTTTAAAGTATAATAAAAGGCTATAAATAAGGTTAATAAATATAATATAAGATTAAAGATTTATATATCTATTTTCGAAGGGTATATATTTAATACTAACTAATTTAGTTTTTATAATTAATTAAATTATATTATTTCTTAAATAGATATTTATATATTTATAACTTTTAAGGAATATAAAAAAGGTAAGTTAATTCTTTAAGCTTATATTATACTTACCGGCCTTATTTATAGCCTTTTATTATACTTTAAGATTTGCCCCTTTTATCTTACCGGCTTTTTTAATAAAAGTTTTTTTTTTAAGAAAAAGGCTTTAATTTAAGGTTGCTAAATACGCTTAACTTTTAATTATTTTAAGCTTTTATTAAGGTATATATTCTCCGAAAATAAATGTGTAAATCTCTAGTCTCTTATTATTATCTCGGTTTCGGCTAAATAATTACTTTTAAATAGTTTTATAAAATAAAGTTATAATAAATATATATTTATAAAGTAAAGCTAAAACCTTTAAGGCGATAGCGGCTTTTTAATATTACTTATTTTAAGTAACTTAAAGGGTTAAGCTATATAGTAATAGCACTTTTATATATTAGTACCGGTAATGCTTAATAGCGTTAAATTAGCTTATAGCTTATAATAGCTTTAATCTTAATAGACCGGTTTATATTAAGGCTAATAGCTTATTAAAAGCACTAATATAAATAGATTAAGTCCGGCCTAACATTATAGCTATTAATGTAAAATAGCAGCTTTTAACTATAAATAAGCTTATAAAAATAGATTAATAAGTTATTATAAAAAGTTTTATATAATAAGATTTATCTCTTTTAAAGATAAGGTTAAAAGACCTATAATTATATATGTTTTAAACTAAATTTTCTTTAATTATATTATATTTCTATAATTAAGCTTTATCTCTTTAATTTATTAAAATAAAAAGTAAACCTTTTTTAAAAAATATATTAAATTTATAACCTTTTATTTTTTCCTCGGCTTATTATTAATTCTCAATTTATAGATAATAAATTTCTTTATTTTTTTTAAAATAGATCTTATATATCTTTAAAGTAATAATAAAGAGATTAAAGATTTATATACTTATTTTTAAAGGGTATATACTTAATGCTAACTAATTTAATCCCTATAGCTAATTAAATTATATTATTCCTTAAATAAGTACTTATATCTTTATAACTTTTAAAAAATATAAAAAAGGCAGGTTAATTTTTTAGGCTTATATTATATTTATTAGCCTTATTTATAGCCCTTTATTACGCTTTAAGGCTTGCCCCCTTTATTTTACCGGCTTTTTTAATAAAAGTTTTTTTTTTAAGAAAAAGGCTTTAATTTAAGGTTATTAAATATATTTAACTTTTAAGTGTTTTAGGCTTTTATTAAGGTGCATATCCTGCGAAAATAAGTATATAAATCTTCGGTCTTATAATAAATATATTTATTTACTTAAATAAGGAAAGTTTCTTATATTTATATTTCTTTACTTTAATAAGAAAACTTTTTACTTAAATAAAGATTTACTTATTATATATAAAGTTTCTTTATATAGTTATTTATAGTAAAGCTATTAGATTTATATATAGACTATTTATCTTATTTAAATTCCGTCTCTTAAAGCTAGGAATGTAATAAGTAAGGGAAGGAAGCTAGTTAAGGCTATAGCTCCCCCTTCCTTTATAAACCTTAGTTTGCTTTACACTTAAGCTTCCGCAAGTAACTTTATATAATAAGGAGCATTTATTATACCGTTAGGTACCTCCCGGGAGGTTTTATAGGCGCCTAATAGGGAAAAACCTGTAGTATAGGGAAAAAACCTTATTAGCTAGGATATAATAACTAATAGTAATAGGTATACAATTGCAGGGAATTAGTTAAGGGTAAATAGTCTTGCCCTTCGGCGCTAAAGGGGCGCGCCGAAAGGAGGGCAGGTTTAAAGGCATTAGCGGGATTTAAACCTATACCCTTTATATTGCTAATGCAAAAGGGTACCCTAACGCTTAACTAATACGCTATAGTGCTATTAGATTTATATATTTAAATAATAAAATATAGTAGCTTTACCTAGTTATAATCTATTTTAACTATAGCTATATACTTACTTAATAGGTATATATAAATAATAGTTTAAGCTTAATTATTATCTCGGTTTTATATAATAAGCTAAATAATTGCTTTCGAGTAGTTTTATAATATAACGAAATAAAGTTATAGTGGTTGCTTAATTTTATTAGATAGGTATATATATATAGAGTAAAGCTAAAACTTTAATTAGGGCAATAGTGGCTTTTTAATATCGCCCATTTTAAGCAACTTATACTTTAGTTATATAGTAATAACACTTTCGCATAATGCTTAATAGCGTTAGATTAGCTTGCGGCCTATAATAGCTTTAACCTTAATAGGTTAATAGCTTATTAAAAGCACCGCTATAAATAAATTAAGCGCGGCCTAACATTATAGCTATTAGCGCAAAATAGCGGCTTTTAACTATAAATAGGCTTATAAAAGTAAATTAATAACTTATTATAAAAGGTTTTATATAGTAAAACTTATTATATTAATCTTAAAAGATATATTATATTTTATTCTTTTTAAATACTTACTATTATTCCAGCTTAATAAGGGAATTTAAATAAATAAAGTAGTTTCTAATAAAACTTATTATATTAATCTTAAAAGATATATTATACCTTATTCTTTTTAAATATTTATTATTATTTTAGCTTAATAAGGGGACTTAAATAAATAAAATAATCGATATCTTTAAATTATATAAAGATATAATTATAAGAATCCCTTTTAAGTATAAGGTTAAGAGACTTATAATTATATTTTTTAAAATTAAATTTTATTTAATTATATTATATTTCTATAATTAAGCTTTATTTCTTTAATTTATTTAAATAAAAAATAAATCTTTTTAAAAAAGTATATTAAATAACTATCTTTTATTTTTCTATTTAGCTTATTATTTATTTTTACTTTATAAGTAATAAATTTCTTTATTTCTTTTAAATAAACCTTATATATATTTAAGGTTATAATAAATATATTAATTTACTTAAATAAGAAAGGGTTCTTATTTTTATACTTTTTTACCTTAATAAGAAAACCTTTTATTTAAGTAAGGATTTACTTATTATAAATAAAGTTTATTTTTATAGCTATAAAGCTATTAGATCTATATATTTAGAAGACTAAAGATTTATATATTTATTTTTAAAGGGTATATACCTAGTATTAACTAATTTAGTTTTTATAACTAATTAAATTATATTATTTCCTAAAAAGGTATTTATATCTTTATAACTTTTAAGAAATATAAAGAAGGCGGATTAATTCTTTAGGCTTATATTATATTTACCGGCCTTATTTATAGCCTTTTATTACGCTTTAAGGCTTGCCCTCTTTACCTTATTAGCCCTTTTAGTAAAAGTTTTTTTTTGAAAGAAAAAGGCTTTAATTTAAGGTTACTAAATACACCTAACTTTTAAATATTTTAAGCTTTTATTAGGATATATACCCTTTAAAAATAGGTGCGTAAATCTCTAGTTTTATATTTAAATATTTAGCAATAAAATATAATAGCCTTACTTAAGTTTTAAGCGTATATAAGTGCTAGTTTAAGCTTAATTAGCAGTTATCTCGGTTTCGCGCGGTAGGCTAAATAATTATTTTTAAATAGTTTTATAATATAGCGAAATAAGGTTATATCGCTTAGTTTTGCTAAATAAATATATATTTAAGCAGAGCTAAAACCTATATATATCTTAAAGGAGTATATAGTTAGAGCGATAGCGGCTTTTTAATATTGCTTATTTTAAGTAACTTAAAGGCCTAAGTTATATAGTAATAGCAACTAATACTAGTAGTGCTTAACGGTATTAAACTAGGTTACTTGCGGCCCGCGATAGCTTTAACCTTAATAGCAATAACGTAAATAGGCGCAGCTTAACGCTAAAGCTATTAGCGCAGAATAGCGGCTTTTAACTATAAATAGGCTTATAAAAGTAAATTAATAAGTTATTATAAAAAGTTTTATATAGTAAAACTTATTATATTAATTTTAAAAGATATATTATACTTTATTTTTCTCGGATATTTACTATTATTTTAGCTTAATAAGGAAACTTAAATAAATAAAATAATCGATATAATTATAAGAAATATATTAAATATTTATAATATATTAATAAACTCGGCTTTATTTTTAAAATCTTTATTTATAATCACTTTATATAAATAGCTATATTTAAAAAGAATCTCGTATATAAAAAAGTTTTTAAATAATTTTGCTATAGCTTTTTTTAAGAGACCGGAGATTTGCGCACCTATTTTTAAAGGGTACATACCTATTTATTTACTAAGTAGCTAGCAACTAATTAAATCGCTCTATTTAACTATCGCCTCCGCCGCTAAAGTATTTTTTATATTATTAGCTATACGCCTTATAGCAGATTCTTTTACTACACTTAAACACTTACCCATTAACTACCTATTTATCGCTTAATTAATTTAACCTTAATATACTCGATTAATATAATACTAAATTTTATCCCTATTTAATTAGATAATATTTATTCGGCGTTATTATAATAGCAGATATACTAAACTATTTAAGCCTTAAGCCGTAATAGCAAGCCAACTATTATAAATAAAACTTAAATATTACGGCTATAAACTACTATCGAATTAGGCCGATATATAGGTAATAAGTATATAATTAAAGTTAAGTAGAAGGATAAGGAGTTAGAATAATATAGTATATTAATCTATACGTTAACCTTAACCTTAACTATAGCTAGCCTATAGTTAAAATAAATTTGTATATATAGGGCTATATAATTAGTTATACGCGGGTGTATACCCTCCGAAAATAGGTGCGCGAATCTCCGGTCTCTTTTTTAATACTTTTATTAAAGGATATCTAGTTAAATTATATTAAGCTTTAATTAAGTAATTAAAGCTCTTATTCTTTAATATATAATAAATATAGATTTTAACTACCTTAAATAGTTAACTAGGGTATATAAAGATTACTCCCTTTCTATATATCTATTTATTAAATTATTAATAATATAGATAGCTAGCTACTACTTTATTAAAGTTTATATATATTCCCTTCTCTCTTAAGTATAAGGAATAAAAACCTATAATTATATTTTTTTAAATTAAATTAAATTTAACTATATTATATTTCTATAATTAAGCTTTATCTTTTTAATTTATTTTAATAAAAGGTAAACCTTTTTAAAAAAGCGTATTAAATAATTAATCTTTCTTTTTCCTTTTAGCTTATTTCTTTTTAGCTTATTATAAATCCTTACTTTATATATAATAAACTTCTTTATTTCTTTTAAATAAACCTTATATATCTTTAAGATAATAATAAATATATCGATTTATTAGGATAAGAAAGGGTTTTTATTTTTACGCTTCTTTACTTTAATAAAAGAATCTCTTACCTAGGTTAAGATTTACTTATTATAAATCAGATTTATTTCTATAGCTATTTATAAGCTATTAGATCTATATATCTAGATATTATATATAGTAATGAAATATAATAGCTTTATCTAATATATATATTAGTTTAAGCTTAAGTTTTAATTAATAGTTATCTCGGTTTCGGTAAGCTAAATAATTACTTTTAAATAGTCTTGCAATATAGCGGAATAAGGTTATATCGCTTAGTTTCGCTAGATAGTGTAAGGGGCAGGAGCGATAAACTAACGGGTAGGGTATTAAAGCAAGTTTCTTAGCAGCCAGATTTAATGGCAGTTTTCTCTTAAATATATATCACTTTTTACCCCGGTAGCTTAACCTTACACATTTATAGTAATAAGACTAAAACCGAATGCTATTAAAATAGCTATTACCTCGAAAACCTCCCATCGTTAAATACCTTCTTAGCAACCAACTTCCGTTATTCCTTTAAGCCACCTCGCTATTAAAACCTCCGCCCGTTAGAGAACCGCAATATAGCTAAAAAACTCCCTACCGCTAGATTTCTATTAGCTTAAATTCCCTAACCGAGATCCTTTCTCCTAACCTTTATAGTAAAGCACCGCCAAGCTATTCGGGCCTTTATAGCTAAAAAATCGTTAAACAGAATTAAAAAAGTACCGCTAGAAAAGTAAGCACCGCCGAGCTATTTAGGCCTTTATAGCTTAAAAATCGTTAAATAAAATTAAAAAGGCACCGCTATTATTAGAAAAGGAAGAGAGCTTGCGCTTTAAAGCCCGCTTAAGAAATCTAAAGATAGCTTTACATTAGGATTAACTAGGCTCGGGATCTCGCCCATCGTAAGAAAAGGGCATTATATAGGGGGCAGGAGTAATAAACTAACGGATAGGGTATTAAAGCAAGTTTCTTAGCAGCCAGATTTAATAGCAGTTTTCTCTCGAATACACATCACTTTTTGCCCCGGTAGCTTAACCTTACACATTTAAAAGGTATATATTTAAAAAACGGATATTTACACAGAAAAAGACGGATAGTATATAAAAACCCTGCTAACTTAATACCTTTTAACTATTATAGCTAATTAGAGCCTAGCATTTTAATATCGCTTTATTTACCTATAATACTTTTTATTGCTATAGTAATTAGCAGCCTGCTTAACCTTTATTATTATTAAACTTAAATTAATTACCCTTTATTAATATTAGGCTAATATTAATTAAACTCTATTAAAATTAATTTATTTAATATTAAAGAGTATCTCTAGCTGCTTAAATCTCGACTTTTTATATTATAGCAATAATATAAATATTAAATTAATTTAACTTTAAAATATAATAATAAGCTAACTATTATAAATAAAACGCTAATATTATTATAATTAATTATTATTAGCTCGCGTTTTTAACCCCTTTTCCCTTTTTAAAACTTTTTTTATAATAAATATAATACTTTTAAAAACCTTTAAGCTAATTTAAATATAGTAATAAAATTATCTAATTTTAATATAGCAGTTAAAAGTTTATAGCTAACTTATATAGTATTAACATATAGTTAAAATAAAAAGTAACCTTTTATTATAATAATAAATAATATCTTAATAATTAAAACGGATTATAAATAGAAAGTAATTATTTATATAATTAAATTAATATTAGGAAAATAGAAGCTTATAATCTTAAAAGAAAATTATATTTATTATAGTTTTTAAAAGGTTTTTAAAGCTTAATATAGCTAGGTAAAGTTATTAATAAAATATTATAACTTTTTTATATATATTATTTAAAATTTATTTTTTATTTAGCTAAAAAAACTTTAAGCTGCTCTTTATTAAGAGTATTTTTAAGTTAAATTAGGAAATAATATAATATAGAATTAGCTATAGAATTTTAAAAAGAAAAAGTAAGGTATTTATATATTTACTTAAATAGCTTTAAATTAGCTAAAAAAGGGATTTTAATACCGCTTTATTAATAATAAAAAAGGAAATATTATAAGTATCTTTTAATATAAAAAGTAATAAATTATTTAAATTAAAAAGTAATAATTCTTATAAAATATTTTATTTAATTATATATATTTAAGGAATAATAAAAAAATGTTTTATTTTTAAAAGATAATAATAACCTATATAAAAAAGATTTTACTATTATTTTAAAATATTATTAATAATAAAAGAGAATTTAGCTTTTAATAACTTTTTAAATAAGTTTATAAGCTTTTTAACTATTATAAATATAACCTTTTAAGCCTTTTTATTATTAATTATAATAACGCTTTTATTAATACTTTTAATTATAAATTTCTTTAAATATACTATTAGCTATATATCTTTTATATAAATATAAATATTATTTTAAATATTAAAAAGAAATAAAAAAAACCGGTATAGAAATTAATAGTAATAAAGGTAATAAAAAAGAATACTTTAAAAAGTATTAAGTTTTAAAAAAGTAAAGCTTATAATAATAATCTTATTACCTTTAATATACCGGTAAAAATATATTTATAATATTCTTAAAGGTTTTTAATAATATTCCTTATATTTAAATAGCCCTTTTTAATTTTCTTAAATTTATAAAATATTTTATAAATTATAAGATTTATAATATAGCTTAATAATAGCTTTAAAAGAAATTTTTAAATTAAGTAATAATTATTAATAATTTTAAAACTTAATATATTAATAAAAAAAATAAGATTATTATTAAATAAGATATTTATTAAATTTATAAAATATTTAACTTTAGCTTATATATAATATTCTTTATAAAGTATATATATTAAAAAGTTAACGTTTATTTAAGCTATAATATAAAAAATATTTTTTATTTAATAAAGGCTATATATAAGGCTATTAAGAATATAACTTATAACTTTTATTTTAAAGAAGCTTATTAAAAGATAATATTATTTAAAAAGTTTAATAGCTAAAAATAATTAAAAAAGCTTTTTTTAAAATTTTTAAAGTAATATTTAACCTTTTTATAAAAACGTATTAATAAGTATTATAAACACTTTATAATAATACCTTTAAAGAATATTATATAGCCTTTAATTATTATTATTTTATTTATATTTAATATAGCTTAATTTATATAAATTATATTATTAATAAAGAAAAAGATAATTACTTTTTTAAAAAGGGTAATATATATAAAGATTAATATTTTAATTATAACCTTTTCTTTAAAAACCTATTTTTAATAATTTTTTTATTAAAAAGGGTATCTTTATAATGGAAAGGCCTTATAAGATTAATATATTTATAGGAAATAAAAAAGGTATTTTTAAAAGCTATAAAAAGGTAATAATAAATAAAAAGATAACCTTTATTATTATAAGTTTAAATAATAAAATAAATAATAAAATAAGGCTAATAATAGCTTTTATATAATAAATAAACTTAGCTTTTAAATAAAATAATTAAATTTTTAAATTTTTAAATAAGAAAATATATTTATAATAATAATATTTAATAGATTATTATTTATTATAGCTAATAGCTAGTAGAAAGGCTTATATAATAAGACCGGAGATTTATATATCTATTTTTAAAGGGTATATATCCTAATAAAAGCTTAAAACACTTAAAAGTTAGGCGTATTTAATAACTTTAAATTAAAGCCTTTTTCTTAAAAAAAAACCCTTTAACTAATTAAGTATTTTAGTAAATATAGTAATAATATAGTATAATTATAATAAAAAAAATATTTAAGTATAATAGCTATAAAGTTAATATAATAATATATATATTAAATTAAGTAGTAAGTATTATTTTTATATTAAGGGCTTTATATATCTATATATTATTTGTTTTACTTTATATAAATATTTATTTTCTATATTTAAGTAGAGCTAAAACTTTTAAAGTAATAGCGGCTTTTTAATATCGCTTATTTTAAGCAACTTATATTTATAAAAGCTTAAGTTATATAGCAATAACACTTTTATATAGTGCTTAATAGCGTTAGATTAAGTTACTTATAGCCTATAATAACTTTAACTTTAATACGCTAATAGCTTATTAAAAGCATTAGCGTAAATAAATATAGCTTAATATTATAGCTATTAATATAAAATAGTAGCTTTTAATTATAAATAAGCTTATAAAAGATTAATAAGTTATTATAAAAAGTTTTATATAGTAAAACTTATTATATTAATCTTAAAAGATATATTATACCTTATTTTTTCCTTTTTAAATATAAGGTTAAAAGACCTATAATTATATATTTTTAAAACTAAATTTTATAAGACCGGAGATTTATATACTTATTTTTAAAGGGTATATATTTAATAGTAATTAATCTAATCCCTATAACTAATTAAATTATATTATTTCCTAAATAAATACTTATATCTTTATAACTTTTAAAAAATATAAAAAAGGTAAATTAATTTTTTAAGCTTATATTATACTTACCGGCCCTATTTATAGCCCTTTATTACGCTTTAAGGCTTACTCTTATTACCCTGCCAGCCCTTTTAATAAAAGTTTTTTTTTAAGAAAAAGGCTTTAATTTAAGGTTGCTAAATACGCTTAACTTTTAAGTGTTTTAGGCTTTTATTAAGATATATACCCTCCGAAAATAGATATATAAATCTCTAGTCTTGTTATATTTAACTATATTATATTTCTATAATTAGCCTTTATCTTTTTAATTTATTTAAATAAAAGATAAACCTTTTTAAAAAAGCGTATTAAATTTATAACCTTTTATCCTTTCTTTAACTTATTATTTATTATTACTTTATAAGTAATAAATTTCTTTAGTTTTTTAAAATAAATTTTATATATCTTTAAAGTAATAATAAATATATTTATTTACTTAAATAAGAAAGATTCCTTATCTTTATACTTTTTTACCTTAATAAGAAAACTTTTTACTTAAATAAAGATTTACTTATTATATTTAAAGTTAATTTCTATAGCTATAAAGCTATTAGATCTATATATTTAAATGCTTAGTAATAGAATATAATAGCCTTACCGATCTATTTTAACTATAGCTATAAACTTATTTAATAAGGTTTTAAGTATATATAAGTGGTGGTTTAAGCTTAACTAGCAATTATCTCGATTTCGCGCGGCAGGCTAAATAATTGCTTTTAAGTAATCTTATAAAATAAAGTTATAGTAGATAAGTATATATTTAAGTAAAGCTAAAACCTTTAGGGCAATAGCGGCTTTTTAATATTACTTATTTTAAATAACTTAAAAGCCTAAGTTATATAGTAATAACACTTTCGCATAATACTTAACAGCACTAAATTAGCTTATAGCCTATAATAGCTTTAACCTCGATAGCAGCGGTGTAAATAAATTAAGTGTAGCTTAATACTATAGCTATTAGTATAGAATAGCAGCTTTTAATTATAAACAGGCTTATAAAAGTAAATTAATAAGTTATTATAAGAAGTTTTATATAATAAAACCTATTATATTAATATTAAAAGATATATTATACCTTATTCTTTTTAAATATTTATTATTATTTTAGTTTAATAAAGGAATTTAAATAAATAAAATAATTAATATTTATTATTATTAATTATTATATCTTTAACTAATAAAGTTTTTTCCTTATATTATAAGTTTTTCCTTATTAAATATCTATAAAACCTTTTAAAAGGTATTTAATAATATAATAAATACTCTTACCTATATAAAGTTATTTATAAAAGCTTAAATATAAAGTAAATTAAGGTTTATAAAAAAAAGGAAGCTATAGCCTTAATTTTAACTATAACTTTTTTTCTTTTACTTTATTATCGATTAAACTTTAAATAAATAAAATTTTAAAGAAGAATACTTTATATTTTTTTATTTTAATAAAAAAATCTTTTATTTTAATAAAGATTTATTTATTATAAATAAAGTTTCTTTTTAAAGGTATATATAGTAAAGCTATTGGATTTATATATCTAAATACTTAATAATAAAACATAATAGCTTTACTTAATTATAATTTATTTTAATTATAGTTATAAACTCGCTTAATAAGGTTTTAAGTATATATATTAATTTAGAGACCGGAAATTTATATACCTATTTTTAAAAAGTATATACCTTAATAAAAGCTTAAAACATTTAAAAGTTAAGCGTATTTAGCAATATTAAATTAAACCCTTTTTCTTTAAAAAAAAACTTTTATTAAAAGGGCCGGTAAAGTAAAGAAAGTAAGCCCTAAAGTATAATAAAGGGCTATAAGTAGGGCCGATAAGTATAATATAAGCCTAAAGAATTAACCTGCCTTTTTTATATTTTTTAAAAGTTATAAAGATATAAGTACCTATTTAGGAAATAAAAGAATTTAATTAGTTATAGGGACTAAATTAATTAGCATTAAATATATACCTTTTAAAAATAAGTATACGAATTTCCGGTTTCTTAATTTAAATATAAGTTTTAATTAGTAATTATTTTAATTTCGGTAATATAGTAAGTTAAATAATTACTTTTAAATAGTTTTATAAAATAAGGTTATATAATTAAAGTAATAATAGCTTTTTAATATTGCTTATTTTAAATAACTTATATTTATAAAGGTTTAAGTTATATAGTAATAACACTTTTATATAATATTTAATAATAATAGATTAGCTTATAGCTTATAATAGCTTTAACCTTATTAAACTAGTTTATATTAAGGCTAATAGCTTATTAAAAGCACCGGCGTAAATAGGTATAGTTTAATATTACGGCTATTAGCGTAAAATAGCGGCTTTTAACTATAGATAGGCTTATAAAAGATTAATAAGTTATTATAAAAAGTTTTATATAGTAAAACCTACTATATTAATTTTAAAAGATATATTATACTTTATCCTTTTTAAATACTTATTATTATTTTAGCTTAATAAGGGAATTTAAATAAATAAAATAGTTAATACCCTAATCTTTTTAAATACTTATTATTATTTTAGCTTAATAATAAACTTTAATTAAATAAAATAGTTAATATATACTCCCTTTTAATAGTAAAGGCGTTATACCTTTAAAATTATAATATTTTTTTCTTTATATCTTATAATATTATAATATCTATAAATATTTATTTATAAACCTTTATATTATTAATTACTTATTTCTTAAATTAAAAGTTCTTTAATAAATATTAAAATGGATCGTTAATAACTTAAAACTATTTAGCTTCTTTTTAAAATATATAAGCTTATTTAGCCGTTATATATTTTAAAGCTTTATATAAATTAAATAATTTATAATAAAAACAGATATTGCTATAAAGTAAAATAAGTAGTATATAAATATATATATATAGCCCCTAATATATAAATAATACTTATTATTTAATTTAATAATATTTAAATATTCTCTTTATTATAATTATACTATATTATTGCTATACTTATTAAAGCACTTAATTATTTAAATCTATAATGTTTAATAAATAATTAGTTGTAATAATATTAACCTTTTATTAATAATAGTTAGCCTATTATTATAACTTAAGATTAAAGTAATCCAGCACTTATATTATCGCTTTTATACGAAATAAATAAGATTTAAGCCGTTAAAAGTATTTTTTAATGCTAGATAATCGAGTTTAATAAAAGGGTAATTAATTTAAGTTTAATAGCGATAAAGGTTAAATAGGCTACTAGTTATTATAGCTATAGAAAGTGTTAATGCTTTTATATACTATTTGTTTTACTTTATATAAATATCTATTTACTTTATAATTTATAGAGATTTAATAAACTACTTTAATTTTAAGTAAGAAATTAATATTAAGTTTTATTTAATATTATATTTTATTGTAAATTTAAGATTATTAATTTATATATTATTAAGCTTATAACTATATATTTAAATCTTTAAAATTAAAAGTATTAATATTATTATAAAGAATTTAAATATTTTAATTATTATTTAATAATATAAGAAAAGATTTATATTTTTATTTATAATTTTATATTAATAGAAATAAAGGTATAAAGTTTAATATATCGACTATTTTATTTATTTAAGTTTCCTTATAAAGCTAGAATAATAATAAATATTTAAAAAAAGATTAAAGATTTATATATCTATTTTTAAAGGGTATATACCTAATGCTAACTAATTTAATTCTTATAACTAATTATATTATACTATTTTCTAAATAGGTATTTATATTTTTATAACTTTTAAGAAATATAAAGAAGGCAGGTTAATTTTTTAAGCTTATATTATATTTACCGGCCTTACTTATAGCTTTTAGCTACGCTTTAAGGCTTGCCCCCTTTACCCTATTAGCTCTTTTAGCAGAAGTTTCTTTTTTAAGAAAAACGCTTTAATTTAAGGTTGCTAAATATACTTAACTTTTAAATATTTTAAGCTTTTATTAAAATACGTACCCTTTAAAAATAAATATATAAATCTCTAGTCTCTTTAAGAAAGATAAAGTATAATATATTTTTTAAAATTAATATAATAAGTTTTATTATATAAAACTTTTTATAATAACTTATTAATCTTTTATAAGCTTATTTATAATTAAAAGCCGCTATTTTACGTTAATAACTATAGCATTAGACCGCGCCTATTTATATTAATACTTTTAATAAGCTATTAGCCTATTAAGGTTAAAGCTATTACGGGCTATAAGTAACCTAATTTAACGCTATTAAGCATTATACGAAAATGCTATTGCTATATAACTTAAGACCGGAGATTTATATATCTATTTTCGGAGGGTATATATTTAATGCTAACTAATCTGGTTTTTATAACTAATTAAATTATATTATTTTCTAAACAGATATTTATATCTTTATAACTTTTAAGAAATATAAAAAAGGCGGGTTAATTCTTTAGGCTTATATTATACTTATCGGCCTTATTTACGGCCCTTTACTACGCTTCGGGGCTTATCCCCTTTACCCTACCGGCCCTTTTAGTAAAATCCCTTTTTTTTTTTTTTTAAGAAAAAGGCTTTAATTTAAGGTTATTAAATACGCCTAACTTTTAGGTGTTTTAAGCTTTTATTAGAGTATATACCCTCCGAAAATAAGTGTGCGAATCTCCGGTCTCTATAACTTAAGCCTTATATATATAAATATAAGTCGCTTAAAATGGGCGATATTAAAAAGCCGCTATTGCTTTAATTATCTTATAGAATATATATAGGTTCTAGCTCTATTTAAATATATACCTATCTACTATAACTTTACTTTATAAAATCACTTAAAAGTAATTATTTAGCCAAAACCGAGATAATTATTAATTAAGCTTAAGCTAATATTTATATACGTTTAAAACTTAAGTAAAGCTACTATATTCCATTATTTAAATATATAAATTTAATAGCTTTATAAATATAGAAATAAACTTTAATTATAATAAATAAATCTTTATCTAAATAAAAAGTTTTCTTATTAAAGTAAAAAAGTATAAAAATAAAAAACCTTCCTTATTTAAATAAATAAATATATTTATTATTACCTTAAAGATATATAAGATCTATTTTAAAGAAATAAAGGGATTTATTGCTTATAAGTTAACAATTAATAATAAGCCGAGAAAAGAATAAAAGGTTATATATTTAATACGCTTTTTTAAAAAGGTTTACCTTTTATTTAAATAAATAAAGCTTAGTTATAGAAACATAATATAGTTAAATAAAATTTAATTTAAAAAATATATAATTATATATCTTTTAACCTTATATTTAAAAAAGAAAGTTTAATATATAAACTATTTAGCTTATTTAAATTCCGTCTCTTAAAGCTAGGAATGTAGTAAGTAAGGGGAAGGAAGCTGTAGTTAGTTAGGCTACAGCTCCCCCTTCCTCTATAAACCTTAGTTTACTTTACACTTAAGCTTCCGCAAGTAACTTTATACAGTAAGAAGCATTTACTATACCGTCAGGTACCTCCCGGGAGGCCCTATAGGCGCCTAATAGGGAAAAACCCGCAGTATAGGGAAAAAACCTTATTAGCTAAGGATATAGTAACTAATAGTAATAGGTACGCAATTATAGGGAATTAGTTAGGGGGTAAAAATAATCTCGCCCTTTATCGCTAAAGGGGCGCGCCGAAGGGAGGGCAGGTCTAGAGGCACTAGCGGGATTTAAACCTATACCCTTTGTATTGCTAGTGTAGAAGGGTACCCTAACGCTTAACTAATGCACCACAGTGCCGAAAGTTTAATATATAAATAAAGATTTTAAAGTATATAACTTTTATATATACTTATATATTAAAGTATTATTTTAAGTTTATATAATTATATAATATATATATCGACTATTTTATTTATTTAAGTTCCTTTATTAAGCTAGAACGATAGTAAGTATCCGAGAAAGATAAGGTATAATATATCTTTTAAATTAATATAGTAGGTTTTACTATATAGGACTTTTTATAGTAATTTATTAATCTGCTTTTATAAGCCTATCTATAGTTAGAAGCCGCTATTCTGCGCTAATAGCTATAGCGTTAGGCTGCGCCTATTTGCGCCTATACTTTTAATAAGCGTTAAGGTTAAAGCTATTACAGGCTATAAGTAACCTAGTTTAACGCTATTAAGCATTATATAAAAGTGCTATCGCTATATAACTTAAGCCTTTAAGTTACTTAAAATAAGCGATATTAAAAAGCCGTTATTACCTTAAAGGTTCTAGCTTTGCTTAAATATATACCTATCTAGCAAAACTAAGCGACTACTATAACCTTATTCCGTAAAACTACCTAAAAGCAATTATTTAGCTGAAACCGAGATAACTGCTAGTTAAGCTTAAACTACTACTTATATACACTTAAGACTTAACTAGGTAAAGCTACTATATTCTATTACTAAGCATAGTTCTAAATATATAGATTTAATAGCTTTACTATAAATAGCTATAGAAATAAACTTTAAATATAATAAGTAAATCTTTACTTAAGTAAAAAGTTTTCTTATTAAAGTAAAAAAGCGTAAAAATAAATAACCTTTCTTATTTAAATAAATAAATATATTTATTATTACCTTAAAGATATATAACTTAGAAATTTATTTAAAAAAAATTAAGAAATTTATTACTTATAAGTTAAGGATTAATAATAAGCTAAGGAAAGGATTAAAATTTATAAATTTAGTATACTTCTTTAAAAAGGTTTACCTTTTATTTAGATAAATTAAAAAGATAAAGCCTAATTATAAAAATATAATATAATTAAATAAACTTTAATTTAAAAAATATATAATTATAAGTCTTTTAACCTTATACTTAAAAGAGATATATAAGTTATATAAATATATAATATTATAACTTTATATAATATAATTAATTAGTAAATAATAAATATTAATAAATAGTAGATTTTTATAACTTTTATTAACTTTTAATAACTTTAATATTAATTAATATTAATTAATTTTTATTATTTATTTTTAGTTAATTTAATTAATTTATAAAAGTTAATATAGCTATAATATTTATTTAAAATAAATATTATTTAATAGAAAAATTAAGCTTTTTATTAAAATAAAGTATTTTAGCTATATAAAATGAAATTTAATATATATTAGTTAAATTAACTATTTATATAATTTATTATTAATTATTTAAAAATATATTTTCCTTTATTTAAAATTTAATTAATTAAACTTTTTTATATTTTTCTTATAAGCTTTTATATTTTACTTTATCTTATTGTAATTATTATATTATTATTTTAATAATTTATTATAAACCGGTTTTTTATTATTATTAGCTATTTTATTAGTTAGCTACTTTTCTTTTTATTTTTTCTTAATTATTATTTAAGATTTCTTAATAGTAAATACCTTTATAAGCTATATTTAACCTTTTTTAACCTTTTAGTATTTAGAAAGCCTAATATTAGCCTCTTTAAAAATATAAACCCGATTATTTAAAAAAGTAATTTAATATTTTATTACTTATATACCTTTTATAAACTTTTTAATTATTAAAATAATTAATATAAAAAAGCTTTTTTAATAAATAAATATTTTATTATAAATAAAAGTTAATTATTAGATAATTTAATAGATATTAAATAATTTAATAGATATTAAATAATTTTTTTAATTTAAGGTTACTAAATACGCTTAACTTTTAAGACCGGAGATTCGTATACCTATTTTTAGAGGGTATATACCTAATACTAACTAATCTAATCCCTATAACTAATTAAATTACACTATTTTCTAAATAAGTACTTATATCTTTACAACTTTTAAGAAATATAAAAAAGGCGGGTTAATCCTTTAGGCTTATATTATGCCTACCGGCTTTACTTATAGCCCTTTATTATACTTCGGGGCTTACCCCTTTTGCCCTACCGGCCCTTTTAATAAAAGTTTTTTTTTTTAAGAAAAAGGCTTTAATTTAATATTGCTAAATACGCCTAACTTTTAGGTATTTTAGGCTTTTATTAGGGTGCGTACCCTTCGAAAATAGGTGCGCGAATCTCCGGTCTTTAACTTTTAAGTGTTTTAAGCTTTTATTAAGGTATATATCCTTTAAAAATAGGTGCGCAAATCTCCGGTCTTATATTAATAGCTATAGCATTAAGCTATATCTATTTATACCGATGCTTTTAATAAGCTATATCTATTTATATCGGTGCTTTTAATAAGCTATTAGCCTATTAAAGTTAAAGCTAATATAGGCTATAAGCTATTTTAATGCTATTAAATATAAAAATAGATATTTATATAAAGTAAAATAGATAATATATAGATATATATAACCTTTAATATAAAAATAATATTTAATATAATTTACTATATTATAGAATAGATTATATTATAAGATACTTTTATCCCTCCTGGGTATAAGGTTAAAAGACCTATAATTATATATTTTTTAAATTGAATTTTATTTAACTATATTGCGTTTCTACAATTAGGCTTCATCTCTCTAATCTATCTAGATAAAAGGTAAACCTTCTTAAAGAAGCGTACTAAATTTATAACCTTCGGTTCTTTCTTCGGCTTATTATTTATTATTGCTTTATAGGTAACAAATTTCTCTATTTCTTTAAAATAGATCTTATATATCTCTAAGGTAATAATAAATATATCTATTTACTTAGATAGGGAAGGTTACTTATCTTTACGCTCCTTTACCCTAGCAAGAAAACTTCTTACTTAGGCAAAGATTTGCTTATTATATTCAGAGTCTATTTCTATAGCTGCAGAGCTGTTAGATCCATATATCCAGAACTATACTTAGTAATAGAATATGGTGGCCTTACCTAGGTCTCAGGCGCGTACAAGTAATAGTTTAAGCTTAACTAGCAGTTATCTCGGTTTCGGTGGCGCAGCAGGCTAAATAATTACTTTCGAGTGGTCTTGCAATACAGCGGAAAAGGTTATAATGGGTATATATTTGCAAAGCAGAGCCAGAACCTATATGTGTCCCATAAGAGTACGCAGTTAGGGCAATGGCGGCTTTTTAACATCGCCCATTTCGAGCAACTTGTGTTTGTATATGGAAGGCCTAAGTTACACGGCGATGGCACTTTCGTATAGTGCTTAACGGCGTTAAACTAGGTTGCTCGCGGCCCGCAATAGCTTTAACCTCGACGGGCTAATAGCTTATTAAAAGCACCGGCGCGAACAGACTAGGCGCGGCCTAACGCTACAGCTATTAGCGCAGAATAGCGGCTTCTAATTACAGACAGGCTTACAGAAGCAGATTAATAAGTTACTATAAAAAGTTCTGTATAGCAAAACCTATTATATTAATTTAAAAGATATATTATGCCTTATCCTTCTTGAATACTTATTATCGTTCCAGCTTAATAGGGGAACTTAAATAAATAAAATAGTCGATAAGATACTTTTATTAAAACCGCTAACTTCCGGTAATCCTAATACCCCTATAGGGCAAATAAATTAATAAAAATTAATATTTATAGATGCTAATTAATCTAAACTGTTTATTTCTAATTAATTTAATTAATTTAAAGGGGCGGAGGTAGCTATAAAGGAGTTTAAAATAGCTAACTTTTAATAAGGGGGCTTTTTTTTAATAGCAATTATATTTTAAATTTTTACGTTAATTTCGCTTTACTCTACCTGTTTAAATATTTAACGCATTAGAAATTAATAACTATAATACCTATTTACTTTAAAAAAAATAAAATTCTTTTAGCCCTTTAAGCAATTAAAAATTTTAAAAAAAATTATAAAAAACCCCTTAGCTATTATAAAGCTATATAGATTTTTAATATCTTTAGCTTAACTCTATCTTATAGGATAAATTATTAATACTCTTTTAAAGAAATACATATTAATAAATATAAACTTAATTAATTTAAAAAGTAAATACTTATCCAATATATTTTTAATTAAGATACTTAAGAATTCCTAATATAATTATTTAATATAAAAGATATAGCTAACCTTTTATTAATATTATAAAATAATAAGCCTATTAGTAAATATTAGGTTTAACGCTTTATAAATATATAACTAGCCTTAAAAACTAAGTTTAATCGGTCTTATAACTATTAAAGGGCCCTTTATAAAGATTTAAAGGTTATTAGAAATTAATTTAGGCTGCTCCGTAATATAATAGCTAAATATAATATTACTAATAATAACCTATATAACTTTAATAAAACCGGCTTTATAATTAGCTAAATAATTATATTAATAATTATTTTATATACCGATAAATCTAAAAAGGCTAAATCTATATAGCTTAATAACCAGAAATAGTTTATAGCTATTAAATATATTAATATAAAAGGCAGATATATCCTATTATTTATAATTATTAAGGCTATTTACTATTTTATTAATTAAACCGAAAAGTTAAGGTTTTTAATAAACTAGGTAATCTTTACTTCTTTAAATAAATAGATAAATAATATAATTAGTTTAAAATAGCTTTAATATTTTAATAAGTATATTAAATTATAAAGAAAGGCTATATACCGGATGCTTATCCTAGATAGCTATAGAAGCTATATATTAGCTAAGTTTATATAATATTATAAGGGTAATAATATTATTTTTATTAATATATTACTATATTTTTCTTATTTACTTTAGCCTTTAAATATTATATTATTTCGGCTATTTAAGTATATATATAGCAATAAAATTAACCTTTTTATCCGGGTATTTATTATCTATATTATTAAATTTAAGTTTTTTATTATATTTATAGTAGTTTATAATAAGGTCTTTATAAAGAAAAATTATAAATTTAGGTTTAAAGGAGCTGGAATTTCTTTTTAAAACCTAAATACTATTATTTCTAAGCTAAATATCCGCTTATAAACTCCGTTACTATCCTTTTTTATATTCCCTTCGGAATAGGAATTATAAATATTATCTAATATTTAATAAATTATATAATAATCCGGTTTTATTAAAAATAAAATATTAATATATTAAGATAGCTTTTTTATATTAATTCTTAAGGCTATTAATCGGTTAATAAAGGGTATATAAATAATAGTATATAAATTTATTATTCTTAAGAATAAAATTTATATACTTTAAAACGCTAATATAGTATTTTTTAAATGCCGAAAGGCTAAAAGAAGTTAGATATAGCTTAAAGGGTTACTTATTATCGAGAAATCTTATATAATTATTAAGAAAAAATAAAAGAAGAAGCGGCTAGCTAATAAAATAGCTAGTAATAATAAAAAGGCGGGCTATAATAAACCGATAAAATAACGATATAATAACTATAGTAAAACTAAGTATAATATAAGAACTTATAAAAAAGATATAAAAGATTTTAATTAACTAGACTTTAAATAAATTATAGCTTTCTAGGCCTAATTAATACTAATTAATACTAATATATATATTTTAGCTAACCGCTATAGATTATATTTTTAATAATATAATTAATATTAATTAATGCTAACTAGATAATTTATATTAAAAGTAAGCTATTTTAAATTAGTATTATAGCTACCCCTACCTCTTTAAA
The DNA here is from genome assembly GCA_023242295.1 of Diaporthe ilicicola. Lineage (NCBI taxonomy): Eukaryota > Fungi > Ascomycota > Sordariomycetes > Diaporthales > Diaporthaceae > Diaporthe > Diaporthe ilicicola. Next base: position 2,563 of record JALPVH010000088.1, on the reverse strand, counting down.
TTAATTAAATTAATTGGAAATAAGCAGTTTAAATTAATTAGCATTTATAGGTACTAATTTTTATTAACTTATTTGCCTTATAAGGGTATTAGGGTTATTAAAAGTTAGCGGTTTTAATAAAAATATCCTATAATATAATTTATCCTATAATATAGTAAACTATATTACTACTTAATTTAATATATATATTATTATATTAACTTTATAGCTATTATAGTTAAATATTCTTTTTATTATAATTATACTATATTATCGCTATATTTATTAAAATACTTAATTACTTAAATCTATAATATTTAATAATTTACTAACTTATATAAATTATAATTTTATTTAATAAACCTTTTTTCTTATTATATTATTAAAAATATTCTTTTTAGCTAAATCTATTTATAATAATTAATTAATACTTTTTATAGCCTTTATATATTACTTTTTTATTATTACCTTTATATTTAAAGGTATCGACTATTTTATTTATTTAAATTCCCCTATTAAGCTAGAATAGTAATAAGTATTTAAGAAAGATAAGGTATAATATATCTTTTAAGATTAATATAGTAGGTTTTATTATATAGAACTTTTTATAGTAACTTATTAATTTACTTTTATAAGCCTATCTATAGTTAAAAGCCGCTATTTTACGCTAATAGCTATAGCGTTAAGCCGCACTTAATCTATTCGCACTAATGCTTTTAATAAGCCGTTAAGGTTAAAGCTATCGCGGGCCGCAAGCTAATTTAACGCCGTTAAGCACTATATAAAAGTGCTATTGCCGTATAGCTTAAGCCTTTAAGTTGCTCGAAATAAGCAATATTAAAAAGCCGCTATTCCCTTAACTAAGGTTTTAGCTCTGCTTAAACACACACCTATCTAGCAAAACTAAGCAACCACTATAACCTTATTCCGTAAGACCACTTAAAAGCAATTATTTAGCCTACCACGCCACTAAAACCGAGATAATAGTTAAGCTTAAGAGACTAAAGATTTATATACCTATTTTTAAAGGGTATACACCCTAATAAAAGCCTAAAACACCTGAAAGTTAAGCGTATTTAATAACCTTAAATTAAAGCCTTTTTCTTAAAAAAAAAAACTTTTATTAAAAAAGCTGGTAGGGTAAAGGGGGCAAGCCTTAAAGCATAGTAAAGGGCTATAAGTAAGGCTAGTAAGTATAATATAAGCTTAAAAAATTAACCTGCCTTTTTTATATTTTTTAAAAGTTATAAAGATATAAGTATTTATTTAGAAAATAATATAATTTAATTAGTTATAGGGATTAGATTAGTTAGTAATAAGTATATACCCTTCGAAAATAGGTATATAAATCTCCGGTCTTAAGCTTAAACCACCACTTATATACGCTTAAGACTTTATTAAATAAGTTTATAATTATAGTTAGAATAAATAACTAGGTAAGGCCACTATATTTTATTATTTAGATATATAGATTTAATAGCTTTATAGTTATAGAAATAAACTTTAGATATAATAAGTAAATCTTTACTTAAATAAAAAGTTTTATTATTAGGATAAAGAAGCGTAAAGATAAGAAACCTTTTCTATTTTAAGTAAATAGATATATTTATTATTACTTTAAAGATATATAAGATTTATTTTAAAGAAATAAAGAAATTTATTGCCTATAAAGTAATAATAAATAATAAGTTAAAGAAAGGATAAAAGGTTATAAATTAAATATATTTCTTTAAAAAGGTTTACCTTTTATTTAAATAAATTAAAGAGATAAAGCTTAATTATAAAAATATAATATAGCTAAATAAAATCTAATTTAAAAAATATATAATTATAGGTTTTTTAACCTTATACTTAAAAGGGAAATAAATAGATATATTTATTATTACCTTAAAAATATATAAGATCTATTTTAAAAAAATAAAGAAATTTATTACTTATAAGTTTAAAATTAATAATAAGTTAAAAAAAGAATAAAAAGTTATAAATTTAATACACTTTTTTAAAAAGGTTTACTTTTTATTTAAAAAAATAAAGTTTAATTATAGAAATATAATATAGTTAAATAAAATTTAGTTTAAAAAATATATAATTATAGGCCTTTTAACACTATATTTAAAAGGGTTAATTAAATTATATAATAATTATAATTAAAGTTATTTAGCTTATTAGAAATTTAATTTTATTAAAGTTATAAAGGTTATTATTTAAAACCTTATATTTAGCTATTATATTATAAAGTAATTAAAATTAATTTTTAATACCCTTGCAATCTTTATAAAAAGCTTTTTAATAATTATATAGCTAATTAAACTTAGTTTTTAAACTTAATTATATCTTTATAAAGTATTATACTTATTTCTTATTAACTAGCTTATTATTATATAATATTAATTAAAGATTAGCTATATATTTTATATTAAAAAGTTATATAAAAAATCTTTAAATATTTTATTTAATAATATATTAAATAAATATTTTCTTTTTAATTTAATTAAGTTTATATATATTAATATATAACTTTTATTTAAGCGTTATTAGTTTATATTATAATATAATATAGTTTTAAAGATATAAAAGATTTTAA